>PVHT020000165.1:10531473-10587416 GCA_004024745.2 Catagonus wagneri
CTGTAGCTGAGTCTCTGTGATGCAGTTACTTTCCAGTCTGTGGGGCTTCCCACCCGGGAGGTAGGGGGTTGCTTCTATCGCGTAATCGCCCCTCCTACCTCTTGATGTGGTCTCCGCTGTGTCTTCTGGAGCAGAGTATCTTTTTTGGAAGTTTACAGTCCATTTGGTTGAAGGTTGCTCGGCATTTGGCTGTATTTTTTCTGTTTTTCGGGAGAGAAGTTGAGCTCCAGTCCTTCTATTCCGCCATCTTAATCCAGTCCCCCAAGAAAATCTTTATTAATGCAAATACAGTAAAAGAAAGTCACAATTGCAGTTTATAAGTGGTCTATGATTTCTAACCTCAGAAACAGTTATAATAGAGCACTCCCATCACTTTTCTGATAGTTAAATGAATGAGCCTGTAAGGACCAGCTAAAGGAAAATCAAGCTTTCTATTGTTCTAAGCCCTGAGGGACAAAGGTCAACTCTGGGTCTAGAATCTTTCAGATGAGTAGAGATCTCTTCTTTTAAACAGAATTGTAAAAGCCGTGGTTAACACTGAATATTGATCATTCATTATATTAGGGAATAAAATAAATGCAAAATCCATTAACTTATCTCTATTGCTGCATATTTTAAATTTTCAGTCTCGTAATCCAAATAATCAAAGTGAGGTCAAGATCAAAGACAGAAGTCATCTTTATGTTTGGCAGATCCTAAGGCATTAACAGGAAGATAATGTTTTCAGGGATTTTACTTTTAAATCCTGAAGTACTACTATGAGGGGCAGTAGAAAGCAATGCTTGGCTGGCTCTTCCTGTGCATACCAATAAGTGGCTGTGTGACCTTTGGCAATTCAACAAGCATTAAAAATATATAGTGGAGCTCTTGGTCTAGGTCACTCTCCCTTTCTTCCACATTTAACAAAAATCCAAAGTGACAGGGCATAAAGATAGCAATTTTTGACATAATCCCCAATGACCGCATCATTTGGTTACATTTAATTTGACCTTCATCACAGACAAAAATTGTTGCTACTAGTCAGAATAATATTGAGACTTTAAAAAAGGGAAGAAGGGAACCTGACAGGTATGTACTTAGCTAAACATAAGGCATTGTGCTAGAAGAATAAGACCTACGTAAAAACTAACTTTTTTACATCCAGAAGGTGATAAATAGTTATGTTTAAACTGCATACAGGAAGCCACAGGGGGCCAAAAGAATGCCAGCTAAAGGAAGGTTAGGATAGCTGTTTGTAAAGGATTACGCTAACTCTATTCTTTTGAGATCTTCAAAGGACTTGAAAAAAAATATGATACTGTCTCTGGATCATGGATCCCTATATTTTTAATTTTGAGGGGTATAGAGAAAGGTTCTTTGGCCTTGAAAATAATCTAATATATGTGATTTTTTTCAACAAGAGACAGATTTTTCAGTCTATAGTTTAAAGGAAGCTTTGCAATTCAAGTACTCTTTAAAATACCATGCCACAGAGCAGTGGTTAACAGACATATGCATACTGCTGGATTCTTTCAGAGAGCTGATTCAGTGGTAGTGGGAGGAGCATGGCAGCACAGCATTGTAGGCATTGGCAGTGAGGGAGGGGACTTCTGACCATTTGTCGGTTGTCACCACATGGGGTAGCTTTATTATACCTAATATACAGCTGGTAAAATGGAGGCTTATAAAGGCTGAAATGACAGTTGTCAAACAATTGGTTGACAGTGGAGTTGTGATCCCAATGATGTCTGATACCAGTGTCCATATTCTTAACCACACCCAAGTTGCAGGTACAGAAGTCTTGAATTTCACCAACTTCATGCCATTTCTATCTTCGCTCTCTACTCTACACCCCAAATACATCTCAATTTCTTTGATGTGAGGAGCGCTATTATGCAAAACAGGACACATTGCTCACAAATAAAGTTCATATAAAGGGAAGGCAGTATTGGGGGAATGAGACAGGGAAGGGATCACAATCTTTAAGGCAAACACGTCTAACCAGACCACTGACATGACACTATGGATTAGAATGCAGCATTTTTATTGTAAAAGTCCACATTTTAATAGGCAATTCCCTTTGTGAAAAGGTTTTCAAATACATAGACAAAGAGCAGCTGATAATTAAGAATTAGATTATATATAATTTATATTCATATTGTCAATACTATGCACACATTAGAAAGCTAGCTTTTTTGAATGACCCCTTTACGGAATACATTTCAAGTTGACAATACTAACATGTTTCTTGTCATTGAAATGGTGCCAACAACTCTCCCAAAGTCAACATTTAATATGTCAACAATTCAAAATGAGAAAATAATTCTATTTACACATGTTTGAGGTTATATACTAGAGCACTGATACAGTAAAGGCTGGTAAAATTGGCAGCTAAATGTGTTTCAAGATTCACCCAGATGACTTGATGATGACCTTACATGGTTTTCTATGAATAATGCCACTTTCTCTTCTTTTCTACTCTTTCTAGATTATCATCTACAGCTATGACTGAATTCTGACTTAGAGTAATGATTGCCAAAAGGAAGAACTGACAAAACGTGCTATTTTAGAAAAATAAGGACTCAGGATGAGTTCATGAAAATGGAGCTCAACTCATCATGTCTGAAGTCTGGGACAGCCACTACATGGGATTACAGTATTGTTGAATGAGGACACAGTCATAGGCTCAGCTTCCATGTAAGTCTTTTATTCTTTCATTTTTTTTAAATATAAACTAGTCCATTTTTGTTTTTTTCACAGATCATAGTATACTACATTCTGAACACTAGTCACATATGAATCCTACTTAGGCCTGTCATACGTCCTCGAGTGAAATGGTGGGTGGGTCAGAGCTGACTCATCTCCAAACCTGGAACAGTAACACACAAATTCTAATTATGCCCTAGTAGACTCATTTTTGTACATAAACAGAGGACTTAAATATAGTTTTAAAAGGAGTATGGACCTTGGCTAAAGTAAATGTTTGATAATGAACAAAAAAGCCAAAATTCTTTGGATCCTTCTGTTTATTTCTGCCAGATCAAATACCACTGGAAAATGCCTGTGTGGAAAGATGAATCGCTGGTTCCAGACCAGCTCAGAGAGATTCACCAGAAGCATAGGAAGCCAATTCACTTCAAACCATTGAAGCACCAACTATGTGCCAAGCACTATATGAAGTTCTGAGGACCCAAAGAGGAAATGACAAAGATTCTGCCCACAAGGCACTCACAATCACTAGAAGCAGATCTTGAGATGTAGAGTAAGTTCTGTTATGACCTATCATTCTAAAAGGAAGAAAAAATAGCAGCAAGCACATATAATTACTTTATACGCTATGAAATTGGGCATATTTTGAGGTGGCAAATGTCAATTATTCAATGTCTATTTTACTTAAAGTGTTTTAATATGTCATACAAGGAACAAAAATAAGATGTTTGAGTCTTCATGCATGATGGAGAAAGCTGAGAAAATTCCTCCCTCCAGTTCCAAACCCAGACCCTTATAATTACATTCATGATTCTTTTATAGCCCAAAGACACAGAATAAAAGACAATACTTTATGATGTTAACTTCATTTGTTTTGGCTCTAAAGAGATGCATGCATTAAACTTGAAGCATTCTATATTACTGAAATATTTACATCATTGTACATGTGGAGGAAATTTTCTTTCTATCTTGGGATATAGATGTAATAGATTTCTATTCTAGGCTCTTATATTTGAATCAGTTTATGGGAGATTGAATCAAGTTAAGGGAGATAACTTCTTGGGATCAAATTGATCACTTTATCCCAAATAACCATAAGGTACAATTTTGGAGTTTTTGCTTCTAATCGTATTTTGAATTGAATAAGGATACCACCACCATAAAGAGTCATGGCTTTCACTACTTCAGTTGCTATAGCTGAAAAAAAAATCTTACTTGGTTTCGGTGTTCTTGCTGCAATTTCACTTTGCCTTGCAGGTCTGAGGTGCAGCCAACGTTATAATTCAAATTACACTTACCAGAGGAGAGTTGGGCGCAAACAATATGACATGAGTACAATTTACCAGGTTAGAACATAGAAACAAATTCAGATCATTATAAACCACACAGGGGATTATGTAAGTGGACTTAGGACATCTTCTTTCTATGAGATTTAGTGAGTAAGATCTATATCAGTAATACCTATACCTCTTTACAGGTAAAGGTAGGAGACCCAGTAAACCAGATTGAACAAGCAGAAGGCAGTGGGGAAGAAGATCCGTGCGTAGGAGTCCATCTTGGCGATTCGGATGTGTATCCTTCCATGTCTCCAGGCTCCTGTTCGGCAGTCTTCAAAACAGCAGAAAAAGCTGGCACAGTCCTTGCCATCCAGACATTCATACCCGTATTCTTCATCTCTCTCTTGAAGGTGTGTGGCATTGTTCATTTGAATGGTTGCTGACCGTGGGCGGATATCAATGGTCGGGGCCTGAGATAAAAGTGGGCAAGGAGAGGGATGGAAGTTAGTCACACTTGATAAATCCTAGTGTGATTTATCCACAATGTCACCAATGGGAATGATGAATCTGAAAATGAGTACTCTGGGAATTGTTGTGACATCATGATCTACAATGGGAAAATTGAACTTAGAAGAATAGCACATTTGCAAATTTTAAATTTTGAGCTTAAGCAGTGCAGCTGAAAATAATACCACCAAGCTAAGTGCTATAGCAAGAAGATTGAACACCAAAAGAACTCAAAGTTTGAAGATTTAAATCAAACAACTACATGGAATCTTATTCTAGTAAGTATTAGATGTGAGGTTGGTTACATGAAGGCATTTAATGGTGTTGCGTGTGAGTAGGACAGAGAAAAAAAAGGCATTAATTGTGAAATCAAATTTTGTGTCATGCTTATGTATATAGGCAAACAGTAAACCTCATTACACTGAGCGATTGTATTCAATGCTCTTAATAGAAAATGTTATGATATATATAAATAGATACAGAGGTTTCCTGAGTTTATACTACACAGGATGACTTATCTTTTTAAAGGAATATAATACTTGGTATTATATTCACCATCTAGTAGCATCAGAACATCAGCAGTGTTTACCTACATGTCCGTGAATTTTTTTAAAAACTGATATTACCTATCAAAATTTAAAAAAAAAAATTTGAGAAGAAACTTCTACTAGTTAACTAAATATTGATTAATAGTTAACTAAATATTGATTAATAGTTAACTAAATATTAATCATCTTTGCTGCTGGGTCAATTATAAAATTCCTTAAAAACTCAAAAATTTAATGTTACTTTGGATTTATTTTTAGGTAATATAAATACACATCCTAGGGTCTCAGAATCAGCTGTCAGAATTCAGCTGGAAATAGAAATCTTATTGAATACTGCATGATAGAGCCTCTGCATTCCAGGGCCTCTGAATCACCCTGGAAGGCAGGGATGGGTGTTTTAACTTAAAGTGTTTCAAACACAGTATTATTTTCATAGAACTGACAAGTAGAGTTCAGGCCAGAGGAGATATTACATTTGCTTATCAAAAAACAATCCGGTTTTGAATCAAGTTCAGAGTTAAATTTTAGGGCACATATGATCTATGTAGCATGTGGTAGGTACGTACAACCAGTGAAAATGGATTCCATTTTTATATGAGAAAAGAGGGTAAGTTTTGGCTCTGATGTTTAAAGAGGCCCTCTTTATTGACATCTCAGAGCTTATAGCTTTTTACCCTGTTAGGTCAAAACCTCTTAATGTAGGGTAGCTGAATCAACTCTAGAAATCTACAGAAATTTCTCCATCTTAATTGTTTTATCTCTAATAGAATTCTTAAATGTCTACTCATAAAAAAATAAATAAAACACCATGTAAGCATTAATAGTTAAACTCAGCAGTTGCATGCAGTGAATTTCCATTCCAAAAACATTATACCTTGAAGGAAAACATCCGAAGAAGCTTTGGGTTTGTAGACAGAAAAGAGAATAGCATTTTTTTTTTAATTAAAAGAAGAAAAAAGAAAAAAAAAGAGAGAGACAAAATAAGATAAATTAAAAATACATTTTGAAAACATAGCAAGTGAAATGAACTGAAATTATAAACACAGAAGGACAGTTCTGAGCTTGGAATAAAGTTTATGCCTAAAGTTGGAAAATGAAATTTGGTGATTGCTAGTGAATGCTTCAATAAATCAATCCACAGCTATCTAACTGCAAAAGCCAGTATTGTTCACTGGTGAGGAAGCTTTCTATTGCCATTTTCCCTATTCAGAAATAATACTGATTTTATTTTCTAATTATCATCAAAGTGGTTAGTAGGAGAGTCTTGACATAATGAACCCAAGGGCCTATTACACAGGAAAATGAAATTTCATTTCTCATTCACAGCTTAGGCCCTTGCTAGTTCTGAAAAGTTATCTAATTGGCTTAAAATAGGAAAATGCATGAAGTTTTCAGGTAATTTCATTTTAGCAGTTTCTTTAATCCCCTTTCTCGTCTACCTTCTTCATAACCCTGGCTTAAGGAATTTGAGTTTTTCTGTCTCTGCAACAAAATTCACTCTGTAATGACGTTGTTACAGAGGGCCAGGGGACTTTGTCCAAAGGACTCTTCAGATTGTCAGAAAATCAGTCCTTACCTCCTTGTTACTACTGACAGGTAATGCTGAGTATCAATAGAACCATCTTTTGGGAGGAAAATGAAATGGCAAGTGAAGGAGGGGGAGAAAACAAAAACAACACACCAAGGAAAATAAACTAAGGATAGAGAAAATGCAAAGGCAGAAAGAGGCAATACAGAGAAAGAAAGGGCTGCATAAAGTATAGTGAATATTTGGGAAATTAAGAACAATGCTTTTTGCTTTACCTTTTATAATGTCTTATGTTCAAGCAAACATGCAATTTGTGGTATTTCACCTGGGTTTCTGAAGATGTATCAGGATGCAAGCTAGAATTAGCTGGATTCCCTGGTTTTAGTTCAGCCTCCCAAGGTCTGTGGGTCAGACAGCCAGCCCCTATCACAGTCCTCACAGCCCTTAGAGCAGAAGACCAGCAAAGGCTATACATTCAGTGGGGTAGGGTGAATTCCTTTTCGCTGTCTTAGAAAGAAATGGACCTAAACTTTCACAAGTCCTCCTATGAAGCAAACACTATTAAAGTGAACAGACAGCTACATGCTCTATTCAATATCCATAATAAAAGACAATTACTTTAGGCATTTATATTTGTGCTTTGCCATCTCTATGTAAAGTGTGGTGGCAAGGTGAAGTCATCCTATCTCCAAATCACTGAAATCAATCCAGGTTGGTAACTGTATAAATCATCAACACCAACCATCATTATCCACATAAATGAAAGGTAGTATATAATGCTTTTTACCTACATTGCTACATTTATTTCTCACAGCAGCCTCATAAGATAACGTATTTTTATAATAGTCATTTTATATATGTGAAAATAAAAACACAGGGAGACTAAGTAACTTGCCCAAACAGTATGTAAACCATTATTTAAAATATGCATTTTGAGTATAAAACCAATAGAAATCCTCTGGTGGCCACACACATACAATAAGTTATTTGCAAAAGTGTGGTGACCTCTGAAACTTCAAGAACCTTGTGGCTTCCTAGTGGAAAGCCTTGGATGAGAAACTTAATTTGAAGCATAAATAAATATATTATAGTAAAAATGCAGCAAGATGAAAGTCAATGAAACCTAAAATAACAGCTATCAGAAAATGAATGCATTTTTCAGCCATGGTTCTATTCCCAATGAAATAAAAAGAGAAAGAGTCTGCCTTAGTGAATAACAAGTAATTCCCAAGTAACTGATGGCTATAATGAATCCAAAATGGCCTAGCCAAACTCAAACATTCCATTTTCATCATGGGGCCCAAGCTGTTGAAGCTCAGCCTGTAGACTGGCTAAGCAAGACCAAAACAAAACAAAATCAGGTAATCTTTCTGCATAAAAATTTCAAAGGTCCCAATGAGAAGTGCTACATACGGGATTTTTCTTCTTTTTGTCTTTGTCCTTGCTTGGTTTCCGGTTGCTGACAAAATAATGCAGGGTGCCATACTCCACCAAAGCAGAGAAGACAAAGATGAAGCAAACAGATACAAAAAGATCCATCGCTGTGACATAGGAGACCTTGGGGAGCGACTTCCGGGCAATGGTGCTAAGGGTGGTCATTGTCAGGACAGTGGTTATCCCTGGAGGAAGGCACAATAAAACAGATCATGTGACATCAGCAAATCAGATGACCTGTTTTGCAACATCTGAGAAGCAACCTCGATGTCAGGAGAGGAGGTATATAACTCTTTTCACTCTATCCACAAATACATATTGCCTGCCTACCATGTATCATTTACTGTATGTGCTGAGAAATATGCTGAATATGTGCTGAGAAATAAAATAGACACGGTCTCTGTCCACATGTCTCATATTTTAGAGACAAAGCTATGAAATTAGAAGAAAACAATCTTTTGACAATTAGCACTAATTAATGGGAAGTTCTGAGGAACGGAAACCTACCTGTTTTTGAATTTTTAGAATACCTGGCATCTTGGGATGGGTGGGAGAATCAAGGTGATGCTAGGGAAATAGAAGTTAGATCATGCAGAACATGCACAGGAGTTTGCATTTTATTCAAAGTGCAACGAGAAATAATTTAAAGATGTTAGAGGAGGTGGGTTGTGTGTGACGTGTTCTGATTGATGAATTCTTCAAAGACCATTATACGAAGAAAATAAGTATCTCAGAAACGATAACTAATATTTACTGATAACTTCCTCATGCCAGACACTCTAAAAAGCATTCAATGTGTATTCTCTCTTTGAATATTTACAGAAGATACTTTCATTTTGATTTTGTAGTTGAAGTAAAGGAGGCTAAATGACCAGTTCTATATCAGATAGCTATTAAAATAGCAGAAGGATTTTAACACAAAAATTAAATGTCTGACTTAAAAACATTTTATTGCATTCCTTTTTATGGCTGAGTAATATTCCATCAAAATAAGGCCATTTGCAGCAATACAGATGGGCCTGAAGATTATAATACTAAGTGAAGTTAGACACTGAAAGACAGACCTTATGATATCACTTATATGTGGGATCTAAAAAAAAAGGGGATAGAAATAAACTTATTTACAGAACAAAAGCAGACTCACAGACTTTGAAAAACATATGGTTAACAAAGGAGACAAGTGGGGGGTGGGGATGGACTGGGGGTTTGGGATTGGCATATGCACACTATGGTATGTGGAATGACTGGCCAATGTGGACATGCTGTATTGCAGAGAGACCTCTACCTAGTGTTCTGTGATAGTCTATATGGGAAAAGAATATGAAAGAGAATGGATATGTGTACATGTCACTTTGTTACACAGCAGAAATTATCACATCATTGTAAATCAACTATACGTCATTGAAAATTTGAAAAATAAAAATAAAAGCAGACATTTTAAAATACTTTTTACCTATTGTACAGCACTGCCCCAGCAAAATAGATCTCCCCAATAACTGTTTAATAACAGGGAACAAAGTTGAGACAACCAAAAGTATCAGCTAGGGAATGATCAGGGGCTTTCTTTCAGTAACAGCTGTGTTATTTATAACAAAAGCAACATGGATTTAGTATTTGAAAATGTTCAAGCTATAGGAACTTAAGTCACTTCAACAGTCTAGTTTCACTTTCTGCAACTATTGGACTATTTCTGTTTCTTACTATGCTGTAATTCTAATTCAGCATTTATCATGAATGGATGCAACCTTCTCTATGCCAAAAGTGGTCTCCCCAAGCCTTTACTATCTATAGCTTTGTGACTCACATTTCTGATGGAGGCAGGAGAGAAGGGAAGTTTCCATCATCTGATGCTATACATAAATTCTGACTTACTGGGACTAAGAGACTTCCAAAGGATAATCAACATCCCTGCCTCAAATGGCAGTGCTTCGAAAGTTAGACGGAATCAGACCTAAGAGTACTGATGAGCAAGACAAGGAGGCTACAGAGTAGAGGAGCAGTATCATCACACAGAAAGAAATAAGATTTTTTTCTATCTCTACAATGTGGGCTACTGGCATAGAATATAGAAAAGATGGCTAAGTGGAGCCAAACATTCTTGAAGAAGAGTTAACCAAAGATTAACATTGACTTATTTCTTCCTAATCACTCAGATTTTTGTCAGAGCCAATTTAAAGGGTTTAGTTTTGTTTCGAAGAACAGTGTGGCCCTCTGGGGTTATTAAATTTTAGCTTAATATCAAGGTTACTCAGCACATTTCGTACTACGAAATTCTACAGAAGGGAAAGTTTAGTGCTGGGTCAAAGACCTTCAAAGAAAAAAAGGTTGCCTTCAGTCGAGGCCCTGCTCACAGGAATTCTAGTTATAAATGTCAAAGCCCCTTTCCAATTCCATTGTTAGTGATTATGGAGTAATCCATCTCCCTGTTTAGTTATATACTTTGTGACAACAAACAAGACATGTATCTTTATGTCCTTTGTACTTTTGTAGTGAACTCCAAAAAATAGCTGTTGAAGGAATAAATACAGCAAAGAATAGTGTACATATTAAAGTTAAAGAGACTCAACCTACATTTGAAAATAGTAATTGCTATTGATGACTTGGGGGAGATAGTTTTAAATGTGCATAGCAGTAACTAACATTTAAGAATGTCTTCCTTTGACGTGGTCATTGAAGGAACTTACCTTGAAATAATAAAAGCCATAGATGACAAACCCACAGCTAACATCATATTCCATAGTGAAAAGTTGAAAACATTTACACTAAGATCAGGAGAAGAAAAGGTTGTCCACTGTCATCCCTTTTATTCAGCATAGTTTTGGAAGTTCCCCCCATGACAGTCAGATAAGAAAAAGAAATAAAAGGAATACATATCAGAAAAGAAGGAAAGCTATCTTTTTTACAGATGACAAATTATACATTGAAAACCCTAAATATACTACCAGAAAACTGTTAAGAGTTCATAAATGAATTTGGTAAAGTTTCAGGATACAAAATTAATACACAGAAATTTCTTGCATTTCTATACACTAACAACAAAAGATCAGGAAGAGAAATTAAGGAAACAATTCCATTTACCATCTTGTCCAAGAGAATAAAATACTTAGGAATAAACCAGCCTAAAAAGGCGAAAAATCTGTATTCTGAAAACTGTAAGATGCTGATAAAAGAAACTGAAGATGGCACAAACAGATGAGAGATACATTGTGTTCTTGGATTGGAAAAATTAATATTGTCAAAATGACTATGCTACCTAAGCCAATCTACAGATTCAATACAATACCTATTAAATTACCAATGACACATCTCACAGAACTAGAACAATTTTTTTTTTAATTTTTATGGCCCCCCCAAAACCCAAAACAATCTTGGGGAAGAAAAATGCAGCTGGAGAAATGAAACTCCCTGTCTTCAGAGTATACTACAGAGCTACAGTAACCAAACAATATGGGACTGAAGTTCCCTGGTGGTCTCTTGGCTAAGGATCCAGAGTTGTCACTGCTGTGGCTCAGGTTCAATCCCTGTTGTGGGAAATTCCATATGCCTGGGAAATGGCAAAAATAAACAAACAAGCAAACAAAAATACGAAAAAAACCAGCATGGTACTGGCGCAGAAACAGAAATATGAATCAATGGAACAGGACAGAAAAACCCAGAAATAAACCCACACACCTATGGTCAATCTATGACAAATGAAGCAAGAATATATCATGGAGAAAAGACAGTCTCTTTAGTAAGTGGTGCTTGAGAAAACTGGATAGCTACATGTCACAAAAAAAAAAAAAAAGAAATTAAAACATTCTCTACACTGCACAAAAAATAAACTCAAAATGAATTAAGACCTAAATGTAAAACTGGATACTATAAAACTTCTAGGGGAAAACATAGGCAGAACACTCTTTGACATAAATTACAGAAATACTTTTTTGGATCCATCTCCCAGAGTAATGGAAATAAAAATAAACAAATGGGACCTAATCAAACTTAAAAGCTTTTGCATAGCAAAGGAAACCATAAACAAAACTAAAAGATAACCTATGTACTTAGGTTAGAGAAAATATTTTCAAGTGATACGACCAGCAAGGGATTAATTTCCAAAATATACAGACAGCTCATACAATTCAATATCAGAACAGACGACCCAATCCAAAAATGGGCGGAAGATCTAAATAAACCTTTCTCCAAAGAAGAAAGACAGATGGCCAGAAGGCACAGGAAAAGATGCTCAACATCACTAATTAGAGAAATATACGTCAAAACTACAGTGAGGTATCACCTCACACAAGTCAGACTAGCCATCATCAAAAAGTCTACAAATAAATGCTGGAGAGGATGTAGGAAAAAAAGGAGCCCTCCTACATTGTTGGTGGGAATGTAAACTGGTGCAACCAGCATGAAGAACAGTACGGAGGTCCCTTAAAAAACTTAAAATAGAGCTAACAAATGATCCAGCAATCTGACTCCTGGGTATTTATCCAGCAAAAAACGTAATTCAAAAAGATACATGCAGGGAAGTGTTCATTGCAGCACTATTCACAATAGCCAAGACATAGAAGCAACCTGTCCATTGAAACATGAACAGATAAAGAAGATGTGTACATTATACAAAGGAATATTTACTCATATAAAAGAGTGAAATAATGCTATTTGCAGCAACATGGATGGCCTATAGATTATCATACAAAGTAAGCCAAATACGGTTATCATATGATATTGCTTATATGTGGAATCTAAAAAAAGTGATACAAATTAACTTAAAAAACAGAAACAGCCCTTCACAGACATAGAAAACAAACCTATGGTTACCAAAGGAGAAAGGTGATAGTGTGGGGGAGAGATAAATTAGGAGTCTGGGATTATAATACACATAGTCCCATTTATAAAAAAGTAACCAATAAGGATCTACTCTACAGTACTTGGAACTTGTACTGTAATATTATCTTGTGATAACCTATAATGGAAAAGAATCTAAACAATAATATATATACATATATATATATGTACAACTGAGCCACTTTGCTGTATACCTGAAACCAATACAACACTGTTAATCAACTGTATTTTAATAGAAATTTTAAGAAAAGAAATTATAGTCAAAGAAAGATTTTCCTTTGGCCAGGTACTATGTCAAGTATTTCTAAAATTATCCCACAAAATTCTCACAATGAGGTGGGCAATGTTACCTTTCTTTGCAGGTAGAAAAAGAAAAAAAAAAGAGAAAGATAAACTAGTAAACAGTATAGATTAAATATAAGCCTAGCAAGTCTGACTTTTAAATGCAATGCTCTGAACCACACTGTTACATTTCCTTTCTAAGAATAGGTCCATAATGTGCTGGATGAAGCACCACATACTTGCGTGCTATTGTAAATTCCTAATTTGGTATATGATGTTGATCTGTGGGTCTTCCGTGTTGTAACAGAAACGTAAGAATGGTCAAGTTACCAATTACAAACTGGGGATGGTAGTGACTGGTGGAACTTCCTAGGGCTCTTGTGAAGATCAAATTAAAAATGCACATAGAGTGATAATTTCTAGTAAAGTCTCAATAAATATAAGGTACTACTATCATTTATTGTAGAGAAGAAAGATGTGCTTTTCATACTTAGAACTCTTCACTTAGGTTATCTATGTGTTAATTCGTGTAGAAGTTCTTGATTATACCTAAACACAGATGTTATTTTTGTGGGAAAATTTCAAAACTAAATTGGCATCTTCATATTCAGGCCTCAAACCACACTTGACCTAAGAGAAGGGGAAATGTCAGTATTCATAGTAGATGCCATAGATAAGCTCACTTAAGAAAATTTGGCATGTCCAACATGTGAGTTAAACACGTGGGAAGCAAAGTGGGAAGATGTTATTAGGCTACATGGAAGTTCATCACAGCCATGTATAAGAAAAATCTTGAAAAACTGCTTCATTCATATTTTCAGGTCTGACTGCCACCACAGAGAAGAGAATAATGGGGAATAGACAGTTGGAAGCATTTACTGATTTACCAACTAACAACAAAGTACCGTGATGTGGTTTTTAAGTCCATTTTTTACTGAGCAAAGAAATTAGACTTCTCTTACCTGGGATAGATGAAAAATATCCATAGCTTTTTTCAAATCCTCCAGTCTTGGCATGACGTAAGCATTGCAGACAATGTTTCCTTACCTCAGGTTACTTGGATGAAAAATACCTGTTGGTATTTTCCTTGTTTCATCCATCATCCTTACACCAGGATTAAACCTCACCAGCTACCACCTGTGTACCAGACTAGATTTAAGTGTTTATTATAAGCTCCAAAATGACCATTCCCTGGGCTGTGGTGATCTGAGCTTAGAAAACAATCTGAGTCACGTGAGTATATTTATCACACTCATCAAACAACATGGCTCTCTAACTGTTCTGTGGTGATAAATTTTAAGTCCACAAGTATTTAATGTCATCTGGTTTAACTCTTTATTGTAAACATTAGAAAAGGTAATTGGATACAATGAAATCCAGGTCCATGTTCTTAAACCTGCACACACATTAGAATTGCCTAGGGAATTTTTTTTTTTTTTTAAATCCTGACACCCAACCCATGCTCTCAACAAATTAAAGAAGCATCTTGTGGGGTTGGATTAAAGTAGCTATACTTTTAAGGCCTCTTAGTGATTTAAATATGCAGTTAAATTTAAGAAGCACTGATCTAGAGAAGTGAGACAGCAAGGCTAAGATAGAAAAATGGCTCAACTCAGCGCTTTACCTCTACCCACAAATGGCCTTCCGTAAGGCCTCCTACCCAGAGCAAATCTCATCAGGCAAGGTGCAGATCTACTACCTGCTGGCTATGAAGCCTTGTGGATGTCATTGAACCTTGCAGCATCTCTGCTTCCTTAGCTCTGAAAAATGTGATAACTAATTTTTATCATTAAAAATGTTTACGTGCAATTGTTGTGAAGAGTAGAAAAAGTATAGGGGCCATGGAGTAGATGCTTGAGATATAGAAAATGATCAACAAATAGGAAGAGCACGTACCTGCTATTTGCTCCGTTCTGTCCTTCACTCCTCATTCCTCACCCACTCACCTGATGCCTTCTCCCACCATGGTCTTTGGCCAGTGAGCGTTCATTGAATGAGTAGTGGAAATTAACTACTAGAGTGGCTTTAAGAGGAATTTTGACCGGGAAGGTAGACTTTAAGAAAAGAAATTGATTTGAAATCTTTTCCTTAAAATATTTTCAAGATGGGTAGATTGGAAAGCACTAATGCATTTGTTTCATCCATTCATAAGTGTATACGTTACCTGAATAATCACTGATGTACCAGCTATGAGCCAGGCACTATTATGAAAAAGACATCTATGTGGTGTTGATATAAGGAACAGACGTACAGATATGTAATGCAATACATTCTATTCACCATGACAAGTAATAGTCCTAAAGTAATAAATTCAACACATTTTGGATTGTTTTAACATTTAACATTAGACAAAATATTATAATTGTTAAATAGGAGCTGTAACATAAAGTACTGCATATAACAGAAAGAAATCAAAATAACTTTATTTTGAAACAGATGGGAAACTAAATTAAGTTTGGAGGAGGACAAATATGCAAATGACATAGCTTTTTTTCTAGTAATCATTTTTGCCTTCAGTTTGAATAACCTCTACAGATCATTTTATCAGGAAATGATCATTATTGCTAACATTTCTGAGGCCCTAATATGTTTTGTGCACTTAGATGGACTCCCTTATTTAACCTAATGAAACCCCACAGCTAGGTACAGAAAATCATATGTGTTTTGCATGTGAATGACATATTTGTAGAAACTAAAGGACATTTCCAAGGCCTTAGCATATGTGTTAAGTTGAAATCCAGACATGTCAGACTTCAAAATCCAAGCTCTTGGCTATTGCATGAAATTGCCTCTCTAGCCGAAAAAGTGAGCAAGAGATGTGGTTCTAGGTTTCAAATAAATGATGAAAGAGAATAGTGGTTTTATAATTCATTTTTCAATAATTTTACTTTCACTTAAGTGTTTAGGAAATTTTATATAGTCTTAGACCTAGCCTAGGCTAGTCATGGACCTAGCTCCCAATATCCCTGAATCTGTGGCTTTGTCATAATTTATGTGAGTCCTTTTCCTCATGTGAGGAAAAAGCTGTGAAACTCCAAAATAATTATCAATACAATAGGGCAAGCAAACTGCTGCAGATAATATTCAAAGTGGGGGGAGGGGATTCCCAAAATTTCACCCATAATTGTGTTTTCTCCCAAATAATCTTTTCAATGGTTCTTCTATAAACAGGCAATTATTGTGTATGTATATCTTCAAATGTCATCACAATAATTATTCACATTGGAATCAATAAATAGCCAGTGGTGTTCTAGAAAATGTGTAACAATTGATTTCTCGAAAAAAATGTACCCTTGATTTTTAGTGTTTGCCTGTTTCCTTGGTGTTAAATAGTTTCCTATTGGTTTCAAGCTACCAGTGTAACATCCACGAACACACACTGGGAAAGGATAAACATGATCAGCTTTCACAAGCTGGGTGTGAGCAGCTCTAGCATATACCTACCTGCCTAGAGACCAGAACAAAAATTCTACTACAGGAGTTCCCTTTGTGGGTCAGTGGTTAACGAATCCAACTAAGAACCATGAGGTTGCGGGTTCGATCCCTGGCCTTGCTCAGTGGGTTAAGGATCCGGCGTTGCCCGTGAGCTGTGGTGAAGGTTGCAGACGCGGCTCGGATCCCGCGTTGCTGTGGCTGTGGCGAAGGCCGGCGGCTACAGCTCCTGTTAGACCCTTAGCCTGGGAACCTCCATATGCCGCGGGGGGTGCAGCTCTACATAAATGCAAAAAGACAAAAAAAAAAAAACAAATTCTACTACAAAGAGAAGTTTTATTTTCCCCAGTTAATTTAAGTTTATTTAACAACGTACTAAAGACAGCCTGTGATGGTAATTTAGCAAAGCAGGACTAGGAAACTTTAAACAGCTTTTTTTTTTTTTTTCTAATATGCCAGTTTAAAATGAAACAAAAGGCATTTCTGTTTAACTGCTGACTGAATCAAAAGTAAATCCATTTAGGAAGAGGAATAAAGATTAGTGAGATTGGGTACTTACCTATGACACTACAACACAAAGAACTGTGTCTCACCTAAGGAAGTTCTGGCTGGAACAGCATCCTTATTGATCCAGAAAGACACCCAGGATAAGACAACGATGAGTGTGCAGGGGATATAGGTCTGGATGGTGAAGTATCCCATTCTTCTGCTCAGGTCGAAATAGACAGTCATAACCACGTAATCTCCTAGAATAGAACCAAGATAGACCGTGAAAACCCTTAGCAAAACTGGAAAGCATTTGAAAATAAGCACGTTATTTAACCCTCATATGTGCACTTGAAAGTCTGAACCCACTTGAGTTAAAAACAAAAACAAAGAAAAGCAAAAATCAACCTGTACTGAGTTCTTACCTTTCTAGAAGCAACGTAGATGCTAAGAAACGTTTCTGAGCACATTGCTCTTATTTTTTTTTTTTTTTAAAGGCTACACCTGTGGCATATAGAGGTTCACGGGTTAGGGGTGGAATCAGAGCTGCAGCTTCTGGCCTAAGCCACCCCGGATCTTTAGGTGAGAGAGGCCAGGGATTGAACCCTCATCCTCATGGATACTATTTGGGTTCATTACCACTGAGCCATAACAGGAACTCCCAGCATATTGCTCTTACTTTCTTTTTTCAGGTGATTTTGACAGTGCCTTCTCTGCCTACTTAAAACATACAGTGTAAACATTTTTATTTGGTGGACAGAGGAAGGGAACGGTGTTTCTACACTGCTCCTCTCTTGCCTGCAATGAATCCTAAGGTTTGTAACAATTTCCTCTAGTTCTCAGGACTTTTCTTCATACAAACAAGCGAGGCATAACACGATAAATAATAAATCTAATAAATGACTGCTTTACTAACAAATGACTGTTTTACTCAGTGTATAACCAAATTCCTATGCTGAGACATTTTTCTCATGCTTTCATTGAATTATGTGACTTTCATTTATAGCATTTACTATAATTTCATAATTTCTCATTCATTTGTGTGTTTATTTTTATATCTGTCTCACCTCTCAAACTTTATCTGCATGAGTCCACGGACTATGCCTACTTTAGCCCAATACTGCACTTACCAGTACTTAGCATCCTGCTTCATCCCAAATAGACATTCAGTAACATTTGTTGCATAAATAATTAAATGAATACATTTATGTATTTAAATATGGAGAAAAAAACAAAATCAAGAAATTATATTCTGGAACATTTGATTGAAAAGGTGTTTGTATAAATAATCCACAGAGTAGCATAATCAAGGAATCCAAGAATAACCAGATAGCTAAGCATGAGAGCAATTTAATGTGATACAGTCAAGTCTCTGATTTCCTAAAATCACAATGCATGTGTTGTTTTTAAAATTCCACATCATTCATGTTATACAACCCTCAGTGAAATTTTATGAAATTTTATTTTTTGAAGTTTGAAAATACACTCTGGAGAAATATCCCAGTTCCTTTATGTTTCTTTGTGGCACTGTTAGAGAGCATCACTTTACAAAAGACCATATCTGTTCTCATTAATATGAGAGGAATCATGAGACCACTTTTCAAGTGCTGCTTCTCTTTTCTTTACCAAATTATGATTTGTCCTAAAGTGCATGGACAATGAAATCCAAATCATGCATTTTAGTTGAATTACTTGACTTCTCATCTGTGTCTCTTTCCTTACTTAGATGATTTCAATCAGATTTGCAAGTAAGGTTCTTCAGAAGCCTCATGCGGAGAAGACTGACCAAGTGTAGTGAGTTATTACTACTCAGTGCACTTCTTCCTTCCCTCTCTCAAGCTTTATTCCATACCCTTCTAATCAGCTGAGACATAAAACCCTTCACTGAGTACCCTTTGAGGGAGTAAAGGCTTTCCCCTAATCCTGCAGTGTTTCCTAATTGGGGTTATGAATGAATAGTCCTAACACTGTCTTTGGTAGATTGATATACCATTACTTCTGTGAGTCAGGCCTGGTTAAGGCAGTGATAGTCACCTAGACACTAATTAGGGAATTAAGCTCCTGCTGGATCATCAGTTTCCTCTAGGAGAGCAGTAAGCAATTATTTAGCAATTAGCCCTGAAAAGTTAAAGGTAGGCATTTTCTCATTGATGATAAGTAGATTTTCATTAGTTCCCTGAGATAATTCTCTGTGTTGATTTATCTGGATTTAAGCTATTTAGAGTCCCAGCATTTCATAAATTAGTTTGGTCTCTGCTTTTGTTCTAATTTAGAATATAACAGACACAGGCTATGATTGAGGAATAGAGACACCTAATTGAGATGATCCCTATTAATATCTGTCTTTTTCTGTCTTCTTTCTTTGATATCAATACCAGAGGCAAATGTAAGTTTCTCATACAATACAGGAAACACAAGAAAGAGAAGTTTTCTTTTTAAATAGCGATATTCAGGAGCACTTTTCCCCCCTATTTTCTAAGTCCTTGAGAATTGTCTGCATATTTTAAACATGTGCTTAAGTGAAACTTTATGAATTATAATGTTTTAAATAAATTAGACAATTTTAGTAACTTCTTTTTACTCCTTATCGTGTAAGTGAATGAAAATCTATACTTTGGCATTAATGATCTCTTTTAAAGGTGAACTTTAATTTTGCCTCAAGTTAACAGATAATTATCTCAGTTCATTTCTCTACTTCCCTTTAGGTCAGAATCTAAACTTCCACAGCCTATTTATCTATCAATTTCTATTTTAAGGTAATAGCTTCTGAGGATCTTTCATCTTTGCCAGCAAGTCCAAAGCTTTTCTATCACCAGATTAGGAATTCAAACTTGGGAATTTAAAAGCAAAGCAGCTTCATAGTGACAGCCTGATGCCTGTCTTATCTCTAAGGCCATATCACTTTTTCTATTTTTTAAAACTCTTGGACTGAGGAGCCTATAAAACCAAATCTCCTGAAAGTGCCACATCAGTGATTTCCCCAAGCCCAAAAAGGTTTAAATGCCAAGTCAAAGGTGGTTATCTCAGCTTCTTCAAATTTATTCTCTCTATTGATTTATCCTAACATATGATATTTAAAGTCAGAGCATTTTATAAATTAGTCTGGTTCCCTATTTTTGTCCTAATTTAGAACAGAATATGTACAAACTATGATTGAACACAGAAGACACATAATTTGAATAACACCTATTAATATTCATCCTTTATTTTTCATAAGAGTCTTATGTCTAGTTTTAGGAAGAGACCATCAACATCAGTGAAAAAAAATGAACTTCAATTGTTATATTTTTAGTTGTGATGTTAACCATTTGAAAGCTTTAACATTCACGTGTATTGGAGTGTTAAGCTCTTATTTCCTACTTAACCTACTGTGCCACAAGGAACCTCCTGTTAACAAATATTCTTAATCACTGTTAATATAGAGAGCACTATATTAGGTAATGTGGAGATTAAGATTTCTGGATTCACAACTGATTCTAAATTAAATGGATAAAAACAAAAACAACACAAACTACTCTGAAACTAAATTTTAAAAACTTAATTAGGTGGATTAAATGAGAACAAGGTTATTTTGTCTCTTCCTACAGCTCAGAGAGACCAAGAGACATACGGAGGCAAAGCAATAGATCTACCTTTATTACTCCTCATTCAACATTTGAATCTGAGGATCGGAGGCGTAATTCCACAAGACTGGTTTTGACCACTGGCAGTCAGGAGAGTGTATTGGCTGCAACTTCATTTGGAAAAAGGGTTTTCTGAAATTAGATCTATGTCTCCCCTAACACACAATAAATTTAAGATGTATTGAAGGTCCAAATTAAGCATGGATATAAATTCTATATTAGGATATCTTCATAATCTTAGTGTGGAAAGGGCTTTATCAAGTACAACATGAAAGAAAAAATAGAATAAAAAGCATAAAGGAAAAAAAATCTCAGGCTTACCATGTAAAACTTAGAACTTCCATATTAGAGATAATTTTCCTTTAAATAAATTTAAAATGCAAAACTCCACATTTGAAGAAAATAGTTCCAAAATAAATAAGAAATTAAAGGCTCAGATCACTAATACATAAATAATTCCCATTAATTATTGAGAAAAGAGGCCTATATTTTTAACTAGGCTGAAAATAAATGAATGGACAAATCATGGATACTGAGTATAATAAAAGAGTCTCAACTTCAGTAGTGATCGGTGAAATGCAAAGTAAAATAGGCTTTCAGTTTTAGCCATCATATTCAGAAAAAATAAACTGGTATTTTCCAATTCTGACAAAATATGGACAAAGAATAGAGTTTACACACTCTTGGTAGGGGTGTACACTGACAAACTGGAAGGTAATCTGGAAACATATAAAAATTATTTTACTTCTAGATTATTTGGAATAAGCACTGCAGGAAAAAAAATGTCTTTTAAATATTGCCTTTCAGTTGGCACCAAAGCTTTTCTCAAGGTTTGCTGTGTCCAAAAATATGAGTATAATACCCAGTCCTTGGACAGAATCCCAATCTCTTGAGTTTACATGCTTAGAGCACTGGGGTAGAGAAAAGACAATCAAATGGAATCAGCTGCTAACTTCTTTGCATGCCACCCTCAAGAGTTTCTGCATCCATCACCTGCCCACCATTCCCAGTGATGGTCTAGGCTCTCAACTCAGTCTGGAATTACATTCAACATTTTTCCAACAACTAGGTCCTCAGAGGGCAAGAGTAGGTAAAACAGCTACACTGTAGTCCTTGCTATCAAGGAGTCCTCAGGCTAAGAAAGACATGAATATAGTGTCATTATTCAATGGCACAAGGACTCTAGTCAAACAGTTAGATGCTAATTTACCTTACACACCCACATTAGATGAAGCAAGCACATTTCTGTAAATTCTGCTTAGACGTCAATCTTTGCAAACCCTGAAGAGATCTATGCTCCTCTTCATAGAAAGTCCAAACTCCTTAACGTGGTGTGCAAGGCTGCCTATAATTTGAATTTGATCTAGGTCACTCTCCCTCTCATTATTCCTTTCATGTTCTCTAAGCCCTAAACAAAATAAGTTAAATATTTTCATTTCACGCTTCCCTGATTTTTTATCCTTATTTTCCCTACTGTCGTATCTCTCCCAGATGCCCGGCTTATCTCCTCAATCCTTTTCCTCTTTCCAACACCACCAGACACACATACCCTGTACTGTGACTAGACCTATGCTAAGTGGTAGCCATCTTAAGAAAAATTTAAAAATTTGTTTCTTCAGTTGATCAAGCCTCATTTCAAGTACTTCATTGCTATTTATGGCTAGTGAGTACGGTACTGTAATAGCACAGATTATAAAAGTTACCTCATTATACAAAGCTCAGTTGGTCTTTTCCCTCACTGCTCTTTAGCGTCATCCTAAATAGTATTTCTTTACACTCTAGCTAGTGTTCTTGCAGTTCCTTACCATGAGCTCCATGAAGGAACAACTATACCTATTTAGGTATTTTATTCTCAGCATCTAGTACAGTGCCTGGTAAACAGAAGGAATTCAACAATTATTTGTTAAATGAATAAATGCTTTGGCTCAAATGGCCATGAATAAAATCCTGGGTGAACTATACACCCAAAGCATTTCAGACCAAGACATGGGCTCTTAAAATATTAAACTTTAGAAATTGTTGCTTCTGGAAATATTTTTACTGGATACCTTGCTGAACTTACTCCCAAAAGTGTAGATATAAGGTCACAGTGAGCTGTGAGCAGTCTTAGCTGCTTGTCAAGAAGAATAAAAGGAAAATCAGCTGCATCAGAGTGGCTGCATAATGCTTATTAAAGAATCGAGTGGTGATTTGAGCTTCTCAACCAGTTGTAATTAGGGAGGGAAGAAGGCAAAAGGGCTTGGCTGCTGAAACAGCCACTACAGTGTTCCAGGTTAAGGTTAATAGGTGTGTTTTCACTTCAAAACTTCACCATTATTATTTCATCTGTTGTTTGTTAAAGATCATATGGTGATGAAAAAGAACAAACTAGCAATTGGGCAAAACACAATGAGAAATATTAAGTGTAATTTATAATTTTTTTACAGGTTAAATGCATCTTTTCAAGATGCCCTCTGTCTTCTCCACTGAGGAAAGGGAGCACAGGGTAGCCATGAAGAACAGGGCCTGCTGCAAGTTAGCGCCCCTAGGAGGCAAGGTGGAATGCAGAATTCCTGCAAGGGTGATTTGTTGGCGTTTAGCTATTAAAAAATGGGGACTGAATCTATGGTCATATCACCCTGAAAGAGCCCAGTCATCTGATTTGGGAAGCTAAGCAGGGTCTGGCCTGGTTAGTATTTGGAGGGAAGAAAATGAGTGAGGGAAGAAAGCAAGGGCAGTAGGAAAAAAAGCTAAGCATGGATTTGCTTCAGCCTGAGGAGCAGAGCTTTCAGCAGGCTCTGGAACAAGCTGGACCAGAGTTAGTCCCACCTTGAGGCAAGAGTAGCATTCACTTGTGTTCTGGAGGCTGTGGTGGGGTTTTCCTGAACTCCTAGTTCAGAAGGCTCTATTTTGGTCAAAGACGGTTCTCTAGAGAAGGGGCCACTGATGTGCTCTCAGCAGCATCTGGGGGATGGGTGCACCGGCTAAAAACAGTGATGGGAGAGGAGGGGACATCAGAAGTGTCCACTGAAAGGACTGTGGTGTCAGGCTGGGCTCAAAAGTTCTAGTCCTGTCACCCATTGGTTATGATTTGGGGGAAATACCTTAACTGAGTCGTCTCATCTGTAAAGCAAGGATGATAAGAAAACACACCTCATAGGGTTATAATGAACATAAAAAGAGCAACTATATGTAATGTGCTTGGTCAGTTCATGGCACACATAGTAATGTCAGCTATTATTACAAAGTAGTATAATCTATGTAGTATAATCGAAATCATTCTGGCACAAACAAGCATAGAAGAAATGCTACTAAACAGTCAGAAGAAAATTAAAGTTAGAAAGGGTCCTAGAATTTATCCATATCAACCAATTCTATCCTCTTAAAGGTTAAACAATTTGACACCCACTGAAGAAAATGTGTTTTTTCCAAGCACAGAGCTATGGAGTGGCAGGCCCAAGACTCCTACCTCCCAAACTAGTGCTCCTTTTATAATAAACAGCCTGTCAATTTCAAGCCAGTGGTAAGGATCATGGAGATAAAGCAAAGGAAAAAAAAACAACGGAAAGTTGAGCAACTGTTGAAGGAGATTAACACAGAGAGCTGGTTTGAATGACTGAGGGCCACAAATGCAGAGAAAATTTCTTGTCATTTCCTTTTAAACCTCATATGTAATAGGCCTAGTACTTTGAGAAGTATGGAAACTCATTTGACCAGAATCTCAGCCTAACTCAACAAACATTCTAGAATATTCCTCTTGGAGAATAGCTCTAGATGAAAGGAAGCTCAATATTTGCAAAGCCTCCAGATGGAGTTTTCTCTAAATATCTCAGTTCTCTGCACTGCCTTACCAGAACATCCTTTTTATTAGTGTAATAGCTTTTCCTCACCCTCTGAAAAACCCACCACTGATTCTTAGCTTAAAGTGGCTTTTGTAATTTTGACCCCATTATCAAATTCCAACAATGTAGCAAAAGAATTCATAAAATAAATTTCATTTAGATAAATAAAACAACAACTCTGGCTCAGAGATCTAAAGCTGAAGGTACAAAGGAATGTATTTGCCACTTTGATCCATCCAAAGGAAATGTAGTTTCCCAATATAATTAAATCTTGTTCCTACAAGCAACTGACCAGATACTCAAATATGTTTTACATAGGGCAGAGTAGTTTATCATGGCAGAAAATACACAGGATCCAATCCCATGATGTTATTAATAAGGCGCAGGGATTTGGATAAGTTGTTCAAATTCTCCCATTAAGATAGGGATAACCACACCTAAGGCTGTGGTGAAAATCGTATTTTCTAATGGCAGGGAAAACATTTTGTAATCTTTCAGAGACAATGTACAGATGAGTTGGTACACACAGCTTCCTAAGAACAGTTGTTTTGCAAAATAGCTTCTATGACATTGGTAGATAAGCTTCCTGTCCAATGTTTTTTTGTGTTGTTTTGTTTTGTTTACCCTATGTTAAAGGGCTACCTGCAACTGTCTAGAATAATAGTAAAGCAGTCGGCCTTGTTCTTTTTTATATGAACATCAATGAATCCATGAAAACTATTAATGCCATTATTTTAATATAGTTCACAGATTTGTGTCACAGAAATTACACATTCTTTTCTATTCAGCTTGAACTCTGAAATACAGATGAATTACAATATTGAGATAGCTTGGTAGTGAAGGTAACATAATGTCCTTTTATGTGTGGTTACTCCTTGTATGCACTGTAGAGTATTACTGTGATGACACCAGATCCCATTATTTATCTCTTTGAGAAGTCCTATATTCAAGGGAAATGTTAAAATGTGAATTGATATTCATATCCACTTCTCCTTGCTTTAAGTTGCCAACTGGAAATATTTTCAAGAGCTCAGATGAGAGATACCAATAAGGAACACACACCATACTATAGTTGTATCTGTCTGTCAACTCTGAAAAGAAAATTAGACTGGCTCAGTGGAGGTTTCAGTGAAACTCTGAAAACCCTGGAAAAGATAGCTGTCATTTACTTCCAGTTCACCATAGGTATTTGCTAGTTGAGGAAGCACTTTATGTTCCTTGTAATTGTCATGGCTATAATCCCAGGGCCAATATGTTATATTGTGTAATTCTGGCATAGGAATGATGAGACTTTACTTCTCAGGAAAGGAGCAGAAAGCCTGTTTGTGATCTTTGGAAAGAAGCAAGACTTCCCAGTAGGAAAAGACTTGGTTCACAGGTGAGTTTCTGGAAAATGAAGCCTTTAGCCATGAGCAGCCACATTTCCCTCCATCTTCTCTCACTCTTTGCTGACCTATTACACAGGAATTTGCACTGTTTCAGAACTGGAAAGAAAAGATTCCCTTCTGACCTCTTTCCAATGTATTCATTCTGTGTTATCTGAATGATGAAACTGAGACACTTGGTCAATTTCTCTACTGGATGGATCTAATAATCTCTGGTGACTGTTCTCCATTTGGTTAGCTCTCCTGAGTCAAACCATGGACTAATTTTTAATAATCTAGAACTTTACCTACTTAGTCCCCACTACAGGGGCTCAGAGCCAGCTTGCTAAATATATATGTTGGTCTTGCATACCCAGCTCTCCTATGAGTTGGTTAACACCAAAGATTAGGTTTTTGGATCATTTGACTGCGATATAGTAAGAATTCCAACTGAAACTATAAATTCATCCTCTAAACCAAAGCTACCAGCAATGAAGATGGTATTTGAACTCTATCTGTTGAATTTATGAATGCCTCTCACAAATTGTTCCAAAGTCAGGAGGCAAAGAGAGAAATGTTATTAATATAACTCAAAATCCAAAAAATTCTTCTGGAGAAGCAAGCATGTTAGCAAACCCACTTTATTTTCTCCTTTTTTCTTTTTACTCTTTCAATGAGTCTGGCATAACTTTTTGCCTTTGAAACCAGACCCGATTAGTCTAACCCAAGCACTGACATTTTCTTAAAGAAAAGACTCCACAGAGGTTGAGAAACCTAATGTTACCAGAATACCAAGCTTTCTAAAATGGCTTTGAAAGCAGCTGGTGAAAGAACATCCAAATTCAGGCAACTGCAAGCAATGGTTGCAAAAGGTCAAATCACAAAATGTTCCCCAAGATGTCAAACCACTCCTGGGGATACCCTGCAAAATTGTAGGCTTAAAAACTTGACCTCACTCATTCTTTGCTGTATGCCTAAGCACTTCATTTTAAAGGCTTATTTTTTTCTTTTTTTCCCTTCCTGCTGGAATTATCTTACCCAGGAAGTTATGCATTTTGTGATATTCAAGTAGTTTTTAAGATGTCTGTCAAAAATAATTATGAATATAAAAAAAAAACTGTAAATTATATCTATTACATAGAGTTTGTTCTAAAAGAGCTCAACATATCTGAAACCTGAAAATTTATCTTTATCTTTTGGTGGGAAAAGCACTGGATTCAGTCAGCAGACCCAGGTTCTAATTCCTATGCAGTCATGACTTTTTTGTGTGATCTTAGATAAATCTCTTCTCTTTGCTGGTTATGTTTTCTTTACAAACTATAACTAATTCAATTAGATAATAGATCAGGTGGAAATCCTATGCCAAATGTTAAATACTACTTTTTTAAAAATAGCTATTAATGATATTATTTCAATCTGCATATTTTAAATATATATATTCAGATTTCACCAATGGGAGCTTTAAAATTTATTTGAAATTGGAGGAATGAGACATCTGATCCCTCTCCCCCTACCCTAAAACAAAACCAAAACCAAAAATCTAGCTCTTTCTTAGTTGCACATTCATTTGCTCCATAAACTTGAGCAGTTTATTTAACACCTCTGGTCTCAGTTTTCCAACATGGAAAAATGGAGATGACAGACATCCTTAAATCACAGAGTTGTGATGAAGATTAAGTAGAATGACTCCTGTAGTGTTTATAACACAGACTGAGACAGAGTAGGTGTTTAATAAGTGTTCCTGAATGTTATTACCATTTTTTTCCTTTTTGAAAAGTTTTTACATAATTCAGAGGACCTTTTGAACTTGATAATTTAGTTGTAAATCAGAGCTGTTCATCTTCTTTTTGCTTTGTTTTGGCCCTGCCTGGGGCCATGGCATGTGGAAATTCCTGGGCCAAGGATCAAAACCACACCACAGCAGCAACCCAAGCCACTGCAGTGATAATGCTGGCTCCTTAACCAGCTGCATCACAAGAGAACTCAAAGCTGTTCATTTGGATTTATGTTTACAATACAAATCTTTCTATTTTCTGTGTCAGGAAGTCAAGAGCTTAATCTCATTCCTTCCTCCTCTGGCTTTAAACCTAAAGATTCTATAGCTCTACACTTGCCAGGACCTCTTCTTTTGCACTGAAATGGCCACTGGGGTAAAAGACAAGAGAGCAGAATAATCCATTCTCTTCCTCCCCCTGACAAGACTCCAATACCAGTGAAAGCATGAGAAAGCCATGGTGTAGCCATGATTTAAGAAGACTCCCTGCTGGAGGGCAGCAGGTCTCATGTTCTACAAGTGAGTCTTTGCAGACCTGAGAGTCCATCTCAGAGGTGGCGAAATGACATCTGTCCTGCCTCTACTCCATGGGTAGGGTAGCAAGATCGCCTCCTTCTATTCATCAAAACACCCTTATTGTGGACATGATAGTGCAATAAAATAAAATAATATGAAAACTTGAGAAAAGCAAGCAACCACATCCATTTTCAAATTATATCAGAGCTGTCTTGGTTTGCAAAGAATGAATTCTAGTATCAATGTGTTTGCCACATGGAGTGTTGTGTCTCTTTCATTTTATACAAGACAGTATAGTTAAGGGGGTTGATGCCCAGCATTCTCTGTCCACAGGGAAGATGGGGATTTCGTCTTTGGGCAAAATGGGCCTCTAGAGACAACTGCTCAGAAGGAAGGACTGTGTGAATTACGGTACATGGTATTTGCTTTCTGTCTGACTTATGCTATGACAGGAGTGATGTTAGAGAATATCAAAAGCCCTCCAAATCCATGTTTTTTTTTCTTTTTTTTCTGCGTTGGCAGTTGCTTTATTTTCACAGATGGTATTCCGTGTCTAATCAGCATCAAGAACAATGGTGTAATGCTCTGTTCACCAAAACTAAAACTGCTTTGGCCTCATTACATAGGGAGTTTTCAATGCTTTCATTGCTGAATTAGAACTTGGATGTGATCCTACAGTGTCAGAGATAAAGGACTATTTAGAGATCAGGACAGTTTCTTCATGTTACAGAAGAGAAAGTGGGGCTTTGAGGAGTACAGGGGCCTTGCTGGAGGTCAGGGTTAACACTGTGGAACCTGCACCAGAAGCCAAGTCTCTCTACTTACCCCAAGCACTTTTCATTTTCATTTTAATACTGTCATTTAGGTAACTCAACTCTAAGTTGTAAAATTGAACTATAGTTTTATGCATGAAAAATTTAATCAAATTTTCCCTCTCCTTTCCCAGGCTTAAAGTTTTTTGGTTTGTTTTTTTGTTTTGTTTTGTTTTGTTTTGTTTGTTTGTTTTGTCTTTTTAGGGCCATACTTGCAGCATATGGAGGTTCCCTGGCCTAGGGGTCCTATCAGACCTGTGGCTGCCGGCCTACACCACAGCTGCAGCAACGCGGGATCCCAGCCTCGTCTGTGACCTACACCACAGCTCATGACAACGCCAGATCCTTAACCCACTGAGTAAGGCCAGAGATCGAACCCACCACCTCATGGTTCCTAGTCAGATTTGTTTCTGCTGCACCACAAAGGAAACTCCCCAAGCTTGAGTCCTTGAATAAACTTCAGATTCAACCAGTTGTTGCTATGGAGTAACTGCTTTTATGATTTGCAAGGAATAAGAAGGAAAAGATAATAATCCTTAATTTTAGAGAGCTACATTATTTACTAAGCACCATTCTTTCTGGAGAGAGGCAGCAACTTCTCAGGCAGCTGATCAGAAGGGATTTCCCAAGGGGGGATTTGGTTTTGTCATTAATGAAATCTTAGCCCACATGGAATCTGGTGTTTAAATAGAAAATGGAAGTCCCTTTGTTCCCCTCTGGAGCCCTCCCTGCAGGATGGAAAAATCTCACTCTTTCTTTTCAGTTTCTGTAGGATGTACACTTGGTCGAATTGATTAATATTAATATATACTAAAGTCTGTAGCAACATACTGATTTTTGTGGCATGGAAGTAGCAGTGAGATACATTTGTAGAAACCAGTTTGCAAGGATAGGATATTACAGAATTAAACGTAGCTGCCTTGAGTTAAACATCTTCCCCAAGTTGTATCTTCCTCTATTATCTTCCCCAAGAGACTGGATATAGTTCCTTGTGCTCTCTTGGGGTAGAATATGATGGCAAATAGCATGAGAAAAGGAATGTATATACATATATGTATGGCTGTGTCACTATGCTGTACAGCAGAAATTGACACAATATTGTAAATCAACTATATTCAAATAAAAAACAAAACAACAAACAAAAATTATTTTAACTTCTTCAAAGGTAGGCAAGATATTCTTGGTGATGTTTTAAGACTAATTTTCTCTAAAGAGAAGATTCCTCTTTTCTTCCTTGCCATGTGTCAGCTTTGGTGGACAATTTGTAATCTACCCCAGTGTCAAATTCACCCCAAGCTTGTGTGTTGTTCATATTTTATAAAGAGACCAAAAAAACTGTGCTAATGTAAACATTCCCTGTATTCCCTCCTAGTTCTCCTATATAGTCTGACCATTGTTCTTATTAAGAAACTGATAAAGAATAGAATATAAACAGACCCCCTCTTTGTTCCTAGTTCTAAAATCATTCATTTAAACCACTATCACTTCAGAGTAAGTTAAAAATGCATTAATAGGACAAGAACTAGCATATAGCTTAGACTATTTAGAATTAGAAGGAATCTCAAGCATCATCTAGTCCACCCGTAACTGAAGCTCAGAGACCTACAGTCCAGGGGCACACAGTATCAGATCTAAGATATGAAATTTCAGTAGCTTGATTCTCAATTTGAAATTTTCTCTTTCCATTAAGAGCACTGCACTGATTTTGGAGTTCAAGACACTGAAATAATAACACAGTAATGAAAACCATAGAAATAGACCATTTTAGACATCAACATGTTTAATTCCGTCATCTCAGAAATGAGAAAACGAAGAGAGGACCCTCACCCCCAACCTTCCTCCTAGAGAACCAAAGCTCTCCATTCCTGCTCTATCTTAGGTTACCTCATGTAATATGGCAGAAGAAGGAGGGGAGAGGACAGAAGAGTTTGGCTTAGAGAAAAATTGATTTCTGCCTTATGAGAGCTGGGCTTGGAGCAAGAGTACTTTGCAAGAGCTGATGTTTCCTTCCTATATGTCATGAGATGGGAAGCCAGGACCGTTTCTAGTGTTGTTCCCTGAAGAGCTGTGGCATGCTGTTATGTAAAATAAATCCAGACAAGGGAAGGGATGCCAACAAACAGTCTCACCATACTTAGTCAACTGTCCTCCAGGGAGGGACTGACAGTGTCTCTCTGCCTCCAGGAATAAAAGAATGCCACCGGCAGAATGCAGGTTGAGTGACCCAGATAAAAATCTGAGCTGTAATCAATATACCTCTTCACTGTTTCTCAGCCATGGAAGAATATTTGGGATAGCTAAACAGAAGAGATACTTGACTTGCCTGTCTACTAATCCATAGGAAAGAAAGAACGTTCAGGATATTGGACCAGCGGTTGGGACAAAACGGTATTCTGTTTTTCTGCTTAATTCCAAGTATCTAAACAGAAGCATGATAAAGGCTGAAATCACATCTCGTGTTTTTCTGTTTTTCTGGTCTTTTCCTCTTGATGCTGTTTATCCTATGTGACTGAGGATCTTCTCTCCATCCACCGCCTAACTTCACACAAGGACTTTCTGACCTGCTTCCTTGGAACAACACTGTTCTCTCATCATATGTATGCCATGAAAACTGTCTGAGACCAAATTTGAATCTGTCCCCTGAATCTAATTCTTACTAGATAAAAACTTTAGATAACTACTTAGCTCTCTGGAACCTGTTTTTTCACATCTACACTTAACTCTCTTCTGTGTCACATCCCCTTCCTTCTGGCTGATCTGGTGGAAAGAAGACATGATAGACTAAATGTCTAATGTCTAATGACTCTTTTTTAGCAACATTGCATTTTTATAGCAGATACCTATAGACACAATGCTTTAACTCAGTGGATAAGATCTCTGGTATCATGGTACCCTGGTATCATGGCACCTGTGAGTCTAGAATTACATCCAGAGCCACCAAAACCACACATTGAAAAGACTATCTAAACCACCATTAAGGACAAACCTCAGTACTCTGAGATGTGAGTTTCTACTGGTTGGACTACATGATGAATAAGGAGATTCCCAATTCTATAGTCTTACAAAAAGGTTTAGTCAGAAACTCTAAAGCAAATCATAGATGATGATTAAATAGGATAGACTAAATAGAGAGGATAGACTAAAAACATTCTAATACAAACTTAGAACAATCTGAATGTTTTTAGTATAGTTTTAATTTGGGGGAAAATCTATATATCTCAAATATCCAAAGTATAGGCAATAGTGAAAAGATGATTTTCATGCTAAAAAAAAACTGCACTCATATTCAAAATACATAGTTTTGTCAGTGTGTGATTGGATAACTTGTCTGAAAACAACGCTTAACATGAGTCCAGGAGATTCAGGCAATCCCATTATCTTAATCTCCATCACTTATGTGTCTACACTTAATATTTTTTTCCTGTTATCTGTTAAGAGAGTGACTGTTGAATTCTATGAGGTAGATTTTCAGGGGGTAATGATGTGCGGAATTACCTCTGGAATTTTGGAATTATGAAGATAAAAACACTCAGGATGAACAGCTACTACTGTGAATTAAACAGACTTGTAGCATTAAACCAGTGTTTACTGATGACCTGCTATAAGCCACTCCCAGTGGTAAGAAGTGAAGACACAAGGGTAAGCAAGAATATCCCAGCACAAAAAGTGCCACTCAGGTACTTTAGAGAAAGGCATTTCGTAGCAAGTATCACAAAAGAAGATAAAAAGGGAAGAGGGCTGCAAACATTCTCAGAGGAGGTGTTATCTTAACTGGATGATGAAGGACAAAGAGCAGTTATCAAGTGAGGAACCCAGGAAGAACAATCTATGCAGAGGAAGCAGCAAATGCAAATTCCCTAAGGCTTGTGAAAGTCTGACATACTCAGCAGTTACCGTGACTGTAGAGTATTAGGATTAGGTGAACAAGAAGATAGAGAAGGAAAGCTTGAAGAATTAGGTACTAAGTTTCATGTATGTCATGCTCAGAAAGTTGAAATGAGTCCTGAGAGCATGTAAAGCTTTCCTGTGGCTTCAACTTTACTGAAAAGTGTCAAGTGGAGTCTCACGCTTAGTAAAAGCCCATCGTCCCCAACAGAGATCAAGAGTGAGCCAATGCACTGGTCTAAAACAGTGACTCTCTAGGCCTTTCCAATCATCAGGTATCAACTCAGATGGGGGAATGGATCACACTCTGAGGAAAACATCTGTTTCTCCAGAATGCCCTCCCTCATTTGTCGGGAAAGATTAAGTTGCAGATAACTCCTCTCCAGTCATATCCTCAACCACCACATCAACATTAGCTAACTTGAGGAGTTCCCATTATGGCTCAGTGGTAATGAACCCAACTAATGTCCACGAGGATGCAGGTTCAATCCCTGGCCTTGCTCAGTGGGTTAATGATACAGTGTTGCTGTGAGCTCTGGTGTAGGCTGTAGATGCAACTCAGCTGTGGCATTGCTTGGCTATGGCTCCGATTCAACCCCTAGCCTGGGAATTTCCATATGCCCAACAGGTACAGCTCTGAAAAAACAAAAACTTAGCTACCTTGCATCTACCATGTCTGCTTATAATATTCCCAGATTTTTTACTCCCAGTTACTGGAAGATTTTTAACTCTTGGCTCACTGTCACACTGACACTTCTGACATAAATTCTAGGTTTCAGTCACTGTATGATCACTACCGAACCCTGTCCTATTAGTTTCCACCACTTTAAAAAAGTAATAACTGCAACTTTTCCATAATCTCTCTTTTATGAGTCTTGCTCTGTGACTAACATCTCTTATTTGTTTCTAGTTAACTCCCTCGGGTACTCTGGTCTCCAAAATTTTTGACCTAGCAGGGACTTTTAATCCACTGCTTCTATAACGTGCATACTCTCCCTCACCCCATCAATGCTCTCTCTCGCTCCTTATGCTGTGTAAATTCTTTGATCATTACAGCCACTCTTTACACTCTATCAATGCTATTGCCATTCATCAGATTTATCTGACAGAACCACCAACTTGGTTAAACCCACATTTCCTTGTGCTTGATGCCTATTTCAAACCCAAATGACCTCTTGCTGTTCCTTGGACAACGCAGGTATCCTTTTGCCTTAGTAATTTTACAGTACTTTCCAGAGAGTGTCTAGAAATCTGGGAATCCTAACTCTCCAAAATTGTGTACAGGACCCTAATTAATCTTATATATCAGACTTTAAAGTAGAGCTGCTGCATACATTTGCACTGAGGCCTTGTCAATGTCCATGTCACCAAAATTTGACATCATTGACGATTTTATAACTTCATCACTAAATTTAAAATGCTTTATTAACAATAGCGCAGGTAACTACACTCAGTATCTTCTAATAACCTGTAATGGAAAAGAATCTAAAAAAGAATAAATATATATGTATATGTATAACCATATCAATTTGCTGTACACCTAAAACTAACATCATCACATTGTAAATCAGCTCTATTTCAATAACATTTTCAAAAAATTTTTTAAAAGGCACCAACAGAAAGGATACACAAGGAGAAAGCAAGGTAACAGTGAATATCCAGAGGATTAAAAAGGATTCCAGTATCAAATATAGCCAAAACGTTCAAATTTTAGCAAGTAAATATAAATCCTTGGAATTAAAGTTTAAAAAAATACAGACAGTAGATTCCTTTATTTGTTTCTTTACCAGAAAGTGAATGTCTCTGTCATCTCAGGATACAGCATATTTATCCCAAAGTCTTATCTTTTCAAATTTAATTATTTGAACTATTGAACACAAAGGAGATACAGCTGAAAAGATAGCATGACCCAAAGGTGGAAAACCTTGTCTTTCATGAAGTTTTTTTCACAGTCTGGTGTGAAAATATAAAAACGTGTCCCTCCATTCTAAAAGTAACAGAGGACAGTGTATCTTATTTATTTCAAGACTGTGCTTATGTTTAGGAAATGTTCCTTTTAGGTCCCTTTTGCCCTTTTGCAGAGGAGTGTTTCAGTTCTATTTAATTGCTACTGGGAATATTCGAGAGGCACTAAGAATGAAGGAATGGATCTCTACTATTGCGTGCCAGGTAGAAAATTAAGAAAAATAACTAACTGGGGGAGATTTTAGGTACAGATTTTCAATTTAGTCACGTTGGAGGGATGCTTTCCTATTCACTCCAGATGTTTCCTGTCCTGTCAAAGAGCTCTACTAGAGTAATACTGTTAGCCTCTCTGCATCTCTTTACTCCACCCCAGGGAAAACTAAGTTACTGGGATGAGTAATGAGCTTTAGAAGGATAAACTGGACATTCATTGTCCAATTCCTTCCTGTTCCTCCTCCTTCTTTGAAGTGAGAGCCCTACAGGGCACACCTGTTCTACTCTGCTTTTCCAGGTATGGGTAATCTTAATTCCTCTGAGTAGATAATTCTAGTTCTGGGGTTTAATATTATAAAGTTCACTCTCTCACAAGTGTATATGAGATTTTTCAATATCAGCTTTTCGGGTAATAAAGAGGATAGCTTGGTCACTTTCCACTGACTCGTTTGTTTAATTTTCCAATTGTTTTTAAACACAAGAGACAAAAATTAGGTGTTACTAATTGGACTCCCTTAAACACTCAGCATTCACAGTTGCTTGAATAAATTGGTCCTTCCTATTTCTGAGTCTTTATTTGTGCTATTTTCCTTGCCTAAATCCTTCTCTTCTCTCTTCGGCCTGTCGAAATCTCACTTCAAGATGAACTCAAGCACTCTATTTCCTAGGGCGGCTTCTTCGGTTTATTAAGCATCTCTGTGCCTATACTGACATTGCTTTAACTCTAGTTAGTTCTAATTTTGGATTGGCCACTTCCTGCTCTGTTTTGCTCCTGTTGCCATGAGAGATCTATTTTTCTCCTAGACTTTATGATGACTATTGTCTGAAGACATTGCTTGTACAATGGGAGTTATTTCAAATGTTATCATGCACAAATAAAAGAATAACACAATGAGTATGAGTATATTCTTTTGGAGTGAGGCCCATTTTCAGGTCTTGGCTTTGCCACATTCTAAGTGACCCCAGGCAAGGTTCACTCTAAATCTCAGTTTCTCATCTGTAGAATAATAATAATTTAACTCTTCGTAGTTACTGTAATGACAAAATAAGCAATACCATAAAAATTCAGCTTCACTGCTAACACATACCCAATAAATGATTGTTACAATTAGTCTTTATAAATATATCTGTGTGCACAGACACACACAAGCATATATATGTTCCTTTTCATTTTTATATAACTCCCAAGACAGACTGAACTAATCTGTATATTTTGTATTTGTTTTGAAAATGCATAATTATTTTTTATTGCTTAAAGCCCATCAAGTTCTATAGGAAAATGTTGCTAAATATAGACAAGTACTCTATGAAAATCCTATAATTATACAAAATAGTTAAACAATGGATAAAGGGGAGTTTATATAGAAAATCTTCAAAGAGTTCATAAAGATGACTATCCAAGCAATTAATAATTCTGAATAAACACACCCTTGACTTTCAATTCAAGTTTAAAGCAAGAAGGGACAGAAGTTAGCAAGGATATATCAGAAAGATGACTTTCAGACTTTGTATCTATGCCACATCTTTCCTCAAAGACAACTGCAAGTCTGTAGAATATCCAAACATTTAATTAGTTATCTTCGAATTAAACAGACTAAGCACTTTGTTTTCAAATATGTAATGATTATCATGTCCAATATGTCCTAAGGTGTTTTAATATTGGCACTGTCTTGATTGTGCCAGAATGTATCTTCCTGACAGGCAGTTCAAGATAACATTGATTTTATGTGAGAAAAAGTCAGGGCTTAAAAGCATCAAAGATTTTTATCAAAATTTTTATTCATAGCTAATTTTGACTAACTGCAATTGAAGAAAAAATCAAAAATAAAAATGTAATAGATTCTAATAATGGTCAGAGTAATAAAAATAATTATACTGACTTCCACTTCAGTCTGTAAAGGAGAAGCATATATTTCACCAAACCTCCTGATGAGATAAAACTATTAAAGCTGGAAAATTCTTTTCAAAAAAGGAAATGAAAGCATATTGCTTGAAGACATCAGGGAACGAAGGAAACATCTAGACCCTTTCTAAAAATGCTAGAGAGAAGAAAGCTGTGGTCACTCTAGGTAATTTTTGATTCAGCAGTTTTTGTGGTGCTCTAATAATAAAAAATAGAGTTCCACGATAGACCAAGAAGAGGGGTTCTGGAAAAAAACTATGCTTTTTTTTGATTTTATAATTATTGTTTCTAGTATAGAGAAATAGAAAAGATTTTTCTATTGACATTTGATTTAGTGGCCTTGTTAAATTTTTATTCTAGTGGGAAATCTTCTAATATTTTACCACAATGTATAGTGTTTGCAGTAGGTTTTTACTTTAGATACTAATTATCATATTAAGAATATTTCTTTTTATTCCCATTTTACTAATAGTTTTTATTATTAATGGGAAGTAAGTATTCCAAATGAATTTTCTGCATCCAGAAAGATTATTGAATGCCTTTCCCTTTTTATTATTTATGATGAATTTGACATATATTGTTGATTTTGTATATTAGGACAGCCCTGTATCCCTGCAATAAAACTCTACTTGGTCGAGAACCACTGTCTTTGTAATATAACATTGGAGTAGATTTGTAACACTTTTACAGTTTTACCTCCAAGTTCATTAGCAAGACTGGCTTTTTCTTTTTTTCTTGTTCTTTTTCTCACTTTTCTCCTTCTTCTTTGTTGTTGATGCTCTGGTTTTTGTTTTACTTGCTCTTATTCTTCTTGTCTTTTCTCCTCCCCCTTTTTCCCTTCTCCTCCTCCTCCTCTTTCTTCCCTTCTTCCCCTCCTCCTCTTCCTCTCCCTCCTCCTCCACCTCCTTCTTCTCCTTCCTCTTGCCTTATCATGCCTTTGTCTATTACGATGTCTAATGAAAACTGTGCAGGACCTATCACAAATTCATGCATGTATATATGCACATGTGGGTACACACACGAACTAGAACGTATGATTGAGAAAAAAATTAAAGAAACTAAATGGATGTATATACCCTGTTCATGAAAGGCTCGATATTGTAAAAATGTCATTATCCATAATCTAATTTACAGATTCAATGCAGTGTCAAACATATTTCAGCTACTTTTAAACTTGATGAGATTGTTTTTAAATTTATATAAAAATACAAAGAACCAATGATAGCCAAGAGAAAGAATAAAGTTGAAGAATTATATGACTAAATATCAAGGTATTTATGAACTAGGAGTAACTGAGAAAATGTGACCCTGGCACAGAGACAGAAAATCAGACTAGATTTAGTCCTAGAAACATACATGTAGTCACTCAATTTATAACAAGGTTGCCACCGAAATGCATTGTGAAAGGATAGTCTTCAAAAAATACTGATAGATCATTGAACATCCACCTGGTAAAACTTGTTTTGCAATTGTTGTATTACTCCTTATGCAAAAAAAATTCCAGATGGAACATGGATATGAGAGGTCTAACAATAAAATGTGGATTCTAGAATACAGCACAGGAAAATTTCTTCAAGACACTGGGGTAGGCTGATATTTCTTGAACAAGGTACAAAAAACCTACTGCTAAAATTTTTTTAAAAAGGCAGTATTGCTTTAAAGTTAAAAACTTCTGTTGGAGTTCCCGTTGTGGCGCAGTGGTTAACGAATCCGACTAGGAACCATGAGGTTGCGGGTTCGATCCCTGGCCTTGCTCAGTGGGTTAAAGATCTGGCATTGCCGTGAGCTGTGGTGTAGGTCACAGACGCGGCTCGGATCCTGCGTTGCTGTGGCTGCGGCGTAGGCCAGTGGGTACAGCTCCAATTAGACCCCTAGCCTGGGAACCTCCACATGCCGCAGGTACGGCCCTAAAATGACAAAAGGCAAAAAAAATAAATAAATAAAAATAAAAATTAAAAAAAAAAAAACTTCTGTTAATGAAATACTACCATCCATTAGAATGGCAAAAAAAAAAAATTTAATTTAATTTTAAAATAGACACTGGAACTTCCTCTATTGACTAAGCTGTAGAATATCAGAAACCTGTAGTGGGAGTGTAAATTGATACAGTTACCTTGAGAAACTAGTGGTTTTTACAAAAACTGAATATCTGCATACTTCATGATCCAGAAGTTTCACTAATGCATGTATATCTACAAGAAATGCATCAGAATTCCTGTTATGGCTCAGCAGTAATGAACCCAACCAGTATCCACAAGGATGTGGGTTCAATCCCTGGCCTTGTTCAGTGGGCTAAGGACAGAGCATTGCTGTGAGCTGCCTTGTAGATCACAGACGTGGCTCAGATCTGGTGTTGCTGTGGTGTAGGCCAGCAGGTGCAGCTCCAACTTGACCCCCAGCCTGGGAATTTCCCTATGCTGTGGGTATGCACACCCTCCCCCCAAAAAAGAAATACATAAATATACCAAAAGACATTATTGTGAATGTTTATAGCAACATTATTTACAGTAGTCAAAACTAAAACAACCAAAATGTTCATCATGAATAGAATAAATACTTGTGGCATATTCATGAAACTGCATATTATACATCAGTGAAAATAAACTTACTGCTGAAAACAACATGGATAAATTCACCAAATCTAAGCTATCAGATGAAAAGTTATACACACTATATATCCTCATTCATGTAAATTTTAAAGCTAATAAAAATTACCTAAGAAAATAAAAACAGAATAATGATGGGAGTAGTGGTAAGTGGGTATTGCCTAAGAAAGTTTATTAGGGAGGCTTCTGTGGTGTAATAATATTCCATATTTTTATCTGGCTAATGACAACATGGGTGTGTCCACTTTGTTAAAAATTCAGTAAGCTGAAAATATTGCTTTTGTACTTTTCTCTGTTATGCTACACTAAAAATGTTCATTAAGCAAAGTAAAATACTGCTACATCGAGAAAAGTCATATTAAGCACAACTTTAGCCTGTATACAGTATTTAGAAAGATCTATTTAATTGCTATTTGGCTTCTCTGATTCATATTCCAAGAAGTTATAAAATGGCATGCCATTCACTGAGGTCATTTTCATATCATGGAATTTCATATTCCTTACAATAAATTGTCAGTTATTTTTCTCAGTTTTATTGGTGAGGTCTGTAATTCCACTAATGCAAATGAGAAAAAGTATATGATGAATTATGGATGGGGAAGCGAAAATAGACCCATAAAATATTTGAAAATATTATATGTATGATGAAAGTTTCATCCATAATACGATTCCTATAGTGAGTTGAACACTGGATATCACAGCAATCAGGGCATCTTTTGTTTTGTTTTTCCTTTTCTTTTTATGGCTGCACTTGTAGCATGTGTTAGGGGTTGAATCAGATCTGTAACTGTAGGCCTACACCACAGCACAGTAACACAGCATCCAAGCCACATCTGTGACCGATGCCACAGCTTGCTACAACTCCGAATCCTTAACTCACTGAGTGAAGCCAGGGATCAAACCCACATCCTCATCAACACTGTTGGGTCCTTAATCTGCTGAGCCACAGAAGGAACTCCAAAGCATATTGTTTTTATCCCCAGTTCTGTCATTATGAAACCCAGTGTTTTAGAAGAGCTGTTGGGTTCATTAAGCCTCAACTTCCCTATCTCTACTGAACAGCTGGGGCTTCTAGTCTAAGAATTCAAAATATATACCATAACATAAAGTGTGTCACAATAAGACACACATGAGCAACATTTAGAATTATCTTTGGAATTTCTTTTAAAGGATCCCTATTTTATACTTCTTAGCTCATACTCAACTATATTTTGCTATATGTGTTGTTGATCTCAGTGGAATTTACAAATAGCCAGCTGGGTGAGCAGTTTTATACCTCTTAGACTATATTTATCTTCACTTTGCCATTCATGCTGTCACTGACACCCACAGAGGTTACTCAAAAATTGTTCAGCGAACAGTCTCATTTTCTTGGGTCTAGTAATTTCCGCTTGTGCTGTGTATGAGTGTGCTCCCAAGTGTGTCTTGATTTTCCTGTCTCTCTGCAGCCATACTCTTAAGAAAATAACTTAATTCTAGAAAGAGGTGAATATGCTGTCACACAAAACACTAAATGCCATGCAGCATACTTTGCCCTCTATATTATTTATTCATTTCAAGTAATCTTTGAGGTACATACTGTTTTCTTTATTTTATAGATGAAGAAATATCTATGTAAGATAAGTAACATAAGTTATGCACTGAACTGGTCAATGGTGGGTTTATGGTTTAAAGCTCCATTTTTCCAATTACTGAGCCGATGTTTTTCCCATGCTTGTTTAAAGAGCTGTGGCCAGCTGGAAGGTAATGATTCTAAGGTATAGATTACTGTTTACTTAAGTGCTTCCCTTTGCTATTTGAAGTTATGTGGTGCTGTCTGATCATAGAGACCCTATATTACCAAACACTTAATATATTTGGTCAGATGCTGTAGTAAAAAAGAAACCATATCTTTTGTTACACTCTGGCCATTTCTAAAAGGAGAACAGGAGTTACCTTAGCATTCCCTGCTTTCACTGGATTAATTTTCTGAAGAAGGTTAACGCACTCTGTTTTTCCAGGAGCTGTTCCAAGACCTCCACTTAGAAAGCCCAGGTGGCAATGACTGGCAATAAGAAAGGTACAGCTAAATATGCCAGGGGACTAAAAAACATAGCAAATATAGAAAGGACTTCAATGATACCCCTGAAAGTAGGAATGAGAAAGCATTACACAGGGAAATGTACAAAGAAGCTTGTTGAGGTAAGACTCAATCACTTATGCAAGAGGAAAAAGGCCAGCTTATGCTTAGGATCTGAGGCAGCACGTCTCAAACTTTATGATGCCTAAGAATCACCTTGGGACCCTGTTTAAATGCTATTTCTAAGGCCACACCTCTGGAGATTCTAATTCTGCGGATATGGGGTGGAGGGGAGAGTGGTCTGGAAATCTTTATTTTGACAAAGTGGCAGGGGTGGTGCTGGAGTACCCTAATACATCGTGAGAATTTGTACTCTAAAAAAAAAAAAAAATCACGGGGTAAAGGACTAATTAACAAAGGTCTGGAATAAAGCAACAGCTGAATGATTCCAATCCTATCTCTTTTTATTTCAAAGCCCCTTCGGTGCTATAAAGGGGAAAAGAATCAATTGTCTCTATAAGTCATTTTAATGAGTGACTTGAGTGGTAACACAATCATTTGGATCAATTGCAGAGATTTAAGTAGAGATTTAACTCCTTATCAAACGGCTCTTTGGGGATAGATGTGTTTTGAAGCAATTTTCTAAAAATACTATACAAAAGTAACATTATGCAATGGAACAATTCACAAGGGTCTGGAGCAGTAGCCATCATCAAACACGTTTATGTCTCTGCAAGAAAATGTATGGGTTCTCATACTTTAAATGAGATGAAGTCTATGGCAAGCTTTCTGTCTTTTCAGTTAGTTCTTCCTGCCAAACGAGAACAATTCATGTTATTTTTATGATAATGAAAAAAATTCCAACTTTCAAATTAATACTGTAACTTGAGATCAAACACTATAGTTGAAATACTAGGGACCTTAAAAACTATAGTTTATTGAATATTTAATATTTGCCTGGCATTGTGTTTGTTGTTTTACATATGATTTTTTGGTTACTGTTGTTGTTTTCACAGTATTCACATGAAAAATATCTTGTTGGTCTTATTGTAAAGACAAAAAACTGAGGCCCAGAAGGTTCAAGTGATTTGCTCAAGGACAGGCCAGTGAGTGGCAGAACCAGGAAGAGAACATGGCCGATCTGACTTTAATGATAATATTCTTTGTATCATGGTATGCTGCCTGGCTCAAAATTCCTCTCTTCACAACTGAAATAAGACATAAAAATGTGCTTCAGAGGTAATATAAATACAACCTGAAAATCTCTTTACATTAATTGAGAAAATATTTTACTAAGTGTGTGTTATGCTTTTGTGTAGTTCTTCATGTAGTTCACAAATATTCCCATTCTCCTTTCTGTTTGGAGCATGGTAGGAAACCACTCATTCATCCCCTAGGAAGTTGTATGTGGCCATGTTATTGCTACTGTAGCATCATCTCACAGGCTGATGTAGCACTCACAATCTGCTGTTACCCAGCTCTCTTGCTTTATGTTTATATTATTGGCTTCAGTTTCTGTTCCTGATCTATAAAGTGACCAAAGTAAACATCAATTAATAACGCTGTGTAATGATTTTCCTATTGACAACACCAGAGTTTCCTACCCTGGGCCATTTCTACCCACGAAACATTGCTAAAGGAATATTTTCTGCTTAAGTTTGACACCAAAGACTGCTCTTAGTCTCTAGGCTTAATATTAAATGAGAAATGGTAAATCTGAGGTTAACATATGTTTAAATGGATGTTTCTTCTTGTTTATTTTCTTCTCACTACTGAGACTTCGTTCTCATGTTCTCAAGGCTTAAGAGAAAGAATACTAATGTAATGGATATTTACAGGTCATTTCCTCACTAGCTCCTTCCTTCCTTCTTTGATCCAAGTACCCTAATTTCCTTTGGGGAATTTACTCTTCTCCTTTCTCAGCAATTGGAAAGGAAAAGTCAGATCTCCATGGAGGTCCTGTACAGAGTGTCAGGATGAAGCCAAAACCACTGATAAAAGATGGAATACATGGAGAGAAGCCAGATCTTTGAATATCGGTTACTGAATCTGATATCCATGACTTAAACAATCCTGTCTGACATGTTTTGATTCTAAAAGTAAATTTTACTTGAACTACTTTAGGATAAAAGGAGTATAAGTATCATTACATAACTTGAAAAATGTTGACTGTGTTCTCTCAAGAAGAGAGCCAGTAACCAACTAGGCTTTTAGACCTTTCTCCCAAATGCCCTGAGCTTCTGCCAAATATCCACTCAAAATCATGCCACAAGAGGAGTCATTTAACACCTTTGTATTTTCAGTGTATTTACAATCCACTTGGAGAGGCAAAAAACATACATGCAATAAGTAAATAAACACCAGTGCTAGCTGTATGGTGGTGAACTGTCAGTAAAATAGAACTATCGAACATGCAATACATGTGAAAACAGTCATGGAAAAGAACACACCCACAGTGTCACTAGATCTTGGGTTTGACAGCGTGTATGACTTAGCCACAGAGACAAAGATTGAGTGTCTCAAGAAGGGGGATGGAATAGTTGTCGAACAGTAGAGGAGAAATGGATACCACTTCATCATGTCAGCTGTCAGCTGCAGGACAGGGCCCACTGCCTGCATTGTGTCCTACAACTTGTCCTACAGTGAGTCCCTGTGCATGATAATCCTGCAATGCATGGAAACCATGACTCAGACAGACAACTTCAAGTAGCTCAGGTAGACTAGAAACCTGCTCAAGTTAATGCTGCTCGAAGAAATGGAATCAGAACTTTATCTGACTCATCATCCAAAATTCTCTCAAGTCTACCTCTCAGGCCAGAAAGATGCACTGTTCAAGTAAAAGCTACAGTGCTGGAGTGCTGACCTTTAAATTCCTTATATCTCTATTGTGCAGAGAACTCTAGTCAGTATAATTTCATGTTTAGATATGAAATGGCAACACTCGAGCCATGGATCACAAAAAGATCTCAATACTGTTCTTGACTATGATCTATAATATTCTTCCAGGCCATGAAAAAGACTCCTGAGAGACTGAGGAAAGATTTAAAGACTGGATCCAATAACAAATGACTATCATTTCCAGGATGACACACAGATGAGGTTTGTCTGGATACTTCCATAGACCAACAATGGCATGCAAAAGATAGTGGAAGGCAGAAACCATACAGCATCTCATTCAATATTAAGCTGGCATAGCTATAGAAATGCAACTTTGGCTGCTGTTTTAGCAAAGGCTTCCCAAGCAAACTTCAGTTCTCAGAGAGCTGAGCTGGCGGTTGGTCTCTACAGACAGCTCTCTCCCACCACCTCTCTCTGGGAGGCACCAAGCACTGCAGGCGTGGAGGCGAGCATCCTAACTGCCAGAAAGAGGGGTGGGTGGATGTAGGCAACTCACTAAAATAAGCCCCTGGTGTAGTCACAATTAAGAACTACAATAGCACTTAAACTGGGCAATGACTCTACCAATATTTTCAAATTATATTCCAAACACATACTAAGGTATTTTAAGAATTTGAGATATTTTGGGGATAATGGCTTCCTTATTCAGAAAAAAAAAAAAGTAAGGATGACATGCTCTTAAAGGATATGTACATTAATGTGCTCTGGTGACTAAAAAGTATGGATTTTTTCTGTATGATCCTTCATCAGGCTTGTCATGTAGAGACTCAAGTAAAAACTACTGAAAATTCTGTTAGATCCGGTTCATTGTCATTCCACCAAACTGTGAGCTGCTCAAGGCCAAAAACTGTGTCTAACTGATAGTCTTGAACCCTACTGATGATGCTTGGAACATAGGAGGCCCTGAATAAATAACCAAGGACCTGAATTTAGCCAACCTCAAAAAAGGAGCTAAGCCAGAACTTTGAGCCACTGCTAGCAGAGTTGGCAAGGTTGCATGAGTGTATACAGGCAGGCTTTGTGGTCTGGACTAAGCCTGGATGCTAGCTCTTCCACCTACTAATCATGTGACCTCAGGCAAGGTATTTATCCTGCCTTTCCATTTTATTTGCAAAATATCTGTGTGAATATTCTGTGCATGGGCTAATCGAGAGATTAAATACCCTTGCTACAAGGAATCAATAATTTCAATAGCAAAAAAGTATTTTTGAATTTTTAAAACTTTTATCTAAAATTAAGGTACATTTTCCCTCCTACACTGTTGGTGGGAATGTAAATGGGTACAACCACTATGGAAAACAGTATAGAGGTACCTCAGAAACTAAATATAGAACTACCATATGAACAAGCAATTCCACTCTTAGGTATATATGCAGACAAAACTTTCTTTGGAAAAGACACATGCACTCGTACGTTCATTGCAGCATTATTCACAATAGCCAAGACATGGAAAAGACCTAAATGTCCATCAACAGATGAATGGATTAAGAAGATGTGGTACATATACGCAATGGGATATACTCAGCCATAAAAAAGAACAAAATAATGCCATTTGCAGCAACATGGATGGAACTAGAGACTCTCATACTAAGTGAAGTAAATCAGAAAAAAAGATATACCATATGATATCACTTATATCTGGAACCTAATATATGGTACAAATGAACCTTTCCACAGAAAAGAAATGCATGGACTCGGAGAACAGACTTGTGGTTGCCAAGGGGGAGGGTTGCAGGAGTGGATGGACTGGCAATCTGGGGTTATAGATGCAAACTATTGCATTTGGAGTGGATAAGCCATGAGATCCTGCTGTAGGGAAATATATCTAGTCACTTATGATGGAACATGATAGAGAATAATGTGTGTGTATATATGTGTGACTGGGTCACTTGGCTGTGCAGTAGAAATTGACAGAATACTGTAAAACAACTATAATGGAAAAAACTAAAATCATTAAAAAAAATAAAATAGGACTTCTGCTGTGGCAGCAGAAATGAATCTGACTGGCATCCGTGAGGAGGCATGTTTGATCCCTGGCCTTGCTCAGTGGGTTAAGGATCCCGTGTTGTGGTGAGTTGTTGTGTAGGTCACACGTGCAGCTCAGATCTGACATTCCTGTGGTTGTGGTATAAGCCCATAGCTGCAGCTCCGATACAAGCCCTGGCCTGGGAACCTCCATGTGCCACAGGAGCGGCCCTAAAAAGCAAAAAAATAAAAATAAAATAAAATTAAGGTACATTTTCTTTAAAGCAATGCAAGTCCTAAGTGACTTAAAAGAAAAACTAAAGAAACCATCTTTCCATCCAATATATTTGAGTGGGTTTATCCAATAATTTGTGTGAATTCCCTAATCTGTCTTGAGTATCTATTCCTAGAGTTGGTGAAATTCAGTGGTAAATCAGCCTTTAAGAATTAAAGAAACTGTCACATGCAGGTGCCTGCATTTTTCTTTTCATCTGTTAACACATATGCGAGAATAACATCCTTGAACCTGCCTTTTGCAAAACCTGGTAGCATTTTGGTAAATGCCTCCTAGGCAGGCTGGTCTCAACTCAAGTGATTTTTAAGTAGATTTTAACTGCAGAATTATTATTTTCTTCTTCCTTCTTCCTCCATGCCCCTCAACAAAGGCATCCTTGTAAGGAATCTTATAGAGCAGAATGTTTAAGTAGCTGGGATTAGTGACCTTTGACATGATTTCACATCCCTTCTTTCTGTTATTGGCTTGGACTCACAATTTCTTACTCATAATTTCCTTGAGTAACAGATTTCTTATCTCTTAAAGGAGGGTACTCATCACACCTGCTCTGAGGCATGGATGGGAATTGAAAGATACTTTGTAGAAATTGCTACAGGCACATGTAGCATGTTTTCAATAAATAAATCACATTATTCAGTATTATACACTGGATAACTTTGATGTCTTAAAATACAAAATACAGCAATTACCGTGAGAGAAATGTTCTAGGAGGCTACTGGTTTTCAAGACATAAACATGTGTTGCTCTCAGTCCCAAACAGCACAGAGACTAGCCTAATGCAGAGTTTGGCAATGTTCTTTGCATCCACACTTGGAGGCAAGAGACTGCATGGAAAGTTTTGAAATGAAAAAATAGTTCTCTTAAAATTTGTTTCCAAATCTCAGGAATTCTAATTTCAAAATGTTTTCCATCCTATATTCCTCACCTAAAAGTTTAACTTTCAATTCTTGGGAAGGCTAAGGGACTGAATTGAGCCTTCTCTGCTTGCCCTCAAACCCCCAAAGAGGTTCAAAACTGTCAACTGCTACAGATCCTTTATTGGCTTTAGGAGAAAATGCATTCAGCCTGAGGCCATCCAAATTCCACCTTTCTCTGTCTTACTCTGAATCTAACTCTTCATCCTTTCATTTCTACATTTAGCCTTGATCTTTTAATAGCAATTTCTCCACCAAGAATACAAAAAAAGAGGTCGGATTTTTTGCCTTTTGTGTTGCTTTAACAATATTCTTGATTCTTATCAGCTTGTCATCCTTATTAAGTCCTGATGACAAAATCTGATCACAAGGAACCCAGGAGTGAGAAGCAGGAAAATGAGTCACATTTCCAGACTTGCTCCTTCTGGAGCCGGGATAAATGATTCATTTTTTTTTTTTTTTTCACGTCTCAGTTTCCTTACTGGCACACAGATAAATATAGATCTCAACTCCAAGTCATGACTTCAGAACTTCAGATCTGAGGGGGACTCGTGGATAATTATTAAAGCAACGAAGATGATACTTTGTTAGTGCTATAGTCCCACCCTGTAATGAAGCATTTTCATATCCATTATCTCATTTGATTCTCTCTGTACTTTTCTAAGAAAGGACTCCAAATCATGTCATATACAGCTTACTGATGAGAAACTGATTCACAGAGGGATTTGATCAAGGATTTAATGTAGCACATTAGAGGCAGCCCTGGAAGAAAACCTGGGTTTTAAGACTCTCCACTCTAGCTTTCCTTTCACCCCTCTGTGGTATTTCAATGAACACTATAGAGTTACAAACACCATCAAAAAGCTAAGCCACATGGAACTTACTCCTCAGAAAGCAGTGATTGCTGATATCTTCCAGCAGAGAAAGTAGAAATAGGTTACCTTGTTAACTCAGTCATTATTTCTCTTTTGATTTGTATTTTTCTTCTTTCTATTTTATTTCAATATCTGATGCAAGAGAGAGGAGGTGCCATAGTGAATTTTTGAGATATAGAACTTAACAGAGAGGCTTGAGTGAGTTCCAAAAACCAATTATTAGATGGTTTTGTCTTTAGTATATCACTATAGCATAAAGTATTGTTGTAACATGGAGTGAAAAATAATGAACTCTTGTGATGCATCTAGCAAATGGGTGTGTGTGTGTGTGTGCGTGCGCGCAACGCGCACACATGCAGATGTTGGACACTTTAAGCTAGTCAAGTCAGTCAATAAGTCAACTTATCATCAATTTCCAAAATCCTCATACTCTTTCCTTCCAAAGCCACTTTATGGGCCAGCTATTAAAAGAGGACTCAGACTCCCACTTCTGCCCTTTTGCACACAATTCAGCTTTCTTCCTTTTCTTTGTTCCAAATGGAAGGTCACAAATCAAGTGGGAGTGGATCATCACATCAATCTCTATCTTCTACAAACGTTCAAGAAATTATAAATTGCTTTTCTCAGAGTCCTTAAATATGCCTGGATTTTTCATGAAGATTTTTTTTTTTAATTTTAAGAGTTAAGAGAAAGGAATAGGAAAGAGGAAAAAATACAATTATATTATCATAACATTGTCATCTATTTCTAAAGCATTGCACAATTTCCTAAGCATTTTCATATACTTACCTCAGTTAAGTCTCATAGTAACTGAGGTAGGACAATTATAATTCTTCAGTTTTACAGGTAAGCAAAGTGAGGTCCAAAATATTAAATGACTTGCCCAGATGTATGCACCTATTAACAAGGTCTGCAAAAACTTAAGGCCAGATCATCTCACCCCTAGCCAAGTATTTTTTCCCTTCAAATTTCACTTAAAGTGATATTTTACTAATATAGTATCTATGTAATTTTATCCAAGGTTTCCCTTTGAGTCATAGATAATGCTTCTAGTAATAGGAAGCATTTTAACTAGCCTTGTTCAAGATACTCCTATTACTTCCTCATTCTTATCTTTGTAAAAAGAAAACTGGACATAAAAGGTTATATCCAGTTATTCAAAAATCTGAATATTGTCTGTCGTCAACAGCATGTATCAGATTGTTACAATATGCAAACCTCTTAAGCTTCCTTGAAAACATGTCTTCTTGATTATGTATTAGACAAACACACACACATCATCTACTCTGTAATGGAAAGGAAATCACTACTTCCTACAAATGAGACCCAACAAAAGCACTATGGCCCTGTATCAGAACACAGGTTCAAATCCTGGCACTGTCACTTACCAGCTATGTGATCATGGAAATAACAATTAGATCTACCTTCTAAAGTTGCTGCAAATTTACATGATCTTGTAAATTGCTTAGCATAGTGCCTGGTGTATATGAAATGCCCAATACGAGCTGCCTTTAACATATGCATCCTCCTCCTCATCATATCATCAACACACTATCTCTGTGTAGATTAATAGTGGTACATTTTTAGAAACAAATTACCTCCTACTAATTCAGTATCAGTCAATGAAATGAAAATTTCTTTTTATATCAGCTTAGTCTTAAGCAGTGGCCAAGTTTTACCTGAAACCACTCTGAACTCTTTTCTTACACAAGACTATTGGAGATATTATGGAGTTGTGGGGTTTGTTTTTGTTTTTGCATGAAAAAAGGGAATGGTAATCAAGAAAGCTTGACCTTTTCATTATTTTGTGGCCATTCATTATTAAATCATGTTCAATTACTTCCTCCTTCTGACAAGAGGATGATTCTGGTTTATTGTTTCTTAGAAGTTACCACTGCCTAATATCTGTAAAATTGAATTTAGTATGGGACCAATATTTATAGACTCTCTCTCTATTATAATTAATAAAGCTATCCCAGCAGTAGCAGGAGAAATCTTGCCCAGGTTTATACAAGGTGACTGTTCCCATCACTCTGCAATAATTTTCATGTTAATATTGTGTCTTCTAACTGGCTCCTTCTGAAGTAATTTTACCTAAAGAGGAAATCATGGCTCTAAGTCACTGACAGAGTGAAGCAGGCTTGATGAAAAACAGTCTCTTTCCAAGAGGAGAATTTTCAGAGTAGGAGACATTTTTATGCCTGGGCTCTAATTCCCTTGAGAGTAAGTCATTTCCTTCGCTTGGTGGGGGTCTTATCCTGACAGGTGATCTCCAGCTATACATGCTGACATGGCCAGGTAGGCAGGCCGTGTATACAGAAGATTATACTAACAGTAAGTTTTAATTACAGTTTTGTAGTTTTCAATATTTGCTGTCTTTTCCTACCAAGTCCAGCCCTACAGAGGCCTTCAGTGGTGGCCCTTTGTGTAAGAGAAGCATACATCCCACCCTATAAACATCATGCTTGCTCATGTGACTTGCTTTGGCAAATAGACCCAATGACTTATGCCTATCAAAGCAGAGAACTTGAAGAATAATTTCATTCTTTTATTATTTCACCCTTTAGTTCTGAGAATGGCATGCCACAGAATGAAAAAGCACAGGGGATAGCGGTACATGCAGTATGCATGTGTGCGTGTATATATATAATTTTATATGTATTAGTTTTAAACCACTGAGATTTGAGGGCTATTTTCTACCATAACCTAGTCTAGCTTAACCAGACCCATACAGGTAGTCTAATTCTGCCTTACATGTATGCAATTTTAGGTAGATAGATGGTAGATAGATAGATAGATGCCGTAACAATAAAGAGAAAACAAACTACATGCTAGACAAATATATACATATATGTGTGTGTGTGTGTGTGTATACACACACACATATATATAGCATATATATAGCCAAAGACAAGTCTTTCTGCACATACAAATTCAGAAACAGCTTCAGTAATCACTGTATTAGAAAATCAGCCTCTTGGACAGGGAACATGGGTGTCTGTTCAGCAACTTACTCTGTGGTTCTGGAAAAGGGCTTTACCTTTTCTGGATACTTTTCTACAAGACTGGTTGTACATCATAATCTCATCTGGAAAATTAGCATCACATTTTAGAATTACTGTGAAAAGTGAATGAGATGATGTATATATAAAGGGCTTATAAATACTAGCACATTGTATTTTATCATTATTATAGTGTAATTATTATTATAGTCAGCAGTTATCAGTACTGTTCTAATTGATTGCCAATTTGCAGCAGCCAAATCTATATAATTAAAAATAAAATAATAAATTAATGTCATATTGTGCAGTTTTAATTGCAAGTGTTCTATTTGCAGATACCAAGCATCTATTCTTTCTCCTCTCTGAAATCTGTCACAACCATTGTCCTAGATTTGCCTGCTCCCAGTTTCTCATTTACAGGGAATTCAATTAAATTTCAACCTTGCTCTTCACACCCACAGTGGGCTTATTTTTCCCAGGCCAAATACATTTTTTCAGAACTTAATTTAACAATCATCCCTATGGCAACACCCTAGGCCATTTGCCCCACAGTTGCTACCAGAATTCTCCATAGCTGACAGATATAATAGATCTATTAATTTCTGAGCTTTACAGAATAAGAAAACATGAAGAAATTTCTTTGAGGAACTCATAGGGATATAGAAATCCTAAATACCCACTAGAAGTTTGCTGTATGACAGAGCTGCTAAATATCAGGAAACAAAGAACAGCATTTTATGGGTGAAAAGGACTTTCATGTTAAATCTAACCTGATTTTTTATTTTGAGATGAAGAAATTGAGGGTCAGAGAAAAAACGACTTGTTCAAGGTCATTCAACTATATGGCAGCACAACCACAAAGGCAACTCTCAAAAGGAATCATAGTGTTTTTTGTGCTATATCCAGGTATACGTTTTATCAAAGAAGATGAAGGGAAAGGTATTAATTGGCACTGCAAGATTGCTGACGAGTAATGTGCAGGAAAATTGCAACACAGCTTTCAGCTGCTTAGATGTGAGAGAGAGAGAGAGAGAGAGAAGAAAGAAGGAAGGAAGGAAGGAAGGAAGGAAGGAAGGAAGGAAGGAAGGAAGGAAGGAAGGAAGGAAGGAAAAAGAAAAGAAAAGAAAGAGAGGAAGGGAGGGATAGAGGGAGGGAGGGGAAGGAAGGGTGGGAGAAAATAACACAGAGAAGACTAGACACACAGATAGCCAAAAAAGAACTTTACAACTCTGTTTATGTAAAATCCATCTTCCATGAAAGCAGGTCATAGAGCTAAACTGAATGAACTTACAGTTGATATGCATTGAATATTCTAGATATTTGTGATTATCACAGTTCTAAAATGTAAAATAGCAAGGTAGACCTATGTTGCTAGGTTCTGGCATTTCTCTGCAACTCGCAATCTATTTTCAAGGAAACATTGATTGAGAAATAGTTTTCACCTTCATTTCTTACAGTGTTGTTTCATAACAGAAATTCTCTCTACCCATTAAAGGTAAATGAATATTCTTCATTTCCACAGATATATATGTGCTCTCATTTGAGATGTAATAATGCTTCATTTTCTCTGACTTTGACTGAGATATACATGCATATAGTTTTCCAAAATAAGGAAGCAGTAATTCAAGAAGAAAATCATATAGTACTGAAATTAATAACAGGAGGTGTTAGGAATTTCGGTAAAATTGATTTTGTGTCTCTCCCATTGGGAGAGGTAAGAATCTGACGCTACCCAATCATTTTCTTTCTTTACTTTTTTTTTTTTTTTTTTTAGTGCTGCACATGCAGCATATGGGTTCGCAGGCTAGGGGCTGTAGCACTGGCCTATGCCACAGCCATAGCAATGCCAGATCTGAGCCACATCTGAGAACTTCACCACAGCTCACCGCAACACTGGATCCTTAACCCACTGAGCAAGGCCAGGGATAGAACCTATATCCTTATGGATACTAGTCAGATCCTTTCCTCTGAGCCACAATGGGAACCGTCCCAATCATTCTCAAATGCAGATGATAATCCAGATATTTAAGATGTTAAAATACTTAAGATTTTCATATGAAATTTCTCACTGTTCAATGTCAACTGAAATAAAAATTTAACTCTTCATGTCTAATGATCTCTGCTCTAGGTTGGAGTCACATAACTGGCTGCCAATTTTGCAAACAGTGCTTTCACCTCTTTAGAGTAATTACCCATAAGTAAAATCACAGTTGGCCTTGATCTTTGATATTTAACTCTAAAATTTTAATTTTCTATCACTAATTTTACTCTCAATATACTGGTAACAAGGAATCACCAACTAAGAAAATATAACCTTTAGGTGGTTACAATTATTGTTCATGACTGTATTATCTCCTTAGCAAGGAGCCATTACACAGCTCATGAATTACATATTATCTTTTATATTACAAAGTTCTTCACCATTTAGCAGTGAACAATAGATATAATGACGAAAACCAAGGTGTAGGGTGCTGTAAGTCCTAAGATTATAGGCAGATTAGAAATCACATTTGAAAACTATTCCAGTAAACTCAGTTATCTATATTGATGCTTTCATTTTGTCGGTAATGTCATTTCTTGTACTTCAGTATCCATAAATAAAGATACCTTACAGGGCTGATAAAGAAATGCTTATGGGCAAAATAATTAGGTTTGTGGCGGGTATGGGAGAAGAAACAGAGAAAATGCTATTTTTTAGTATGTCTTTTTGTCATTATTCTGATAGATGATGTGTAACAAAGAGTAGTTAATTTAGGGGTTGATAAACTGGGAGACAAATGTGAAAAATTGAACATTTATGATGTGGTTTATATGTTAAACATGAAGCATTGTCAATTCTTTGAATAGCAGACACCCATATATAAAAGTAAACTGAAAGTAATATACTGAGTCATGTTTAATATGTTTAGTATCTCTAGTCCTTGGGCTTTTCTGATCTCTTTCTGCCCTTCTGCAATAAATAAAATGAACTATTCTTGATTTTCTAATCAAGATAGATTACAGGAGTGGCGGGTGAGAATAGTCAAAAATTCTGGTCAGCACCAGCTTGTATACCCAAAAATTCTTTTGGGGGCTATTCTGCACTGCAATATGCTGAGACTTTCATAGTAACCTCCTTTTGAAGAAAAGAAAGTTAAATGTAAAAAAAAATACAAAAAAACTCCACATTATTTTCTTCATTGCTATTTGATGCCCTTTTCGGTCTCTGACATGCTTAAATTTGCATGTCTGCAGTCCTGGATAGCATCATTTTCTAAAAATGCAAAAATAAGAAAAAGGAGTTATTGGATTGCATCAAAGAGAGTGAAAGGAACCCTCAATGAGTCTGTGTATAAAGCACGATGTCTGTACATTCAGTCTCCATCACCTCAGACTATTGTATTTTTAAAAACTATTTAATGTTTTACATTTATTTGGGGACAGCAGCTAGACAAGAGAACTCGTATTACACCAGTCACACTAATGAACTGCTATATAACTGGATAAAAATTAATGTTGTCCTGACCTGGTTGGTTTTGATAGATGGTCAAAATAAGATATGAGCCCTTGAAATTACTGTAAATAGTAGGCAGGCAATCCTTTTATTATACTTTCTTTCTAATGAGTTTTTTCTGTAAGTAACACATTTATAGAAATACTGGATCCAAGCGTTTCTCAGTTAAGGCTAGATTTCCATGTTGGTACATATATTCACCTTTCAAATGAATAGCAATATATTATGAGCAATAAATGTGTTTCTGGAAAAGGAAAAGATATGTGGCTAAATTGTTTCTCCCTTGATGTCCAATGTAAATATAATTGTTATTCTTACAGGTTAACATTTTGTTGATACATGCATATAGTTAGCATATTAAGTGCTAGTACATCTTTTTTTCTCTCTCTTTTTGCCTTATCTAGGGCCACACCCGCAGCATATGGAGGTTCCCAGGCTAGGGATCTAACAGGAGCTATAGCTGCCAGCCTATGCCAGAGCCACAGCAACGCAGGATCCAAGCCGCGTCTGCATGCAATCTATACCACAGCTCAGGGCAACGTTGGATCCTTAACCCACTGAGCAAGGCCAGGGATCGAATCTGCAATCTCATGGTTCCTAGTTGGATTCGTTAACCACTGAGCCACGATGGGAACTCCACATCATTTTTGTCCATGTAAAATTAGCTAGTATCAAGCTTACCAATATATATATATATATATATTTTTTTTTTTTTTGTCTTTTTGCCTTTATGCAGAGCTGCACCTGCGGCATATGGAGGTTCCCAGGCTAGGGGTCTAACAGGAGCTGTAGCTGCTGGCCTACACCACAGCCACAGCAACGCGGGATCCGAGCCGCGTCTGCAACCTTCACCACAGCTCACGGCAACGCCGGATCCTTAACCCACTGAGCAAGGCCAGGGATCGAACCCGCAACCTCATGGTTCTTAGTCGGATTCGTTAACCA
>PVHT020000165.1:10588416-10607991 GCA_004024745.2 Catagonus wagneri
GCTAGGGGTCTAACAGGAGCTGTAGCTGCTGGCCTACACCACAGCCACAGCAACGCGGGATCCGAGCCGCGTCTGCAACCTTCACCACAGCTCACGGCAACGCCGGATCCTTAACCCACTGAGCAAGGCCAGGGATCGAACCCGCAACCTCATGGTTCTTAGTCGGATTCGTTAACCACTGAGCCACTAAGGGAACTCCACCAATATATATTTTTTAACTTTTAATTAAATCATCTCTTTACCTCGTGTTTTTGAGAGGCAGTGAGGTAAAAATTTGGCATCTTGGTAAATAACCCTAGACTTGAACAAATTACTTAGTATCTCGAAACTTAAGTTGCTTCATCTGTCAAATGGAAAAACAATACCTCTCCCAAAAGCTTGTTGTGAGAAACACGTTGCATAGACACTAGAAAGTCATAAAATCAATTGTCCCTTCTGAGCACACACTGAGCTACACTTCCCAGCCCCATTTTATCTCCCCAGGAATATGCAGCTAATTCTTGCCAATGGAATGTAATCAGAAATTCAGTGTGTTACCTTGAAACCAAAAGGTTTCCCTTAGAATTCCTGTGACTTCTCTATGCAACCCCTCTCCATCTCTAAAGCCCTATCTCCCCACTAGCTAATGTCAGACTAACCTTGGAATTTAAAATTCCAATGTGGGATTTTTAAGTGTAGTATATGACTATTCCAAGATATCTGTAATGTCAGATCACTAATAATCAAAAGATTAAAAAAAAAAAAATGGAGTTCCCGTCGTGGCTCAGTGGTTAATGAATCTGACTAGAAACCATGAGGTTGCGGGTTCGGTCCCTGGCCTTGCTCAGTGGGTTAAGGATCCGGCGTTGCTGTGAGCTGTGGTGTAGGTCGCAGACGCAGCTTAGATCGCACATTGCTGTGGCTGTGGGGTAGGCCGGCAGCTACAGCTCCGATTAGACCCCTAGCCTGGTACCTCCATATCCTGCGGATGCGGCCCTGAAAAGACAAAAAAAAAAAAAAAAAAAGGGAAAGAAAAGATTTAAAAAAAAAGAGCAGGACTGCCATTCCTTTTAAGTTAAAAGCCTAAAGGAGTTAACTTTTGCGCTTGACTTGCTTTGAAAATGTTGAAAACGAAGAAAAACATCCCAGGAAAACATTAATTTGTAAAGAAACTTGCTCCTACATTATGAGACATCTATACTGTAACTTTGGTTACATCAGAGATTATAAATAAGTCTAAGGACGGGGACTTTAAGGAAGCATGAAGTCACATGCATTCACTTTATAAATAAGGAACTTTCATTCCAGAAAGGGCCAGTGACTTTTCCGTAGCTCTTCCTGGTCCCGCTCTTTATGTAATTCATACATTTTCCTCTCCTGAAAACTAAGTTAATTTTTCTAAATCAAAGCTTAAAAAATAAAATAAAAATTTATTACTGTGCAGTCTTTCACACTGATTTAATTTATTAGTTTGCTTCAGGTGATTCAAAAAGTTGATTATGGACTAAAATAAGCTCACAACTTATTGTGACTCAGAAGTAACCAGAGACTGTAGGACTGGGGCTACACTTGTTTATTTCTCTCCTATCATTTAGGTTTATCAATGGTTTTCATTCCTCCTCAATGAACAAATTACCATTAACTTACATATATTTGACATATAAATTAAAACACAGTCTATAGAGTGGGAGCTTTTTTTTCCCCTTTTTTATTTGAAGAAGTACTTGACCAGTACACATACACTGATAGAGACAGAAAAGGTTGAACATGAGCTTAGTCTTAAGAAAAATAGAGCACAAAAACCGGAAGTAGGTGCAACCTATCCAAAAATCCTCGGGGAAAATAAAGGGCATGGAGGGAGAATGACGAACAATGTCTAAAGATCTAAGGTGTTGGAGTTCCCATTGTGGCTCAGCCATTAAAGAACCAGACTAGGAACCATGAGGTTGCGGGTTCGATTCCTGGCCTTACTCAGTGGGTTAAGGATCCAACGTTATTGTGAGCTGTGGTATAGATTGCAGACACGGCTTGGACCCTGTGTTTCTGTGGCTGTGGTGCAGGCCGGCGGCTACAGCTCCAATTAGACCACTAGCCTGGGAACCTCCATATGCTGCAAGTGTGGTCCTAGAAAAGACAAAAAAAAAAAATTAAAATTAAATTAAAAAAAAAATCTAAGGTAAATGCTATATATTTTAGAAATCAAGCAGTGAACATGGACTTTATCTGCAGAGCCGGTGTTTCTAAACCTGTGGTGTGCATACCATTGTTAAAAAATAACATGAGTTAAGTGGTAAACAATTTTTTTATTTTAGTGTTTATATATTTCTTGTAATAGAAGTCAAGAAAATGTAATTTGCGCATGTGATCTAAGCTACAAAGGTGGGTTCAAGACAGAAAGGAAGCAAATAATAGTCAATACATATAAGAATGCCAAAAAAATTATGAAACCCTGATGTATACCTTTCTAAAGACAATATAGAAGACTTAATGATTTTCTAAACTTACCATGGTGATAATTTTGAAATGTGTAGAAATATCAAATCACTATGTTGTGTACCAGGAAGCAATATAGTGTTTTAGGTCAACTATAGTTCAAAAGCAAACAAACTCATAGAAAAAGAGGTCAGATTTGTGGTTACTAGAGGAAGGGGTGGAGGGAGGGAGAATTTCATGAATGTAGCCAATAGACACAAACTTCCAGTTATAAGGTAAATAAGTACAAGGCATATAATATGACATGTCAAATATAACTAACACTGCAATATGTTATATATAAAAGTTAAAGAGAGTAAATCCTAAGAGTTCTCATCACAAGGAAAAAAATTGTATTTCTTTAATTTAGCATCTACATGAGATTACTGACATCCGCTGAACTTATTGTGGTAATCATTTCATGATATATTTACATCAAATCATGCGTATTCCTTAAATTCATATACTGCTGTCTGTCAATTGTACTCAATAAAAGTGGAAGAAAAAATATTTAACATTTTTCTAATTTGGAAAAACATCTTTCCTTTTAATTCATAATGATGGCAGTGGAATCCCAAAAATGTAGGTTTCCCTAAAAAACTTTTGCCTATTTTTTTCTAGCCACATTTCAGAATGACAGCATGAGGGAACAAAGCTGTGCTTGGTGCCAAAAATTATGTAGGTAATATGGTAAACTGGCTATGGCAGCAGGAACATGATTAGAAAGAACAGTCTTCTACCTCAAAGTAAGTAGTAAGTAATGGAAAAATATATAATAGAATTCCACATTGCTTATTTAAGGAAGAAATTATGGTTTTATCAGTATAATTATTACAGGCAACCTTTTTATTTACTTTTATAAGCCTTTTTTTTTTTTTTTGCCACACCAGATCCCAAGCCCGGGATCGAACTTGTAGCACAGCAGCAACTCAAGCCAATGTAGTGATAATGCTGGATCCTTAACCCACTGGACCACAGGGAACTCCACAAGCAATCCATTATAATTATCTACTAATCAACAACTCTGAGCAAGCCACCATGCTAAGAGTACCGTGGATACAAAGATGATTAAAAGAAGTAAAAGACTTCTGTTGGGAAGTTTATGACTTACTGGAGTGAGAAGGCAGAAAAGAGAAAATAAAACAAGTGACCAAACAATGTCAGGAAGAAACTATGTTTTCATAAGGTGTATGAAAATGCCACGAGGGGAGTCCAGTGATGATGATCATGGTGTCTTCCATTTACTGAAGCCTTTCTATATGTCAGGCACAGGTTTAAGCACTGTTAATGGAATATCTTACTTAATCCTACAGTAACCCTGTAACATTGGTTACACTGCTGATACTGAGTGTAAATAGATTAATAAGGTATACAAACAGAGCTGCCTGGGTCCAAGAATGCACATTCTTAAAAACTGTTCCAAGTTGTTTTGGCGTTAAGATTTGTAAAAGCCTCAATGAAGAGAAGCTGTTTATTTATATTTTAAAGTCAAAGAAGGTGGGAGGAGTTGACAAGCCACTTAAAAGGGAAAGAAGACTGAAATTCAGGGTGTGCAAAAGGATTGGCTATTTATATTTTCAGGAAAATATTAACAGAGTAGTTCTGCTACAAGCTGGGAAATTCCAGAAAACTGATCTGGAAAGTTCCTGACATCAGGGGTTTATATAACAGGAACAATAGCTTGTGCTTAATTGACTCCCTCTAATTCTTGGGACGTGAGCAAAGTTGTGGTTCAGGAAAACTCATGGGGCAACAGTGGGAATAAAAATAATGCAGTGATTAGCCTCATGAGTCTGAAAGCAAACCACTTACATTCATATCCCGGCTGCCGTATCTAATTCCTGTAAGTAAATGAACCCCGAGCAGTGTGTTTCCTCATCTTCAGTGATGCCCTCAGTGTTAATGATGCTAAATATGACTGTAGTCACAAGAATTAAAGTAGGTCGTTTATATAAAATGTTTGCCATGGTACATGTAGTTAGTGTTCAGTAAGTGCTAGCTTTTATGATTAATGTATAAAGGACAGACTGCAGAAAAGAGAGACTGACAGCAGGGCAGAGCTTAATAGGCTACCAACACTGTCCAGATGAGAAGAAAAAAACATCAACTAGGACAGTGGCAATGGCACCTGAAAAGAGGACAGTTACACAAGATATTTCAGAGACATAAGTGCCTTCATGATTCATTAGATGTGGGAGGCAGACATGTGACCCTTTGAGTGTTCATGCCTGGCTCACTGGGACAATGATGATGCTATTACCAGATATAGAGCAATCAGGAAAAGATGTTGGTTTGAAGGAAAAATCATGGACCCAGAATCTGTTTTGATGTATTGACCACGGATTAAAGATATTCTTCAGGTCTTACTGGTCTATCACCAAGATGGTATTTTTCTCAAGAGTGACACAGATACTAATGGTGACAAAGAGATTCAGATGGTATATGCAGGATTATCACATGGCATTGAATTACATGGTAAGAGAATTCCTTCCTGCGGCAAGCCCCTTCTTTAAACAATGGTTTTATTTGGTGTTAGTTGTGCTTTCTCTTTTCTCTAATATCTCTTTCTTTCTTTTTCAACACACTTCATCTGGGGAACACAAATATATGCACTTAAAATTTAAGAACAGTTTATTTTTTATTATATTTTTATACCGATTTCTATTTATGTCAAATGCTTCTGGTTTTTCAATCATGGTCCTAATTTGAATTTTCCTTTAAAACTTCATTATGCTAATACCAATGAATCAATTTAAAGAAAAAAATAGTAAAGAACCCACAGTACAGTCAACACTGGGATATAAAAAAGTCATGAAAGGTGGACTTGAGTAAATGAAGGTTAGAAATCCCTGCAGTAAGCTAGGCCAGATTTTAGGCAATATTCTTGCCTAGTTTTGACAGACCCTTCTCAAAGGGAAATATATTTACTACAAGTTTAGGAGAAAACCACATTGTTATAATAGCCCAGATTCAAAAAGACTATAACTTTCATTTCCTGATAATTTCCCAAGAAAGTTTTTAATATAACTTCCCTGTAGAAATTAACTAGTTATGGAACTATGTTTGAAGATAATAAGAATGGCATTAGAAATACAAGTTCACACAGAAACTACCAATCAATCCAAAATCAACTATCCCAAGAATAGTTGCCTCTCAGCATTGGTGTCAAGTTTCAAATCAGCCCTTTCTCTCCACAGAGGCAACAGAAATGGTACCACAGACAGAAAGCAAGCCAGGAAGAGCAGAGAGTGGACAAGAAGACCAAGGTGGAGGCAATTCCCACATTAAAAGTCACAGGAGTTGAAATAATCAATTAGAGGATGCTACTCAATATCAAATTTGATATCAATACTGTTTTGCTTTGATTTCTCTAGGAAGAAATAGTCTGGTAACACCTTGATAAATTTTCTTGCCATGCTTTATGCAAGTAGATCATTTTCTTTTGAAACCATTAGATAGTAAATACTCTAGACTGTTCTCAATATGAAACCTTGGGATGGGGAAGATGTTAGATCCTATGCTATAAAGCCAACCCTTCCCTCACTACCATCTGGTTTTAATGCAACTTAAGGCTCCAATGACTAAAATAAAAGCTCTGCTAGTCATGAATTTGTGAGTTCTGTTTTAGGGTGCTGGAATCATTACAGAAATATGAATATACAGCAGAACTTAATGCCCGATTTCTCATTCTGGAAGCATATAGACTTAGAGATTATTTTTACACGTGTTCTTTCACAGATGGAAGACCAGTTCCAAGGCAGTCTTGAATCCTTTTGGAGGACCAAAAGAAAGACTGTTCTAATACTTGATGGTGAGTATTTCCAGTGCATAAGAGATCATAAGGCCACATTTTGAAAACAGACTAGAGCATTTCTTTGATTTTCTTTCAGATTCTTTTTGCAACATTCTTTTCCTTTTGAGAAATCTGCAAATGCTAAAAATACTAAGGCCAGATATCTCTTTGATTTAGAGGATGGTGTTTTTGAAGGTAGAATCTTAAATTTCCATATTTGTGTAGGTCCTTAATTTGTTTCTTTTGTGCAATAGACCGAAGCCTTCTTCTAAACTAGTCAACTCAAACATATGTCCTATGAATTTCTGGGGGAAAAATTATATGTAAATCAATCAACAGAAAACAGATTAACCCATAGAAATAAATATAAAAGGATACATCTTAATAGGTGGTAAGCTGTGAACACAATGTTTATAAATGAAATTAGGATGTGTTTAAATGCACATAACTTTAAAAAAGAGTGGCTGAAATAACCTATATGGAGCATGTGAAGAGGATTTGGATAAATCTATAGCCACTCAAGAGACGGGGCTAGTCTGGAAATATATTTGTCTTGTCCCACATTGTTTTTTATATCAGTTCAATTAATACTATTAAAAATTATTACATTTGATATAAAAATATAGATTTTTAGTTTCTCTTAAAAAATCTGAAGTCCTGGCCACACTGGGTCCCACATACACTTGATAACTATAATTAATATTATTAAGCACTACTGCTTACTAAATGCTAAGTGCCAGGTATTCTAAGCATTTTACCTTATTTTTTTCATAAATACAGTATGTCTGTGATGCAGATCTTTTTGTCCACAATGGTTATCTGGGAGAACTGCTTCCCTGAAAATTCTGTAATTTCTTAAAATATGTAGCTGGTAACTCATGGATCTGGGATTTGAACTCAGACCTGTCTAACACCAAAATCCAGTCCCTTATTCACTGATGGAGCCAGTTCAAAATATTTAATTACTAGACAGAGAATTAGTCCATATCCATCATGGTCACTTTTCTGCATTTTTTGAAAGTCAAGCTTTCTCATGTGATACTTTAAATGCTATTTCAATATATTATGAAACATATTTCTTAAAATAGACATTATACCTATGCCTAACAAGTATTTTCTTCTTTTTTTAATAACTGCTACTCATTTTTACTTAAGAGAATTAAGGAAATAATTTACTTATCCACTTTGAATCCAGTTTGCTTTAAGGGGATAGAATCCATTTATATTTATGTATTATATTAGAAAACCAATTATAATTTTCTCTAGTAAATTAAAGCACATGATTTAATGTTCTGAGATCATTTGTAGACAACTATTGTAACCTTCTGAATCATATATACTAGAATGGAAACTCTAGAAGGGTCATTCAATATTCTTTTTAAGTGCATCTTACCAGAAGTTGTCTTTACTACTTCAGTGGTGTTTCTCAGTCCAACAAATGAGAATTGATAAAGCCTCCAAGACCGTGTGTCACCCACTTCAACAGAACTACGTTTCCATTGATAGACAATTTCTTCACGAGGATAGCCATCTGCCATGAGATGGGAAAGTACATATTGAGAATGATTGAAAATGAATATACATAGCAACCAGTTTCTACAAACAAGACACTGAAGTAAATACCAAGAGAGATCAAGTTATGACTTATATGAGGATCCTGGACTAAAGAGCATTACAGTAGAGGAAATAACTACGATGACATCATATCCTAACAGGAAGTTAGATTAAAAAAATCATGTGATCCAAATTAACATAAAAGTACTTCATTTGCATAGAAGGTATACTATATAAGCTTTTGTGTATATTATATGCATACTTTGTATTTTCTGAGGTAAGATATAAAAAGTGACCAATATATAATAAATAGTACATATGCAAGATATTATTTCATGGTGAAAGGAAGTCAACACAATTGACAGACCAAAAATAAAGAGGAGGTGAGCAATCTAACACAAATGCAGAAGCAACAGTGAGGCAAATGTGGGGGAAACTGAGGCTTCTTAGGGATTCAGGCAGGAAATATCTGTGAAGTTTATTACTGCTTAATTCATATTAGAATCATTATGGATCTTCCTGCTGTAGTCTATAAAACCATGATAATAATAATAATTAATAAAATAATAGAGCTTTTGATTGAATCTTATGTGTCAGGTAGCATACCAAGTCTTTTACATATATTATATCAACAAAACAATGTTGAGATACGGCCAATATTATCATCTCTATTGAACACCTGTGTAGTGGACTCACCAAGATATTTAGGAATTTGCTCAGGTCTATAGTGATGGAGTTATAATTTCAATTGAACCCACATGACACCAAAAATTAGTCTTTTGCTCACTGGTGGATAATGAGTTCTAGATATTACTAGAATTCCAGCTGGCGGAAGTAATTTTCAATTTTATTTTCTTTAACAGGTATATCAAAACTGGAATAAGCCAACAACATAGCTGGATCTCTGAATGTCCTGATATGTAAAGAGAGCAAACAATCAGCAAATGCCCTGCCATTCTCTCCTTCTGGGCTCACAGGGGGAAGTGGAGATGGATCATCCACAATTACAGCCTTCTGTTGAGACCAGGCCTGGTTTTCCAATCTTTCTCAACCAAGGGCTCTAGGCAACCACTGCCAATTTATTAAAAGTTTATGCCCCAATGAAATCTATTTGTATTTCCCGATATAGATGCTTTCTCTTATGATGAAAAAGACTGTCAAAATCTTTCATCACCAACATTGCTTAATGCAATTTTGCATTCTCTGTAAGTCTCCCAATTAATTGATGCTGAAATCAGGAAGAATACTGGTGAGAGGGAACACAGGATATAGAATGAGTATTACTTACAACTGGAGAATTCCAAGGGGCAGGAGTGTTCATCCATTGGAAAATTGTGCAACTGTAATTGGCACTCAGCATCAATTGTCAACCTAAATAGAAAGACATAAAACATAAATATTTTAAACAATTAAAAAATGTATATTAGCACAATTTCTAATGAGCATTTGCTTTATTCCTGGAGAGTATGTCACCTATTCTTACTGGTAACTAACACAAGGTGACTCTCACTAAAGAAATCCACCAAGTCCAGGAGAAAATCATTTAAGACTTAATGTAGTCCATTTATTTTCACAAACCAAACAATAGGATCTCATTGACCTCAACACCATTTATTCAATATTTATGATCCCATGATTTTTTTGGCAAATTAATTGCACACATGAGATTGCTCAGTGAATATACTTAACTTAGCAGGACAAACTGTTGTAAGAACTTAAGCTCATTTACTGTTCGTATGTAAATGAATGCAGATAATTTTCAGATCTTATCTGCTAATTAAAGCTGAACCTTCTGTTTGTAAGTACTTGTTAGCTGTTAGCTTTAAATTACTATATGTGAGTTTAAAAACACCTGTGTTTCACAACGGCATATTATGCATTTTACAAAGCAACACTATGAAGCCATTAAATAGGATGTTATAGAGTAGAAGAATATCTAATGGCAATCAAGAAATGCTAAATACACACATACAGACATATCAGAAAAATGTTTGCCAACCAGTCTCAATTAGTTTGCATCTGGGGTGCTTATTAAACATACAGATATAGGCTGGGACTCTAAGAGGGAGAAAATTTAAAGGAGTTCTACTGTTTTGACCACCTTTGGGAAAGAATGAATATACTGTACATTGTAATGATGATGGATTGATGCTTTTGAAAAATTCATATTTCTTACCTATACTTCACAAAGTACACCTACCTCAAAGTACTAAAAGTGTTATTTTATAAACATTTTTATATTGAAAGATTTTAAATCTTAGCATAATTTTTAACTGGGGAGATTTTATTTTTCTATGTTATGAGAGAGAATTACTGACCTTAAGATATCACACTCATTAAACCCTTAATTTTTTACACAGCACTGGGTGAGGTGAATTTTCCTCCCATTTAATAAGTGTTAGATGGCTTTATTGTACTCGAATTTGTCCAAAGTCCCAAAGCTAGTGGTATAGTTGAGATCTGAACCCAAGATTATATCTCCAAAGCTGGTGGTTTTAATTATTGTCACTCAATAATTATATGCTCTTTCAAAGAAAAGATTCATTTTATTCAGAAGTGAAATTATAATTAAATTTGCTATTTTATCAGAATTATTTCTCCAAATTAAACTGGAATTGTCAAAATTGAAAATAATATAAACTGCAGATAGGCACATAGATATCTATCTATGCACATACACACATCCATAACTCATTATAGATAAGTAACAAGAATAAAATCATCTCTGTATAGACTGGCAATTCTATATTCAGATATTCAATGAATCTCATGAGTGACATTTTTGAGGTGGCTTCCATAATTAAATATTGTATAGTGATTCTGCACCTTAACAGAAGTGGAAAAATGACTATAATATTGTGAGGACAATAAAGGGACTTGAGATAGTGCGATTTTACTTAACACTTCAAAAGTTAGACTGAGCTCTTACGTATCAGACAAATTTGATTTCCACTAGATTCTAAATCCAATTATTACCTTACCTCTAATTTGATAAAATACATGATGAAATCCAAATATATAATGCATACAGTGAATTTCTTCTGTAACTGCGGCTATTTTTCCTAGTAACTGATATAACTGATGATAAAGAGTATCAATCTACTTTAAAGTATTACCTTGAATATTACAGAAGGCATAAAATATCTTGAATATTACAGAAGGCATAAAATACATGTCCAAGGGCATTTGACATGAATTATTTTGAAGCTACAATTTCCTGGATATTATGATCTAGAAGAATCATATTATTCATGTCTATCACTGAAAATAAATAATTTAAATATCCATTGTGCTTACTTTTTAATTAGGCTTTATGTTAAGAACTTAACCTGTCACACCATTTAGGCATTATAACAACTCTGAAAGGTTAGAATCATTGATTCTATTTTATAGAAATTTAGGAAATGATGGGTAAGTACTCAGATGTAATACTATAGAGTATCTTGGGAAGGGCACATATCATGGTGGTGATGCCTTCTTTGCCAATAATCTCCATCAATTCTCACCTAATTCCTCTAAATCAAGATACAAATAAGTAAAAACATCAATTTACTCTAAAAATAAAACTTGGAGATATGTGTCAAATAGCTGCCTCCAAGTCTTGTATTCTGTACGTTTCCTCCCTGTAGAAATGCCGGAGAAAGTGCCATGATACATAGAGATAATGTAATATAGAGCTAATAATAAAGCCAGACCTGGCTGATTCTTAAATCTATGTCCTTATCTACTATGTTGCTTTAATAACAAATTCTCACCAATGAGAACTTCCATGTAAAAATATTGTAAATGCATGTAAATATTGTAAATGCTAAGATAATGGCGTAAAGTAATTTAAGTAGAAAATCTTTCAAATTTTACTTAATATTTGTTCAGAAAATAAATGATACCTCCTTCAGATTTTCTCCCCAAAATATCTATTCTCCAAAGAGCAAAAAATTTAAGTCAAACAGGCTACTGTTGTAGTGGTGAGTGGGGGCTGGGAGAAGGAAATTTATCCTAGTCACTTGACATTGTGTAGCTACAAAAGAAGGACGTATAAGATATTTCAACATCAAAAATTCTCCTTCAGCAATGGTTTCCTTGGAAACGGAAATACTTCCAAGCCTCACAACTCTGAAGGATGACTGAATGTGTTTTCGTGTCCATATTTTAAAGTAGCAGGACATAGACACAAAAGCTAAGACTGATCTACAGATCAGATTGTGTTACAAAGACAAGGGAAATTTCATGTCCCTGTGAGAAGACAGGGTTCTCATATCAGTCACAGAAAATGTTTTACCTATGTGTGTGTCCTTTGAAAAAGCTCAGTGATAACAGGAACAAAAACTAATTTTGTAATGTCACAAACCATTTTGATCAAACATGCCAATCCTGACAGAGGATTTACCCCTGTCATTCTTTTTGTTTTAAGAGAATAGGGTTGGTCTTGGAGTTCCCGTCATGGCTCAGTGGTTAACGAATCCAACTAGGAGCCATGAGGTTGTGGGTTCGATCCCTGGCCTTGCTCAGTGGGTTAAGGATCTGGCTTTGCCTCTAAATCAAAACACAAATAACTAAAAACATCAATTTACTATAAAAATGAGCTGTGGTGTAGATTGCAGACACGGATCGGATCCCGCGTTGCTGTGGCTGTGGCGAAAGCCGGCGGCTACAGCTCCTGTTAGACCCCTAGCCTGGGAACCTCCATATACCGCGGGTGCGGCCCTAGATAAGGCAAAAAGACAAAAACAAAACAAAACAAAACAGAAACACATATGCCTAGCCTTTGTTTTATTCCCAGCAATGAATCCTCTCCTTTTCCAAAAGAATACCTTAAGGTGTAGAGCACTCGGCCATCATTCCAAATCCTCAGCATCCTGTTGGGGGTGGTGATCCAGTGAGCATCAGCCTTTTTGGAGTTTCTGAAGAAAGTGTCTGGAATCCAGATTTTCCCCACCATGTTGCTATTCAATCGAAGGACTTTAATGGTGCTGTTAAATTTCAGACGTCTGTCATACCATGTTTGGGCAAAAAATATATCAATTGTATATTCCTGTTTTAAAGAAAAAGATGAAACAGAGCATCTTTTTATAGCAGGATTATATTATACAGCATTTGCTTATATTTATCATCTGCGTCCTCACTGACAATGCAAAGCCAAGCTACTTTGGCTTTGAATAGTCCAAAGGAAAGCAAAAGCTTTGCTAAGGAGATTCACTCGTCTTTTGTAGACAAGTCAATATATTATGAAAAAATAGACCTGTCTAAACAAATTCTGGCAAAAGATTATAGCCCTAATACCTTCCTTTGTATTTGGTATTTATGGTGCAGAGTTTCTGATGTTATTTTGGGCCAGCTAATTCTTTGTTGTGGGGGCTGACCTGTGTATTTAGGATGTTTACTAGCATTCCTAGGCACTAGGTCCCAGTAGTGCCAACAACAAACCTCACCCCCTAGTTGTGACAACTAAAAATATCTCCAGACATTGCCAGTTGTCTCTTGAAGAGATCAATCACCCAGGTCAGAACCACTGCTATAAAAGTCCAGAATACTCTAAACAGTCCAAAACTGGCATGTGCTGGAGGCTCAGTTGCCTCATGATAAAGTGAGGATCCTAAGGAATCCATCTTGTTAGGCAGTGTAAAGACAGGAAAGAACACTGTGCCCTGTCTGTCAGATAGCAAAAACCTATGTAAGGTAAATGTTTTCATATTTTTACTGTTACAGTTGTTGTCCTTTTTTTTCCTAAATAAGAAGAAATGAACCAATTAAAAGATAATCTAAGTGCCAGTCTCTATCACAAAGCATATTCACATAGTGCTATGATAACAAATGGTTGTAATGATCACCCTCACATAAGTGATTGACTTTAATCAAAGAAAAGATAGTATGATATGAATTGGAACTGGAGTCATAACACCCAAGATCTAGTTTGGTTATCATATTTAGATATTATTTAACATTACTTTAGAACTCAATTTTAGTCGTGATTATGGATGAGAAAATAAAGGAAAAAGCTCTCAGTGTTCTTAAGACATGACCCCCAGTGTTCTCAAAGTAGGACGGTTGGGGGATGGGAGTCATCCACGCATCTTAGTCAGTTTCCTACAATCCACTCCCATTTATGATATTTGCCCAAGAAAACGCAGCCTGTCAGGATCAGACTAGCATCTTCTTCCTTTGCCTTATCGGCATCGTTCTGGATTATGTCCTTGTACCCCCTGCCCCTGTATCTCACTGGAATTGGCTACATTTCCACTGACGTTAAGTCATACCACTTTTGTTTATTATTCAATTCTATATTTGCAGTCCACATGTAATGAGAGAGGAACCCATTCTATGAAATTCTTTATCAGCTAATCAGTGATGTGCCAATAGATAGAGTAACTCAATAATTTCTTATCTATATCTCAGCAAGCAAACACACACACACACACACACACACACACACACTTTTAAAATTCTTTTAACCAGCATTTCATAAACCATGATTCTGAGACAGTAGTTCTGGGCACTAGAATTCCTGAAATTAAAAATTCTGTGTTGAAATAAACTGCATACATAGCTGATTCTTCTTAGATATTTACAATTTGTATCAGGATGCTAAATATTCTGAGAATTTTAGTAGCAAAGAAGAAACATGTTGGCATTTGTTTAATGATTACACAAGCAGACTCGCTTGGATGGAATATGCAGGTGCCAGTATTTTTTTTTTTTAATCATTTCAATTGAAAGCAATATAAGTTTTTCATCTTTCTCTTTCTGTTTCAGCAGAGTGTCCTGATTGCTTACTTGGTAAACACTATTTTAAAGATTTAGTGTTGTTATGTTATGTTATGCTGTGCTATTCTATTTAAGCTCCAATCTCCATTTCTTATTTCAAATTTGGATCGAAAGCTTTATAACAGAACAAAGTTACATTTATTGTTGCATCTAATAACACCATTTATTCTAAGTAGCAATTCTGATTTGAAGCAAACTATGACCTCTCCACACCATCAATATTCTAAAAAGTAATAGAGCCCTACTTTTTATTTTGCAGTAAGCAGTACCTACCAAATAAGCAATGACTGCTGAATTTTAAAACACATATGTATAAAACAAAATTTTATACATATGATCATATTTAATTATGATAAATCATGAAAAGAGAAAAAGGATTTGAAAGATACTCTTTTTTCATTTTTTTGTGGGATATTCCTTACTATTTTCATATTACCACATTCCTTCTCTAATACGTTAATAAAAAAGACAAAAAATTAGAAACTTACCATATTGATAGCGTTCACTGGACCAATGCTATTCACATACATGTCTGTGTGAATCAATGTTGGTTTCACTGTAAAGAAAAACGTATAAACATATGCATATGGAGAAGCATAATATTTTAATGTTTTAGTCCTTGCTATTCTAGAAAGAAATTTATTTTGTTACATTAGAAGTGATTTATTCACAACTAATTTGATGCTAGTGACTAATTTGCTACATTTAAATCGCTGTTTTTAAAGTGCTTCTCCTTTTAAACACTTAAATGCAATAACCAAGCATAGCAGAATTTTGAAAATGATTATCATTTTAAGGCTATATAAAATGAATAAATATGAAGACACTGCTCAGATTTTCTTCATCCTTCTCTCAGATGCCCTGAATTTTATTATTTTTCCTTCATGCTCTGGAATCTATGTGCAGATTGTAATCTGACTTGGCCCATATAGAAAAAAATAACCATTTAGTGACCTAGAAAATAATACGCATTAGAAACATGAGGTAGACATAAAAAGCAACAAGTATTATGAACTGGTTTTGAAACATTGCTCCCTGTTGATTCCTTTTATGACTTTATCCATCTCTGGCCAATACAAATCAATCTTCCTCAATGATTTAATGAATTCTGTGATTCATCAAATAATATGAGGAAACCATATGGCAAGCCAATACACACCTATTTGTCAAAGAGGACAGATATTAAAAATCATGTAGTACCACAACCATGACCTAATGAATGTGCTCCATTTTCATTTAACATTTAATGAACAAGGATTCACAATATAATTCTGGGCTTCAATTCAAAAAGTACATTTCTCTCATCTTTATCCGTTTTCCATCAAGTGTTATGCTCTAATTCTCTGTGTGGACTGGATGATTCACCACTCCTCGCATCCATACCCTTGCCTTCACATCGGTTAGGCTACTTCTGTGCCTCTAAACTTTGTGCTTAGCCATTTGACTTGACTTGGCTAACAATATATGGACAAAAGTGAATGTGCTAGTTCTAATTCCAAGCACTAAGCCTTATCAGCCTCTATTTTCTCTCTTGCTGTTTGCTATCACTATGTGAGTTAGGAGAAGGATATTCCTAGCTAGTCAGCTGGTCCCAGGAGTTCAAGAAGAGTACAACTTTCTTAAAAGAGCAGCCCCAACCAGGTTGAACTTAGATTATACCATCTCCAGCAAAATGCCAAATGAATACTTATTACTGTATACCACTCAGATTTTGTGGTTGTCTGCTACACAGCTATAGGAAATCAGTATGTCCTTTATGTACCAAATACCATGATTTAAGTATTTGCTTTTGGTTATTTCACACAGAAGCTGTCATTTTTTCCCCTATAGTCTCTGTCTGAGATATCCATGAAAATTTAAATTTCTGCTCTCAAGCTCACTTGAAAATCATCTTTTTTCATTTTGGACTTCTCCATACTCCATCTATCCCCAGGCCTGAATGATATTTTTTACATTCTTTATTTTTACAACATAAAATAAGAGTCTCATTTACATCCTTCTGGTTATTGAAATGTGATGATGTTTTCTTCTAATGTTCTAAGCATGTTTGTTTCTATCTAGGTCACATTGCAAACGGCTTTAACATACCTCCTATATCAGGTCGAAGTTTATTGTCATATCCTTCCAGAAGGTTGTTTAAGATGACAGTGACATCACCCTCTGGAACTTTTGGAGTCAAGACCCATGTTTTGTTAGAAGCATAATCTTCATAGTCATCATCAGATTTTTGGCTAGTGAGGCTAAGAAAATAAAAATATTGGTCAAGAAACATATAGACGCATTCCAAATTCACTTTCACTCACAGACCCCGGTGGAAAAGGAGAAATGAAACAGGCTTACAAGAATGCAGTACAATGGATTGCACTGAAAATGAGAGACGAAACCTAAGGCAATTGAAACTTAACGCTCCCTTCTCGCTTCTGTAACATCGCTTGCTTGCTAAGTATCAGTTGTGACAGTGTTTCGCAACAAAGGGTCAATAAAACCGGCCAAGACATAACAGGCTACCATTTAGGAAATTCTCCATCCCTCCCAGGTCTGCAACTTTCAAAAGTCCCGTGCCCGCCAATTATAGCCAGTCACTAACCGCCACATCTGCTTCTGTAAACCTGCTTGCTTGCTGAATATCGATCGTGCGATCCCAGGCCAATCATATAGCAGATGGTGTCCCAATTCAAATATCAGCCAATCGGCATCCCTCTCCTTTGAAAACCTCCCCTAAGCCCCGGACTTGTCTGTGTGTGCCCATAAAAACCCTGTACTCGCTGCAGTCGGGATCTCTTTGCGTCACCAGTAACGAGTGCGCAGGGGTCCAGGTTCGAACCTGCAATAAAGGACCCTTGCTGTTTTGGCTTTGACTTTTGACTCTGGTGTGCTCGTTGAGAGGGGGTCTCGCGACCGCGGGCATTACAAAAATTCTCAGCTGAGGATTAGTAAGGTAATTAAATTTCACAGATGTAGAGTAAAATCTATTAAACCATACTCTTCAGTTTTCCAGAATGCTCTGTCTTCCCATCTATAAGTACACCATGTTTTACCAGCTATTTTTGCCTTTCTGTACTTGATGTTCTCCCTATCCACCTGCCTATCTTTATAAAGGACTTATTTAAAAAAAATAAAAAGCTGTTTTTGTGAAAGCATGCTTAAATGATCATAATCTAGTATAGGAGTTCAGACATAATGTCTACTTCCTCCTCCTTTGAGAATTTAACTTGCTCAACCTATTAATGAAAGTAAGAGACTGATAATTAGATTCACTCCCACAAACTGCCAGGCAAGCCTCTCCCCCCCTCAACTGAACTAGTAAAGAGAGCACAGTCTTGCTCCCTTTTCTTCCTCCAGGGTGTGTGTAGTGTATTTTTTTCCCCCTCACTTGCACTGAAAGCCAGGGTGGTTCATTTATCTTTGATTGTTAAGAACTTGGTACTATAAAGAAAGATGTGGCTGTAGACTTCACACCACTCTTCATCACAGCAAAAAGTTCTTAACTAGAAACTCATACTAATGGTAAATGTATCTACAATCAAAAAAATGAAATTAGCTATTCTCAATGATCAGAAAGCAACAAAATATTCTGTTAGTCAGTTTTCTAGGCCAAAATCTGTCAGAAAACCCCACAATTGGGCCAGAAGCTAAGGCCAATCTTGGAAGGATATTGGAATTCCCACTTTGCCTCTCACTTGCCCCAAATTCCAAGCCCCTCCTCCTCCTTACACACATTAAAATGACATGTTTTCCAGATAGAGGCAATACTGAATCTTGCAAAAGCTGCCGTTTTCATTTTTATCAATACTCAGTAAATACTGGTTACTTTTGGAGTATACAGTGAAATAAAAAGTACAAACTTTAAAGTTTCTCATTCTTGTCTTCAGTTTATTTTCTTAAAGATATGGTAAGAATGAATCTTGTCAGAAATCAAATCATTGCCAGATTCTCTGAATATATATCATGTTCTCGAACCATATTTATAATCTTACTTCAATTACACTCATTTATCAAGACAGATAGATACGTATATATGCATATATATGTAGATACACAGATGACCAAATATGATAGAAGAAAGCTGATTATGTGATTAATCTGGTTTGAGAATTAGGATGGTAGATGAATTTTTAAAAGCAATCACTAGCACAGATGAACTTAGCAGTAATCTTTTTATTCCTTTAAAGCTTTATGAATAGAAGACATGAAATCTGAGTCCATACTGGTATAAAATCTAACACAGCCAGTCTTACATCTTGCACTTCAGTTAGCATAAGAATTTTAAAAAAAATGGAATTTCATAAAGGACCTGTAAAGAGTGCTTATTTCTATCTCTCAATGAGAAATACTTCAGTGCAGGCAGAGACTAGTTCTCTGCTAGGAAAATTCCTCTTAAGCCTCAATTCATTTCTCTAGAGCACTGATGAACTCTGCATTATAGAGTTCTAATCCTATGACCTAAATCTTACTAGTTTAAGAATTAAAAAAAGGAAAAAATAAGTTAACTTCTCTGACAAAGAACTTTTCAAATTCCTCCAATACTCATTAGGAAATGAATGAAGTTGACCTACTGGATATCACATAATGAAATTTCACCACTGTTTAACTTGTTCATGCAAAAGTGCCTTTTCAAAAACACCTCAGGCTCTTCCTTCCTTTTCCTCCTCTCCCACTTTCTTTCTCCCCTTTTCTCTCTCTCTCTCTCTCTCTCTCTCCTCTCTCTCTGTTCCCACTTCCCTTCCTCTCAAATAATGCACCCTGTTAAAACTTCTTCAAAGAAAGTAAATGGGAGTTCCCGTCGTGGCGCAGTGGTTAACGAATCCGACTAGGGACCATGAGGTTGCGGGTTCGATCCCTGCCCTTGCTCAGTGGGTTAACGGTCCGGCGTTGCCGTGAGCTGTGGTGTAGGTTGCAGACGCGGCTCGGATCCTGCGTTGCTGTGGCTGCGGCACAGGCCAGTGGCCACAGCTCCGATTAGACCCCTAGCCTGGGAACCTCCACATGCCGCGGGTGCGGCCATAAACCCGCGG
>PVHT020000165.1:10608091-10651661 GCA_004024745.2 Catagonus wagneri
AGAAAGTAAATGGACATTAAATCATTTGGCATGTTTACTCATAAATGTCCTCATATTAACAGATAATCCGAGGATGACGGTGCCATATTACCACTATTGCCATTTTCTAACAGACTAGGAGGAAAAATACATCAAGTGAAAAGATAAGGGATACGTCTTAGAAGGGACACTACTTTCCAGAATTGCACCAATAACTCCCTTAGGGTCATCATCTACTGGATGCCAAAACAATAATCAAATAGATTGTTTCCCATAAAATTGTGTGACACTTCTGGTCATACTTCAGAATGTCTACTTAGCCATAAAGAGGGGAAACAGAGTAGAGAAATTAAAAGCATACACTTGGGAGTCAGAAAGTACCAGGTTTGCCTTCTGGATTCGTCTTGCCTGTCACTTAACTATTTTATGACCTTGGGCAAGTTACTTAACCTTGCTAAAATCTACAAAGTTTGCATCTTTAAAATAGAGTTAATACTAGTATTGACAGCACATTTGTATACATGATTACGGTAGTGCTTATTAGGTACTTAGCACAGTGACTGACACACAGCCCTGAAGGCAGATTTCTAACAACAGTTCCAACCTCATAGCTACCACCTGAATCTGCAGACAACTGCTTCCAGGCTTTGATCTAACAGGGCTGAGAAGAACTAAAAACAGATGTTATCCAAGGAGAAAAATAATGAACCCCTACATGATAAATACATGAAGTTTCTATTCTCTAGAGTGTTCTCAGCTGAGGTCTAAATTAATGGGGTTGATGAATAATCTGGGATTGTTTCCAGTTTTTTTTTTTTTTTAAAGAATAAAGAACTTCTCTCATTCAAAATTAGGTGTTTCTCTAAAATTCTTTGCACCAAGACCTCCTCATTTATAGGTGTAGTATCTAGGGATAATGAAGTCTGACCCTTAGATAAGACATTTCATGGAACTGTGAACTCCATGAGAAAGTTGGAGTGGAAATAGATTGATAATGATCCAAGAAATGGACTTAACAGTTGAATGGGCTGAGAGCAAACATAAACTTCAACTTCTAGCTAAAGGCACCTATCTAAATATAATGGTCTTTAGAAGTGATTACTCCTTCATGTGCCCTTTATAGACTAAACATAATCATATAAAGATACAAGACTAAAGTTAACATTACTCTTAAAATTAACTCGCATAATGGAAAATGTTGGTTTTGTAGTCTGGGTGATAATTTCAGAAAGACAGTGCCAGAAAATACTCTAAAGTTTTCATCATCTTTGAAAACTTCCAAAAAATTGTTAGAAAGCCATTTGACCAGGAGTCTTGGACTAGCAGCATGAGAATCCCCTAGCAAACTGCTAGAAATGTAGAACCCTGCCCTCCCCTCCCCCCGCACTCTTGAATCAGAATCTTTAACAAGATCTTCAAGTGATTCTTATGCATATTAAAATGTGAGAATCTCAGTCACAGCGTATTTAAATCAGGGGTGCTTACTTTCTTGATTGCTTGTGCTTGCATGCGTGCGTGCGTGCGTGTGTTGCAGTGGGCTCTTTAACAAACGAAAAACCAGATTCTCAGGTTCTTAGTTATCTCTTCTGACTCTAAATCTCTATGTTGTAAATTAATTATTAATTTTTATTTTCATCTTTAAGGTTTTGTGCATGATTTGAATTTACTCATGATTACAATCATGGAATGATGTCATGTTTATAATCAACAAAAATCAATTTTACTTAGGGGAAAAAGGCTTTTTAAAAACAAATACTGAAGAGATGTTCATTGAGAGTTTATTCTTAATGAGACAAGATTTTACGTATTTGAATTTTGGTACATATTTTGGATATTTGCCACTGTGAAGATTAATCAGGCAGTTTATGCAATTTAAAATTTTAATCCAGATATTTCAGATTTCCACAGATTCAATAAAGTGTTAAGTTTTAAGAGAAGAAAAACTTAGTCTTATATTCTTCCAGGGTGGTATAACAGCAAACATTTGGGTGAGAAATAATAAAAACATTTGCCTTTTCATTTGGGTATCTTCAAATCCATTTGTGCTTGGTATCATAAGCACAGAATATATATTTTTCTTTCCCTGCCTTAGACCTTTACTTCTCTCCACTACCCACACTTACATGACTTATTCCTTCTTCCCTTTCCATTTTCTACACAAAAATCACCTTCTCATAGAGGTCATCCTTTACTGTTTTATCCACCTTTGTCACCCACCACACCCTTTATGTGTTGTAGCCAGTTCCTTGATTGTTTTATAGCATTTGTCACAATGTCTGTTTACTAGATTTGTTTATTGTCTGTTTCCATTAGCAGACTATAAATTCTATGAGTACATGGAATTTATAATTTAAATGTGTGGAAGGAATCCTTCTTTACTAACTAGTTTTCCTAAGATAAAAAATAATACCAACAACGGCTACTCTTAAATATTCACTGTGTTCTAAGAATAACTTTAAGGACTTCACGTACATTCCCCCAGTTAATCTTTAAAGCACTGATAGTCCTATAATAATCTCCATTTTATAAATGAAGAAAAACAATGATATTTATCGAGTTATCTCAGTTTGCAAAAACCAAAATACTTAACCATTACACTGCCAGGATTTGAAAAAGGAATTGGGGCCAAAGAATATGCTACGGTCCATTCACCAAAAAAATGATATCATCCAAAAAAAATGGTTGCTCAAGCTTATTTTCCCTTAGACATAAACTAATTCATTGTCCTGAGTTCAATAAAAGTATGGCACCCTCAGCGCAAAGTTAATAATGTTCAAATTTCATAAGCTTGCCGCCACAGATACCAATGATTTGATCGCCCCACACTGAGGAATGAAAGCAGAGCTCATAATTTAACTTAATGGATGTGATCGGCCGCCTCACTTAAACTCTCTCAAGGCTTGAAAAGCGATGCACACCGCAACGGTAAGGCATAAACTAGCTCATCTCAAAGGGCGTCTTCTAGCCTCTGCAAAAGGAGGACTTTGCTAGGAACAGGTATGGGAGGTGAGTATATATCCTCAGAGGACACAGGGGACTTAGAATCCATCCATATTGGAATAGAATCAGAATAGAAAGAAACGATAGGGGAAAAACAAATCTGATCATTAGAGGAGAATTCATTCTGTACTGTCCAGGAGGATCAGGAATTGTTGAGAAACATTGTGGTTCAATGAATGGGAGCACTGGTGTACACGTTGCTCCTTCATGTAGGGCCTTTAGGGGCCTGTGGTATTCTACACCGCCAGGAGGAACATGTAAGAGACCTGTGAAAAGCCTGCTGGGAAGGGCGCTCTATGCACAGGTGTGTATACAAGTGTGTATATATATGTGTAAAAGGTAAGAGAGTGGGGAGGTAAATTCTTAAGTATTGATTCTCTAGGAATTGTACCACATAAAATGACTACCTTAGCTCATACTTCCTTCAATGTTTTGATAATTAGGTCAACAGCTGTTGACTGAGTCAATTATCAGATGTATATATTCCAATGTATAAAATGCCAACTGTTTATTAGTGGTCTCCAGTGACTCATATCAACTAAGTGTCTTTGGGGTTTTATTAGCTGAGGTGAGTTTTATTGCAAGTAGCAGAACATTCAAACTAAACTGGGAAGGACTTCCATAAATAATTTTAAAGTCCCATGTAGAATAAGCTTCATGGTGTTTTGATTCAGTTTCTCAACTCTGTATTTAAAAACTCAGATTCTTTCTATCCTCTGTGGGATCACTTCAACCCAGACATAGTTTAACTAGTCACAAGAGGGTAACAACAACTCCTTATCCCTTTGCTTCCTTACTTACATCCATGTAAACAGATCAACTCTTAAAGATGTTTACTTTTCTAAAAGGTCCCAGAAGGACTCCAGAACCTGGCTCTGCCTGCCGTTAGTCTGGCATTAGTCCAAGGATCTGGCTTCAGCCACCAGTGGGAGAGGATGGGGAAGGGGCAACAGCCCCAGAGTCTTGGGACCCTGACTCTGCCCACCAGTGAGACAAGCACTAAACTTGAAGCCCACTAGGGTTCTGCAACCCACAGCCCGGTGACCAGGCCCCACTAAAAAGCAGCCAGCAGCATCCACACAAGATAGGGCTTAGCAACCAACCAAGCCCATTAGACCACCCACTTAGGCCACCACCACAGCAGAAGGATGCAAGCAGCCCTCTTAGGGGGATCCCCATAGCATATGGCTTGGGTGATGTGAGGGGAGTGTGCTGCTGGAACACACAGGATACCTCCTACAGGGGTCCACTACTCCAAGGTCAGGAAATGTAACTAACCTACTATGTACTTAAAAATACAAACAGCAGCTTAGAAAAAATGAAGCTGCAGAGTGACATACTCCAGACAAAGGAACAAGATAAAACCCCAGAGCAATTAAGTGAAGTGGAGATAAGCAATCAACCTGAGAAAGAGTTCAGAGTAATGATTGTAAAGATGATCAAAGAATTCAGGAGGAAAATAGATGTCAGAGAAGTTAGAAATTTTTAACACAGAGTTAGCAAGTATAAAGAACCACCAAACAGATGAAGAATACAATTATTGAAAAGAAAAATACTCCAGGAGGAAAAATAACATTCTCAATTTCTGCTTGTTTACATTTAGCCACAGATAGGGAGCCATGACTTCAAAACTAATATTTTCTTGGGGAAACTGAGTCAATTTATCTAGCAAAATATACACCAATGTAGAATTTTTAAAAAGCAGTAACCTCAAGTGGAGCCCTAAGTATTGTTGAGCTCATGAAGTAATTTTTTTTTTTCCATAAGGTGGCAGAACTTACACCCTATACTTCTGTTGTTATTGGACCAGCACAACATGGTGACAAAATAGACCAATACAACTTTGCGGGCCATTCTCCTTCACTCTAGACACACACATGAAGTTTGCATTTCTTGCTATTTTCTGACTACTGACATCCAAGACCAATTTTAGCCACCAAAGATATGCAAACCATAAGGCTAATGTCAGAGGAGAATATAATTTATGGTCAAGAAATAGTCCAAGAAGGAAGACTTTGAATTTCTTCATTTATTTGATGACTATGATTCATTAAGAAGGAAAATGTCCAGCACACACTGAATGTGTGATACTGGATACAAACCAGTTGTTCTGACCCTGGCTGCATGTTAAAATTATCTAGAGGGCTTTAAAAAAATACCAGTGCTAAAAGCTTACCTCTTAAGATACTAACTTAGGAGTTCCAGGAGTGACTCAGCAGTAACGAAACCTGACTGGTATCCATGAGGATGCGGGTTTGATCCCTGGCCTCACTCAGTGGGTTAAGGATCCAGTGTTGCTCTGGCTGTGGTGTAGGCCAGAAGTTGCAGCTCTGATTTGATCCCTAGCCTGGGAACTCCCATATGCTATGGGTGCGACCCAAAATGGAAAAAAAAAGAAAGAAAGAAAGAAAAAAAGGCACTAATTTAATTGGTCTAAGAGGAGACCAAGAAAATGGTATTTAGCTAATTACAAGGTGCAACCAGCACAAAGAGTTACTGCAAGAGAGCATGACAGACCTACCTGGACTTTATTCCAACTCAAGAGCAGTTTGGTAACTGCTCTCAAGCCAGGTCAAATACATGCCACTTATGCAAACGTTTCAAAGTATACTGGAAAGTCAAATTAGCATCATCCACAATTGCGATCCTTCGTCCTGTTAAGATCACTTTATATCGGTGTATCCCAAAGTCTGGGACACCTGCCCCTAGTACCTAAGACAATTTTGTGTCACACAAACGTAGGATTAAAAGACACTGAAACACATAATTAGAAAGTTTTTCGTTTTTAATTTTCTTTCACCTCATCCAGCCAAATGAAAGACAAAGTATCAGTTTATTTGTAATTTGTCTTTAACCAGGCTCTCTAATGCTAACCTACTTTCTAAGAGGAGCAACAATAAGCTTAGCACCTCTGGTACACAATAATATATAATTAAAATGTATCATTGTCCTGACTTCATTGTATTTACTTTGCAGTTTTTTTCTGTTATGAAAAATGAAATTGATTTTCCAGGTGTAATTGCTTTTTAAAGTTTATTAAATAATTCACCATAAAAGACACTGGCTTTATAAAAAATATTAAGTAAAAAAAAGGATAACCAAGTGTCACTAAAATGTGGAAAAAACAATGAAGGTGATTAAATATGGCAAATAACTTGGGAATTCAGATTTCAGTTAATCAGCCTGTATTTGAGACTCTTGTGCAAGGCACAGTTGCAGATGGAAAGATGTGCAAAGTCAATGCTGATATCAAAACACCATCCATCTATTTGAGGAGACAAATAAATACCTGAATGGTTAGAAAAAATACAGCACTTAAATAACAACTTGAGGGAAGAAGCAAAACAATGTCACATGATAGAATGTGACTAAGCTCTGTCTGCCTGTACCTCCGATTTAATATGAAGGTTATTTCTACCAATGTGCCTCTGTAATCAGTTTCAAATCTCAGTTTCCGGGGTAAGAGGAATATTTTCCTCTAGAGCATAAAACATTTAGGGGAACTAATAAAACTCTTGGTTCCTCTTCCCGCAAAATAGAACGTAATACATATAAACATAAGAGTACTTCTGTATACTTTCTCATTATCCACAAGTGTGAGGTGAAACTGTCCTAGATTTAGGATGTCATTGAGAGCCAGAGTATGAAAGTGAAGACTGAGGCTATGCATGTCATATGAACATATGTTCAGGAGTGCATTCAAGAGTATCACATTCAAATGTCCTTTAGATATATTGAAAATTCCTATCATTATAGTCTGTTGTATTCTATAATAGCAAAAAATGAAATATTCTATTTTTTTAATATTCAGATGTTTGAAACTATGGAACAAATCTGTTCAAATTTGACCGCATTGTCATTTTCATGTAATAATTTTACCAACGTATGTATATCTGAGAGATCGTGACTCTGGGAATTTTTCTCTACTTTTTTCTTTTCTTTTTTCTTGATTCCTTTTTTTTAAAATTGTGCTATAATCTTTAGGTTCAAGTCATAAAGATTTGAAATCTGTCCCTGTGGTTGTGGCCACTTCTAGAAAATTATTCTTAATTTTCATTATTTGACTCTTCCTGGAAAAACGTTTTCTCAAAATCAGTGTGTTATCAGTCACTTTAAGAAGTAAATCAAGTCTTATGTTTCAACTCAGTTTTGTAGTTAGAATTTTCCTTCCTACTTATACCCCCACCTTCATTTCATGAATAGTCCATCTTTATCTCCACATAATGCAAATATACATTACTAGGATTTATGAATACTTCAGATCACAGAAGTTGAGTATCCACTCACATGTGATTATTCACAGATATCTATGAGCTAAACACTATTGTTAGAATTTGGGATTATTACATTTTTGCTTATGAAAATTGGTAATTTTTTTTAAAGTTTTATACTAGCAGTGAGTGTAAGCATTCTATAGATGTATTTTAGAAAGTCTAATATTACTATTGTTCATAGAATTATTAAACAATGTAAAAGAAATTCCCAATGAAATTTGAAATAATCCTAATTTCACTCAAAGATTAAAGGTGTTTGTTTGTTTGTTTTGACTTGAGGGCCATATCCATGGCATATGGAAGTTCCCAGCTAGGGGTTGAATAGGAGCTGTAGCTGCCAGCCTGTGCCACAGCAACACAGGATCTGAGCCAGATCTGCAGCCTACACCACAGCTCACAGAAATGCCAGATACTTGACCACTGAGGGAGGCCAGGGATCGAACCAGCGTCCAAACGGACACTAGTCAGGTCTGTTGCTGTTGCGCCACAATGGGAACTCCAAAGATTAAGGGTGCTTTAAATCAGCATGCTGCTAATCTAGGACAAAGAAAGCAAGAATACACAATGGAGAAAAAAGAATTTCTTCAAAAAGTGGTGCTGGGAAAGATGGACAGGTACTTTTAAAAGAATGATATTAGAACAGTCTCTAATACCATACACAAAATACACTCAAAATGGATAAAAGACCCAAATGTAAAACTGGATATTATAAAACTCCTAGAGAAAATTGTAGTTGAAACACTCTGACATAAACCATGCAATATCTTTTTTGGTCCTCTTCCTAGAGTATTGAAAATAAAAATAAACAAATGGGACCTAATTAAACTTAAAAGCTTTGGCACAACAAAGAAAACCATAAACAAAACCCAAAAGATACCTCATCAAATGGGATAAAATATTTGCAAATGAAGTGACCAATAAGCGGTTAATCTCCAAAATATGTAAAAATCTCATACAGGTTTATATCAAAAAAGAAAACAACACAATTAAAAAAATGGTTTGATGATCTAAATAGACATGTATCCAAAGAAGACATACAGTTGGCCAAAAAACACATGAAAAGATGCTCAACATCACTAATTATTAGAGAAAAGCAAATCAAAACTACAGTGAGATGTCACCTCACACCATTCAAAATGGCTATCATTAACAAGTCTACAAATAAATGCTGGAGAGGGTGTGGAGAAAAAGGATGTAAACTGGTTCAAACACTATGGGGGACAGTGAAACTAAAAACAGAACTATGATATGATCCAACAATTACACTTCTGGGCATCTATCTGGAAAAAAAAACTTAATTTGAAAAGATACATTCAAATGTTCATTACAGCACTATTTACAACAGCCAAGACATGGAAGCAACCTAAATGTTCATGGACAGAGGAATGGATAAAGAAGATGTTGTACATACAAACAATGGAATATTACTTGGTCACAAAAAAAAGAATGAACTAAAGTCATTTGCAACAACATGGATGGACCAAGTTGAAGTGAAATCTGTCAGAGAGACAAATGTCACAATATCACTTATATGTGGAATCTAATAAAATGATATAACTTATAAACTTTATAAAACAGAAACACAGATTTCAAAATCAAACTTATGATTACTGAAAAGGAGGAAACCTGTGTGTGTGTGGGAAGGATAAATTAGGAGGATGGGATTAGCATATACACACTACTGTATATAAAAGAGATAATAATGACCTACTGTATAGTGCAGGGAAATCTACTCAATATTCTGTAATAACTTAAATGGGAAAAAAGAATGTATGTATGTATGCATGTGTATATATATTACTGATTCACCTTGTTGCACACATGAAACTAATATGACATCATAAGTTAACTTTACTCCAAAATAATCTTTTAAATATGAAAAAATAAATCAGCATGATGGTGTCATAGAAAAATGGAAAGTTTATATAATAGAAAAAAAAGCCAGTTTGTATCATTTATATTTTCACAAATTTTCTTTTTTTCAAGAGACTGCAAACCTATTGCACAAATGGAAAAATGAGCTTAGACAGAATCCATGCTTTTCCATGCAACTTCCCTATCATTATTCTTTCCAGCCTTTCCAGTATCCTCAGGTACATGACCAGCAATGGTATCAAAGCAGATCACATAACCAATGAGGAACTTCTGATTAATTCAATCAAGAGTGCATGCCCAAGTCAAAATAAAACCATAATTTTATCAGAAGTTTTGATGTGATCATAATTTGTAAGCATTTCTGAAAAATAAATTAGAAAAATTATAAAAGCTATTACTCCAGAATATGTTTTCAATTCTCTCATGCAAATAGAAGTGAGATTGTTCAGTAAAATGTTAGACATATGTTTAATCTTACAAAAAGTTGCCAATTTTTTTCTCATTTTTTTATTTCCACTGGCAATGTATGAGAGTTTTGGTTGCTCCACAGCCTTACCAATACTTTGTCTTTCAGTATTGTTTTTATTTTATCTATTCTGATCTGTGGATGGTGGAATCGTTTTGAGGTTTTAAATTGCATTTACCTAAAGGCTGATAATGATAAACTTCTCTTTGTGTGCTTATTGACACCTCCCTAACAGATGAATCTCAAAGGCACTATGCTAAGTGAACTGTGAGATTCTACAAATACAATATTCTTGAAAAGAAAAACTATAGTGATGAATACCGTACCGGAGCAGTTGTTCCAGGGGTTAAGAGTAGAGCAAAGTGTGTGGGTACAAAGGAGTAGTAGGAGGGAACCTTTGGGTTGGGGGAGTGGGGCTGATAGAACTCTTCAGTGTCCTGATTTGGGATACCGAATTATAAGAATTTACCTGCATGCTACAATTCATACAACTGTACACCACCAAAGGTCAGTTTTGCTTGACGTTAGCTTACAACAAAAACAAAACTATTATACTGTAAAATAAATCACCGAATTTTTTCAAAATATTCTTTGACATGAGAATTTTGTGAAATTTCCTGATACTAAAGTATGAGGGTAATTGAATCTAAAAATAAAAAATTTTCTGAGAAAAAATGTTATTAATAAAACAGTACTTTGTTAAATTTCATACATAGATTTTTATAACTCTTTCAGACTCTTCAAAGGAATATCACCTTCCCTATTTTACAGGTAGGGAATAAGTGTACATTTGTTAATGCTAAGAGAATCTCTTAAAATTTAAAAATCACTCAGGAAAATAACTGCTTCCAAATTAAATGTATTAATTAATTTGGAATTAAGAAATTATCTTTGCCAATTTTTAGATGCAAAGTATCTATATCTATAAAAATAAATATTTAAATGTATTAGGTAAATATACTGCAATGATTTCAAAATGCCGTAATTTTATGGTACTCATAATAATACCATAAAATAATGACTGTTTCAAGTAATTTTACATAATAGCAGAATAATTCTTGATCCTAATAATTTGTAGTAAGATGTAGAACAACACTGTATGTAACTCTAAAGAAGTTCAAAGTCAACAGGTTAGTTAACTGCTAAGCAATTTAAAATTGATAGGTAAATTAGAAACCTCACCACTATCCAAACCACAGAGGCACAGTTCTTCTGTAAGAATAAAACTGAAGGTATTATTATACGAAGTACTCCCCCAATCCAAAATATTCACTATGGCTATGAAGCTATGCAACAGGAAGCAACTTTCTTTCAAATCCTATATTCTGACTTTTCATTCTTTGTCACTGTCCTCCAGCCATTTGGACTTTTTTAAAGATCCTTAACCACATCAAGTTTGTTCTCTGTTCAGGACCGTTGCACCTTCCGTTACCTATGATGAGAAAGGTCATGGCTAAATTTTTAAAGTATCTTATAATCTCAACCTCTTATCCATTATCCAGAATGACCTTTCCTGATTTTTCTATTTTTTTTTTACTCCATCGTAATGCACCTCTTAGAAATTTTTCAGTATTTACAATAATTTGAAATTTGTTTGTTTACTGTCTGCCTATCCCTGGACTGCAACATCTAAGAGGATGTCTGTTTTTCTGTTTTTTTCTCCAGTTCCTAGTACAGTGCAAAACAAATACATAATAAGAACACAATACATATTTATTTATGACAGGAAAGTATGGAGCAAGAAGGGCAAAATTTGTCTACTTTGCATTTTTTTCTCACTCCATATTTAGCATAGTGCATTAGAGCGCAACAAGAGTCTATGTTAGCTGGTTTCAGGGGGAAAATGGACAGAATCAAATGGATCTGTGGATTTAAAAAATGGTTGAGTGTAAAATATGTATCTGGTTTCACAAATTTCCTTAGATTAGAGGCAGTAAGTGAAATAAAATAAAGGTAGAACACTGCCTATAAGAACATGTTTAAAAGAATCGTTGCAATATATGACAGTATATATAATACAGTGTTTTTAAAAGCATGCCTTTATTTTAGAATATGCATTCCACAAAAGCAGGGACTGTTTGCACTGTTCAGTGCTATAGCTTCTCAATGAGACCTAGTGCCAGGAACACAATGGGTGGGAATTAAAATGTGATTCATAAAGTAAGCAGGAATTGAGAAAGACACTATTCAGATCACCTAAATCAGAATGTGTAAGCCCCCTTTCTTCAAATTTCTCCTTTACGTGCATCGGCACTTCTCTGAAATATTTCATTGAGAACTTAAACATCTATTAAGAATCTGCTTGGGAGATTATTTATAATCCGAATTCAAGGAGAAAAGGAGGGGGAATAGAAGGATGATTAATTAGAAGTGGCACAAGAAAACCTGTAAGTTTGACAGAAACTGATGTATATATGTATACGCACGTGTGGGTGGTGGTTATACTAAGGCATACATTTGAAAAAAATTATCTAACTGTACACTTAAATTCTGAACAGTTTATTGAATCTAAGCTATGTCCTTATTTAAGAGTTATTTGTTAGAAAAAACTCTATTGTGTGGTATATGAATCAGAAGGTAGCAAAACTAGCATCACAAAGGAACTTTAGGTGGCTGATGCAGTAACCTAGGTGACAGATAATGTTGAGTTTTATTCCATTATCAGATCCATAAAGCACACACACAACATGAAGTCAGGACCTTAAATAGAAAAATGTCAGCTCTCTCTTCTTTGCGTATGGTTAAAGAAGTTGTCTTCGGAAAAAAGCCCCATGTATAAGTTTATATTTCATTGTTATTGGGACCTAATCCACGTGGTAGAAATATTACCAAGTTCATAATATTATTCCAGAAAGAATGAACAACACAGACATTCCAGAAACTTAGGAACCTCTACTCAATTTTCTCATCTTACACAAATTAAGGCAGGGGACTGAAGGGTTACAAAATTTTTACTAAGAAAACCATCTCCTGTACTTTACCCAAATTTCAAGTTTAATCTGGGTGGAGAGGCTACTTGTGCCTCTAGGACTATCCCCAGGAAGTAATGAAAAATAACCTTCCTTTTTTTATATGATGAGACTGAGGATGGATGAAGTTAGGTAAATTTAACTGAGAGTCTTCAAGTAGTAAAAGTCAGGGGTAGAAATATGAATTCTGGTCAAATGTGGCTCCATAGCTTATGCTCTTAGGACTAAGCTATACTGTAGGACTTGCTTGCTTTTCTGGTTTGATCAGCAGCCATATATGCTAGACTTAGAGTGAGATACTATAGAAAAGATACAAAGATTCTTTTTCCTGTTTTAAGAGAAGGCAAATTTCAGGGAAAAGGATATACAGTTTGTATTTATTTAAACAGTAATTACTGAACATCCTATTAGGGGCAATGCACTTCCCTAAAGCCTGAGGTATAGCAGTAGACAAAATAGCATCTCTGCTCTCATCAGTCCTGGATTCTAGCTGAGGAAGATGAAAAATAAAAATTGAAAATAATAAATCAGTAAGCTACATCATAAATTTTTTCTACTTAATTACTGAAGGCCGCAAATTCTAAGGAAAGGTAAAACAGAGGGAATAAGTGGAATTGTGAGGCCAGAGTTGAGGGACATTTGCAATATTGTATGATCAGTGTAGGCACTGAGATGGTGACATCTGAACAAAGACTTGAGGAAAGTAGATTAAGCAGTGGATATCTGGAAGAAACACACTGCATAGGAAACAATATTAAATATACTTTCCTTGTTGCTATTGTAACTGATGTCCCAGAAATGAGAAAAAATAGGTGAGAGATATTATACTTTCATTTAACAAAAAGGTGGTAGACTGCCAAGAAGAAGGAGAACTTGATAGAGAAGGCCAAAAGCCAGTCCTGGGTTCTTTATCCTTCCCACTTTGGGGCCATAGAACAGAAGTTTAAGGGTTCAATGCGAGAACAAAGTTATCGGCTTAAGCATAGAAAGAGCTGTGCAGTTTCACATCCCCTCCTCACAGTGATATTTGTTCCAACTCTACCTCAAGGCAATTGAAAGCGGAAGTCAAGAAACCCACTCACAGATGTCTACCATCTAGGGGAGACTAACGGGGTTAATGCCTATCTCTACCCAAAGCAGCAAACTTTACATACCCGCTTGTTATTGCTGTCTGAACACAGGGTAGATAGAGATTTCATAGCAAAATTTGGCCTGTATTCTCTACAATTTAAGCAGTCCAAATGATTACTGTAGCCTGATTCTTTCCCAGAAAAGTCTAAAGGTGACAGGCTGGTTTGAACAATTCCAAAAGTGAATGTGAGAGAAAGATTTTGTTTTTTGAACCTGACAAGCGATTTCGCTGAGTTTATTTTTTATTTATTCATTCTTTTATTCATTCATTCCTTCTGAGATAAATGCATGTCAGAAATATAATCATGCCGGAATCATCTCGAAAAGACTATCTGACAAGACAATGCAAGCAAAAAGAGTGGATGTATTTGGGAGTGGATCTGAGGGGGTGTCAAAAAACAGCAGCCCCCACAGAGCAGGACATTTGCTAGAGAACAGTGCAGCCCTAAAGATCGCCAGGAGAAGAAAAGAAGCTACTTGGCTCCACAGAACCCAAGCAATCCCCCCATGAAATAATGACTCAGCATTTAGGCATCTGTCATCCGGAAAGTATAATACGATGTTTCTGCATATTTTTCTATCCTCCCTCCCTTCATCCCAGTCTCAAAAAAGGCAAAAGCAGCATAAAAACAAAAAAGAAAAAGGAGAAGAAACAGTATCGAGTAGGCTGCAGAAATCTTGGGCAGGCCTGATCAGAGAATAGAAAAAAATTTCAAGTGAATCAGAAGTAGGGGAATCAATTTTGATGAGTCATAATACCTGAAAATGAGATCATTATAAATTCTGATGAAGGGAAAATTTATGGGATTTACCTCAGACGCTGTCCAGGTGTAAGGAAGAGAGATTCAACAGGTGAGGTTTAAAGAGAAACATAATTTCTAGGCCATATCTATCTAAGTCCGACATGAGCATGTTCAATAAATCAGGTGAAATTCCAGCATATTTTAAGTATCATTTCACAATGGAAAGCATACAACTAAAATTAAAGATTAAAAAAAAATTTTTGTTTTTTGGCCACCCCACAGCATTTGGAGTTTCTGGATCAGGAATTCGATGCAGATCTGAGCCACAGTCATGACCTAAGCCACAGCTGCGGCAATGCCCAGATCCTTAACCACTGTGCCAGGTGAGGATGGAACCTGCATACTGGCACTCCTGAAATGACACCAGTCCAGTCGTGCCACAGCAGGAACTCCAAGATTTTTAAGTTACTAATAACATCTAAACACAGGTATATTCTTGTTATCATTCACTCTTTACATTGTTAGGGGTGAATATTACAGGTTACAATATACCAATATCAGTAAGATGTCTTTAGATATAAAGCAAATAGTGGTTATAGAATTAAGGGACTTCCCTAAGATAGTTAAGTTTATAAAAATTACATGAGTGTAGAATAAACTGAAAATGTCTAAATTTCTACACTTTCTAATAACTTAATAAAGTAGGGGTTTATGAAAGTTATGAGGTAATATTGAAATAATTTAAGTAATTAAGCTGTGGAAGTGAATGAAGAATAATTTTTTTTAATTCAAGAGGCTTTTTTTGAAAATTATTAAGAACTAACTTTTTAAAAAGAATGCAGATTTTTTAATTTAAAAAGTTAGGCTAAAAGGAGATAATTTGATTAAATGATAATTTTTACCTGTATCATCAAGATGTTGTTGTTACAGGCTTTAAAAATTATCGCTTTAGGAGTTCCCGTCCTGGCTCAGTGGTTAACAAATCCGACTAGGAACCATGAGGTTGCGGGTTCGATCCCTGGCCTTGCTCAGTGGGTTAAGGATCCAGCGTTGCCGTGAGCTGTGGTGCAGGCTGCAGACGCGGCTCGGATCCTGTGTTGCTGTGGCTGTAGCGGAGACCGGTGGCTACAGCTCCTGTTAAGACTCCTAGCCTGGGAACCTCCATATGCCGTGGGTATAGCCCTAAAAAGACAAAATTTAAAAATTAAAAAAAAATAAAGTGGCATTATTTGTTCTTTCATTTGGAATAATTTCACAATATATATTCACCCAATCTCTAAGATGGAAAAATTATTCTTTTATGATATTATAAGGTTATTATCCAAGGTCACAGATTGTGTGCATGTGCAAAAGTACGGGACATCTTGCTTTTAGAATGAACTAAATACATACTTGCTTATTTTAAGAATAAGATGAGAGGGATACTGGAAGAAAAGAGGTAAATTAGACTTAAAAATTGATAATTTATTAACATATAATTATAAGCATCTGTTCCCTTGCCAAAACATAATTTATAAATATTGAAAATTCACTGAGGCATTAAAATCTCCTTTTGTGCACACTTTTTATAGGCCATACACACTCTATTTTGCACTAAATTCTAAAAATCCCCTAAATACTATATGCATATTTTTTACTTTATTGTATCCATGTCTGAAATTAATTGAAGCTCACAACTGGTATGTATATTTAAGATGATCAGTTTTTTTTCCCCTGTTTGACTGTAGTTGGATGGGCAAGAATTAGAAAAGATACTTCAGTTGAAGGTGATGGTAGGAAAATAGATACAATTTTATGTATATGTAACTTGAAGAACTACTGGGCAGGGGGAGTGTAGCAAAAACATATTAACTGCCCATTGATCAGTAAATTTAGTTTGTGTTAAAATAATGTCATAAATGACCGTATTGCTGTATTTGATTGCTCTTAATATAGTTCTTATCTATTATCCAATTTTTTAAATAGTAAAGAAAAATCGTTTTGTGACATTAAAAAATGTTCACCACTTTTCTTCTTCCAAAAAATACAACTAATTTTCAATTGAAAACCTTTCCAATTGAAGGCAAAAAATAATGAAGGTCATTATAACAAAGAAAACAATTTTGAAATATTAAAACCAGCCGATTAGATGATTGTAGATCGGTTTCAGCTAGTTTGTGGATCTCACTCATTTTCTCCATCCTATGCTTTCACCAAGTTAGAAAGCTGAAATATTCTGTCATAGCACCATTACTTTCCTGTGTAACCTTTATCTGAGTTAAAATTTAATAATTATGTATACAATTGTTTGACCATTGCCTGGCACCCTGCGAGACTGCAAACTCCATGATGGCAGATACCATGGCTTCTGCTGCCCCATAATTATACACCCAGTTTCTAGCATGGATTCATTTAATGAATAATTAAAAATTAATTCATTTGTACAGTTTATAGCTGGAGGCATTTCCCTCACTTTTTATACTTTAAATGTGTTTTCAAAAGCAATTTATAAAATAAAGGATTGTTAACCTGCAAAAAAAGCACATAAGTAAGAATCAGTCATTTATTTACTCCAACCAAGATTATATTGACAAGTTATATTCAGTTTTTTTTGGCCATTTTATTTAAATACGCCTACATACATTACAGATATTGGCATATATCTGTCTCACTACACAGCCTTTGATTCTACTACTAAACTTGAGTTCATGGCAGGGTTTCAATTATTACAAAGGACCTTTGCTTATAAAGCATTCTTTGTTTTCCCCACTATTATGTTATTTAGCATTCACATGGTATTCTTTATGAATGGGTGGAGAGTGTAATATCAGTGCTATTTATTTAGCATTTACATGGTACCTTTATAGAGTTACATAATTATTTTTATAATGATATAGAATTATTACCATATTTTGCCCTCTTATATCATAATACTATACAGATTAATGTGATTTGGAGTTAAATTTTATTTTTACCCTAAGCCACTAATATGAAGCTAAAAAGGAGGTTTTTATTTCCTTTTAAAAGAAACATATTCTCTAGAATATGGAAGGAATAAATAGCAAATAATCCTCCCAGAAAAGAAAACTGGTGAAGCCTTTTATATCTCAAAACAATTCAAGTATTTCCTTACTTTTAAAAAGAAAAAGGGTGACTGCATTTGAGTGGTATGGTGTATTGTGCTAGGAATACAACCAGAGAAGTCTTATTCCTGCTTTACAACTAATATTCAAGAAGACTTGGACAAGTGCCCTAACTGCTCTATATTTCATCTTTAACAACTATTAGAAAGACCAAATAGAATCCTCCTCATCTAACTTAACTTCCTCATCTATTCTCTCTCTTAGGCTACTGAGAGAATAAAAGTGTGCGTGCAAACATTCTCAGAAAAAAAAAGCCCTAATTTCTAGAAATGGATACCTCTTAATCCTCTAGAAATTAAAACGTAAGCACTTTGATATTGTTTTCATATACCAAAGTTAATAAAAGTTGTTGTTTGTATAACTAAGGTGATAAAAACGTCAGCTTTAAATATTTACATATTGAAGACAAAGATATCCACATATATTATTTCTACTTTAATACTCAGTATAGCTGTTTCAATGTCATCTTTCCCTATTCTAAGAATTTTTGTAGGAAAACTGTGAGACAATATTGAGCAAGTTATCCTATAGATTTTCTCAGTGGAGGATAAGATCTCTTCTTTGAAAATGAGATCACAAGTAACAGTTAAGTTTCTGGGTAATGCTGTATTGCAGATGAAACTATGCCTTATTTACTCATAATTATTAAGAAAATATATTTTCTAAGCATAATTTTCCAAAGTCTAAATAATATCATTTAATGTTCTTAAACTCAAAACAAATGAATAGTGGATTGTTTCTAAGCATATCTTTAGAACTTTCAATCAAAATTATAAATTTAAATATGGAGTTTTTGATGGAAGCTTAAGATCTCAAACCATGCTACTGTGAAGATTCACTATTTTCAGTTATTCAGTGGGTCAAGTGCATGTAAGGTTCTAGCTCCTATTGTCTGTGAGTAGAATCAGATTATTCCAAAAATTAAAATTGATCAGTGTCTTAATAATCTAGATTAGTTACTACCCTTATCAAAAAACAGTATTGACAAAACGAAACTGATCAAAAAAATTCAGCAGAAAAAAACAAAATTCAGAAGATAATTAGTGACAGATCTAAAATATAGCCAGTTACCACATACACATACACTTTAAAGGTTATTTTGAGAGAATGCCAAATTATCTTTTATTTGTAAAGAAAGAGAATAGTTAGTAAAACACACATTGAGATCAAAGTAGTTATAGCCCAGGAAACAAGGCAGGGAGATGAAAGGCTTTCTTGAGATCCTGCAGGGGGAGGGGTGTCTGGGACAAAGCGATGAGAAGGAGTGGGTAAGTTCAGCATGATAGGGTCCACAAAAAGGAGAAAGCTCCATTTGCGTCAACACTGCCGGCAGATCATAGGCAGATTCACAGTGACTCCCCACTATTACCAATTAGTGCTGCAAATTGGAGTTAGACCCATACCTTTGTTCTTTTGGGGCATCCCTCCAATGGACACAGGACAGGAACCCCAGGATGGTAAAGGGTGTATAAAAATGTGTATACTGATAATTTTATATACACACACACACACACACACACACATATACTTGTCATTTTATGTTAAGTATCAGTTTCTTTTAAGCAAGTCATTTAATCTCTCTATAATCTTGGTTTCCAAGTCTGGCAAATGACAACTACATCAGAGATTGTAGTAAATATTACGTGTATATATACGTGTGTATATACATATACACACACACATATACATATATATATTACATCATATATAATAAATATAATTAACTATACATTATACATTTAAATATATCATAATTTTGTATACTTCAATTAAAATCTGTATTATATATTAATATTTACATATTAAAATTTTGGTTCAGGGATATATACAAGGCACAAGTAGATTGGAAAGCCTGAAACTGGTATTATTATATTGCGACTATTTGGTTTCTGATTTTGAAGATGTCACATGGATCTCTTACAACCCAGTAGCAGAAGGATGAATTCTTTCTTTCACCTTTACCTGAATAGGTAATGTGCTCATCCCAACAGAAATCGTGAATTGTTAAGCACTTAAACTATGCTGACACCTGTGGTAGTCAAACAATTCCTGAACATCACTAATTATGACTTTTTACCAATTTTCTCTGATCAGTGAATTTAGCAGAGGTACTTTGGAGAACAGTGTATGGGAGGAAAAATAATTTTCCTTCCACTCTTTTAGATTATTGGTTTAAACATCCTAGTAATAAAGACAGATTCAGAAGAGAAAAAAAGCAAAAATGTAATCCCTTGTATATTTCCTGTATACATGGGAGATACACAGGAAAGCTAAGGTCCTTCAAATGGCCCAAGCCATCACCTTAAATATTACCTCAAGCTAAAAACAACAAAAGATGTTGGGAGTCAGGGGAGCCAAGTATGGAGGGTTATCAAGTAAAGCACAATAAACGAGGGGATGGTTGTTATGTAGATTTAAATTCCTGCCTTCATCACTGGTGAGTTTTTAGAGATTTAGCTAAACTCTTCTTTCTGGGACAGGGAGAAAGTTACCCTCAAAAATGGAGATTTCCATCATAAACATGAATATCTCTTACAAAAGATAACTTCCACTCAGTTTTAAGCTTTTTCTGTGTCTGCTGTTTTTTAAAAATAATCAGCCTAAAATAATCTGTATGCCAGAAAAGCATATTTTGGGATAGCAAATTCTGTTCCTCTTCAACAAGTATGTGTCATTCCAGTAAAGCCTACTCTTACTTAAACTGTCGAAAATATGTCTTACAATGACTAGGAAGTTGTGATGGTGAGAAGTAACCACAGCCCTAGTAACAGAGTATTTACAACAAAGATCAAGTCTCTGAAGTCAGTTTTAACATTCTTCCAATTTTAGCAGAAATCCTTGATATGAAGTAAGTTTTAAAATGTATAGAACAGAGACCTCTACCATGAAATAGTCTATAATTAAATTATTTTCAGATAAGCTATTCTAAACTGAGAGTGAAGCTATTCTAAACTGAGAGTGGAAGATACCAGAGACAGTTATGTAACTAATTTAAATGAAAAGGTAATTTTTAAATTCCTACCTAAAATCCAGATGTTCTGTCTAGGGGCGGTAGTCAGATGGATTCTGAAAAACACCTGGTAATAAATATTTTTTTCTTTTTTTTTTTCCAGATAGGTGTTTGCCCTAGGATAGGCTATCTGAAATGACATGTCTATAACTTAGCAATCAAATATGCTGAGGAAGTGATTTTACTTTTTCCAATAAAACCAAGTGGAACATTTAGAAAGATAGAAAGTGACAAGTTTATATGATTTAGTAATCATACAAGTTTAGCAAGTTTCCCGAATGATTCCTATGACAGCATTACATATAAGATGTGTGGAAATTTAAGTAATTTTGAGTTTCAGAAATTAACTATTCCACACTTAAGAAGAGATATAAACTATTAACATCCTCATTCTAATTCTTCATATTCCTCTTTGTTTTACTTTTGTAGAGACACACTCTAATGAATTTAGTCATTTTAGTGAGGGGGGATATTATTCTTTGGAGTTATGTAAAAGAAAAGTCGTCTTAATGTTTTATTTTGTTTTTGTTTTTGTTTAAATTCCCTTCAACTTTCTAGGTAGTTCTACTACGAGTATTTATCCAATAAGCTTTTTTCAAATATCTCCTAGGATCCCACGTTTTTCTAGTCACTTGTTGTCCTTCTTCAGGATCAGCTTCAGAGATTAAAGCTCATATTTCCATCCAGCTCTATTCAGCTATTCATTTTTTTTATGAGATTGCATCAAACAGAAACTCTGATCGCATTCTCTGCACCAAACTGCAATGACTCCATTCTCTGTCATCACTGGGAAAATGTGAAAAATCTTCCTATTGGAGACTTTACGTGACCTTTAACACCCATTATTTAGAGCTATATAAAAAGCTTATTATGCTACTACGTTAGAAATTGAAAATTAAAATGTATCAATTTTACTTTTTGTGTGATACTGGGAAAGAAAAGGTGAGATAATTGCAACAAGACATCTTAAATATGATACTACTATAAATGATAGTAAATTGCATATTTTGGGTTAAAATAAAACCACCAGAGATAAAATATATAATAATGTCCTCATCTATTCAGTTATAATGTTGTTTACGAAGATGAGTATGAATAGGAAGGAAAGGTATATTTCCACATATACTGACTACATTTTAATCCACAGGTTTCATAAAGGTTAGGAACATGAAAATATTTTCTAACAATAACCAATTATAAACTCTCTAGTTTCTCTAACAAATCAAGAGTTGTATACAAGGAAATTGTATCCAAGTTGTAAATAAGGAAATAATGTGTATAAATTTTAATTAAAAGCACTTTTTCCAATATTCCACTAACATGTATTGCACACAAATCATTTCCAATAAAAGGCCCTCTTCTGAGAAAGCTACTTAAAGAAACTACATTCTGTTTTTATAGTAAAGGAAGAAGGTATGAAAAGTGATGGAATAATTAGGTTGGCCCTTCTCTCTACTTAGAAAACCCAAAGAGAAGCTTCCACTCCTCTTGCTTAGGTCTCTCCTGCTCTCTCTCTTACTTTTTTTTTTTTTTTAACTAGAAATCTATACCTCCCATTACCTCCCCTAGAGAAGGAGGACCAGAGATGTTACCAGGAATTTTTTAATAAAATAAATTAACAGTTTAACCCCCATTACTTTCATCTCCCTTTGTTACAACTACTCCAAAAGAGTGCCTACTTCCAGGAAAACCTTAGATCGATGGCTTGATTTCTTCTCTATCTAGTTTTTCTCTTCCCTTCTTACTCTTTTTACTTTCTTTTCTTTCTTTTTTTTTTTGGAGGGGGGATTGGGGTAATATTTTTAGACACTTACTTCAAAGTGATATTATAGAAGAGCACAAGTAATAAAAGTACAATGGACCTCTAACCTGCCTTTGGTTCTGGATGGAATTCCTGATGATGTGTGTTGTGGGGGGGGGGGTTGTTTTGGTGGATAGATAAGTGATGACTACAGGTGAAAGGATATTTCCCTATTACCTTTGATGCAATGAAGTTCAAAATATTTGGGTGTAAAACACTTCATAACACACACCTGCTCAGGGTTCTGTGGAATCCATCACTCCTTTTTCCATCTTTTCTATTCAGTGCAACAAGGCTCTAAGACATTAATGTATAACTTCACAGTTTTGGCATCACATTCACCTGGCTCAACATATTTTTCAACAGTGCAACAAAATCACTCTTTTCCAGACATATATCCCTCCATGCATTATTAACTACATTCTCTACCACATGCCTAGTGGTCACCCTCTTATCTCAACGAGGGGGTAGGATATTCAGAGCAGAGTCCCCAGACGTCATTAGTGTTCCTTGACTCTGATGGCCTTCTCTCTGCACTATATGGATGTCCTGTGTAGATGTAAATTTTCCCAGTAGGGTTAGGCAGACCTCTTTCCTTTTGGCCCTGACAGGACTGCTGTCCCTGGTGCTGAACCATGTTAGCCCACCCAGGAGTCCGCTGCCAGGTCAGCGGAGCTGAATAGAAAACCCGGCTGACTGATTTTAATAATGCCAGATGCAGGAACAAGCAGTTCTTTGGTTACAGGAACAAATTCCGCCCTTCCCCCCTACACACCTCTCTCGAGTGTGAGCCAAGACCCCATTTGCAGTTTTCTCCTCCAGACCCCCGCCCAAAACACCTCCAACATGGCCTCAAATGCCGGCATGTATCAGCTCACCCCAGCTAGACATCAGGTTGCAGTAACATCAAAACGCTACTTCCCAAACACAAAGTCTTTACAACGTTAGCTTTTCCATTCTAAAACAAGTAAATAAAACCCAATAAATAAATACGTAAATGAAAGTGACCTTCCTCTTTCCTCTCTCCTTTTCCCGCTCCATATATCCACATTCCTCAAAATTATAAAGCCCCAAATCCTAGAAGAGTCTTTTAAATCTGGGTGGTCTCCCTAGTTCCTCCGTTCCCACCCCTCCCCCCACATCTCTGGAACAAAACGACACCAAAAAGGGCATTTCTTACCCTGGGTAAAACGATAGCAGCAGCAGAATCCACACCGTCATTTTCTGCGAAAATACAGGAGTCGAGTAGACTGAGCTTCCTGCGCTCCATATATTTGTCGAACTCATTGCCTTTTTTTTTTTCTCCCCTCGCTTCTAGCCTCTAGGTTGCTGAAGAATCCTTCCCCTTTGTATTATTACTATGCTTACAATCTGATGGTGGCTTCCCCCTCCTGTCTCTAGTAGGTCTTGTCACAGGGGAGCTGTATTGCTACCAGCTTCGGGAGAATTAATATTCAGGGGGCAGAAATAAGATCAGCACAAATGCTTGCAGATACCATCAAAGCGTCAGCTCAGGGAGCAGCTTCTAAGTCTGGGGGAATAATATAACTGAGGCAGGGGAGGGTACTGAGAGAGGCGCGCTGAGACAAATAAGGGAAAGGGAACCTCCCGCAGACTCATACATACACTCCTGCCCCTCACACTCACACACACTCCCCCAGGTCCATCATTTTAGGTCTGTTTATTTGTTTTCCTTGTTTTGATTTTCCTTTCCGAAAGTGGAAGGTTGTGTGCGTGTATGCTTGTGTGTGTGTATTTGAAAGAAATACTGGAGTCTTTGCGTGATTAACTATCATGCAGATTAACTCTAAGGTCAAAGTGGAAATGATGCACGCTGCTGCAGCATGAATTAACACATGCGTGGTGTCTTTCCAGAGCCTTTTAACCCTTTACTGCACACAGGAGCATGCTAGGACCGTCTTTCATGGGGACAAGAGAAGTTTTAGCAAGCTCATGTACTATACCACCATTGACAAAATGTTTGTCTCTTTAGATCAGCCAAGAACCTTTATTTAAAATCATGCAGTCTTAGAAATCATGGTTACATCTCAGGGGGAAGGGGAGCAGCTGGTGGGGGAGGAGTGTCTGTTTCTCTGTAAACCATCCTGTAAGAAAACAGCTTTGGTGAATTTTCAATTTGAATGAAAGGAAAAAACATTGATTGAATTAAAAGACAAGACGAATCTATTCTCCCCAGGATTCACTCCTCCCTTTTCTGCTCTCCATTGCCAGTGAAAATATAAAGATACAAAACTACTTGAAGGTTGAAGAATACAACTTCATGGAAATAGCAGGCTGAATAAAGACTACAGACCAGAAGATAGGGGGCTGCTTTTTGAAGAGAGCTTGGACAAAAGGGAGGGTAAAGAGGACATTTATCAATATAAAGAGATTTCTACTTGTTCTATAGGATTTGACTTTTGTTACTGACTTTTGTTTCTGGGGTGGATGAGTAGTGTTAGCATACTGCCTTCTTGCCTAGGATGTTACCATGGATACTGACACATGGGAGATATCCCTTTATGCCAACTGAGTTCATCCACCGTGGCAGAAACCTCATTTACTCATCATGAAGGTGGAGGAGTGTTTCAAGGTTCCTGCAGAATCGGGACCAAAGCAAAGATGTTTATGTAGAAGTACAGGTGAAGATGACCAATTGGACCACTTCCTGGAATATAATGGAGCCATTTCAGAATCAGTGTCTTTTCTATAAGAAGGAAGTCTTTCGGGTAGGGGACTTGAGTAAGGAATCCAGGAGGCATAGAAATAGTGTCCAGAATGAGTATTTCCGCACTTCATTTGCAACCCTAAAATATACTTTAGGAAAACAGAAATATTGGTGGTTTCCTTCAGGGTGAAGAGACATATTCTGACACTGAAGCAAAAAAGGCCTAACAGACACACCTGGAAACCTGCATGCCTTCAGAACTCGGGCAGTTACTTTATGGCATTCGAAAAAAATCCAGTTAAAACAACATTCACGTGTAGCTGTGAACCGACTTATTTCTTTAGTGTTTTAATTTAATCAAAGGCAAATTCCCTTTTTCTTGTTTTTTTGTTTTTTTTTTTTTCTGGCTAACCATCTGAGCCACCAGGACCAAGAAGCCCCTATAATTTTTTTATTCTTTGTAGTACTGTGAGGAATTTTGGCCTTTCTATTTATAATTTATTTCAAAAAGAGCCTGGGTTGTTAATAACAGTGTATTTGTTTTTAATAAAGACATTTTATCATATCTTTGTAGGCCAAGGCTTGCATGTTCACATGCCTACAAAAACCAAGCAAGTGAAATAAGTCAAAGAAAAGGGCTAGTTGTAAGTCTGTAAAGTGGTGGAAACCACACACACTGGGGTGACTATATTCCATTTGAATGGAGTCGACACTGCTCTGTTCCAGTCAGAGTTGCCAGAGGAAATGGGAATACAATTATGAGCAATGTCCTAATTTTTAATACAAAAGAGGCCAAATCAAACAGATATGCAGGCTATTAGGTTGCAAATATAAACTGATGTGACAATTTTTGTCTTCTACCAAACTCAACATTTCCTGTTTTCCAGTGTAAGCTTCCCCCCCATGCTATCATATTCATAAAGTAGTCATTCAAATTCTAATTCCTATCAGTATAATGATCCCTGTAAGTTAAAATCTATTTCAGTAATGGAACACCTCCTAGCTTAGTAAAAGAAATAGAGGAAATTTTTACTATTTATAGTATCTGGGTACACTTTTAAACTGTGCTATTCCTGGCTAGTAAGCTTCAATTTGCTTCTGTGGATCTTTCCTATCTGGTGGTTGTTCTCTGAAGAAAAAAAAAGCACTTTAATATATTTTCTAATATTTTGCCATACATGTATCCACTAGTGTCTTAAGAAATTTCATCTAGTAATTTCCTTTGTAATCAGTTTTCAGCTCTATTCAACCTTGTTTAAGAAGATATGTTTTCATACATATTTAAATAAATATTATTTTACAAATATGTTCAGATTCATTGCAATGTCTGTATATACACACCTATATATTTATACTAAAATTTTAAAATTATTAAAAAGTAGCAAGAAAAAAACTACCACCTGCATCCTCTTATTCAAACAAGGTATTGTCAACAGATTGTTGAATTTTTTGGTGTATTAATTTTCCCCCATGAAGTTTTACTTTTACTTTTATTTGATATTTTATCATTATTATCATTACTAATACCACTACTCTTATAATCACTATACCCAGAAGTGTATTATAATTATTTTTCAAGGACTTAAAACATGGACATAATGCTTACATGGTCAATAAGTGTACAGTAGGGGCTCTCAAAAGAGAAATGGAAATTATTATTTTAAAAAACAAAGTAGAAAATTCTAGAACTGAAATTTATAATGCCTGAAAGAAAAAATTCATACATGGATTTTAAATCAGATTGGCAATTGAAGAATAACAGAAGTAATGATTGGTAAACTGAAAACATATCAATAAAAATTATAAAACCATAGAAAAAAATATTGAAAGAAAAAAAATGTAGCTACTGGAAACTCTAAGACAATGTCAACCTTGGATAAAGTAATGTAGAAAGAGAATAAAGAAAGAATAAACAGAAATATATTTAAAGTAGTAGTAGTCAAAAATTTTTCCAAGGAGTTCCCGTCATGGCTCAGTGGTTAATGAATCCGACTAGGAACCATGAGGTTGCTGGTTCAATCCCTGGCCTTGCTCAGTGGGTTAAGGATCTGGCGTTGCCATGAGCTGTGGTATAGGTTGCAGATGCGGCTCAGATCCCATGTTGCTGTGGCTGTGGTGAAGGCCAGCAGCTACAGCTGTTAGACCCCTAGCCTGGGAACCTCCATATGCCATGGGTGCGGCCCTAGATAAGGCAAAAAAAATACAAAAAAAATTTTTTTTTTCCAAAATTGGTGACAATATTACATACAGATCCTAGAAGCTTAGTAGAACACAAGTGGGGTAAACACAATGAAAACCTGAGAACCTCAGAGTCACACATCTAAAAACTAAAAATGAAATGAGAATTTTGATGGAGTTCCCACTGTAGCTCAAAGGAAACAAATCTATCATCCATGAGGACGCAGGTTCGATCCCTGGCCTTCCTCAGTGGGTTAAGGCGCCGGTGTTGCCATTAGCTGTGGTGGAAGTTGCAGACATGTCTCAGATCTGGAATATTGCAGTGGCTATGGTGTGGGCCAGTGGCTTCAGCTCTGATTCGAACCCTAGCCTGGGGACCTCCATATGCCATGGGTGTGGCCCTAAAAAGACAAAAATAAATAAAGATTAAATGAGAATTTTGAAAGTTTCAAGAGAAAAATGAAATATTGCAATCACTAGAAATTAATACTGCAATGATGGCTGACTAATTAAAACAACCAAGGTTCAGGAAACAGTGGATAACTTTTTAAAGTACAGAAAATAAATTATACATAGAATTATATATCCACTACATAGATCTAGCAGAAATGAAAAGGGGAAAAAAGACATTTTCAAATAAGTGAAGGTTGAGAGAATTTGTCACCAGCAGAGTTGAGATATAGATAAAATTAATGCCAGATGGGAACCCAGATCTACAACAAATGAAGAGCCCTGAAATCTTGAAATGATTAACATGTGAGGAAATTATATAGTTTATATATTGTTTCCAGTAAAAGACATCTGATTTTTTAATGTAAAACTTATAACTGCATTTTGGAGTCAAACACACACACATAGATAAAAAAATATATATATAATATATATAATATATACATAGTATATATATATATAATATATATAATATATATAATATATATAATATATACATAGTATATATATATATATAATATATAAAATATATGTCAACAATCTCACAAAGTAAAAAGCAATTTGGGTTAAATAAAATTAGACTTTTGTTATTTTTTGTGTGTTTCATGAAATGATCTAATAGCAACTTCACATAGAATTTAAGAAATTCATGGTGATATGTTAACCTTTAAAATATCACTAAAAGTTTAAAAAGCCATAGCTAAAACTCATTAGAAAAAATAATTTAAAAATATTTTTAAATTTGATAGAAGGCAGGAAATACCAAACAAGGGAAAAATAATGTGACAAACAGAAGGTGAATAGCAAAATGGTGGCAGAAAGGAAACTTGAACACAAGCAGTATTGCAAGATATAAAGAGGTATTCTTTGTAATGACAAAATGATCAACTCATCAAGAGGACACACAAATCACAAAGCTTTAAAATAAATAGAAGCAAAACCCGTCAGAACAGGAGATATAGACAAATCCCACAGTTATAGTTGGATATATTAAAAGTTCCCTCTGACTTAACATTTATTGAATACTCTACCCAAAAATTGCAGAGGAAATTAAAAAGGTGTATTCTTTTCAATTGTTCATAAAATAAGCTTCAATAAATTTCAAAATTTTGAAAGCTTACAGTGCATATTCTCTAGCTACAAAATAATTCAAGTAGAAATTAGTAATATTCAACATGTAGAAACATTTCAAAAAGTCTGAAAATTGAATAAATAATATTTCTTTTTTTTATTTTTTTTTTTGTCTTTTCCAGGGCTGCACCTGCGGCATATGGAGGTTCCAAGACTAGGGGTCTAATCAGAGCTGTAGCTATCAGCCTACGCCACAGCCACAGCAATGCAGGATCCAAGCCACGTCTGCAACCTACACCACAGCTCACGCAACACCGGATCCTTAACCCACCGAGCAAGGCCAGGGACAACCTCATGGTTCCTAGTCGGATTTGTTAATCACTGAGCCATGACGGAAACTCTCCAAAGAAGCAACCACAAGAAAAGTTGGAAATGTTTCAAAACAAATGAAAATGAAAATAAAACACATTAAAATTTGTTTTGTGGAGCTAAAGCAAGTCTTAGAAGAAAATTTGTAATTGTAAATACACAGAAAAAAGTAAGATATTTTAATGATCTGAGCTTCTGAGTTTAGAAGTGAGAAAAAAATGAATAGAGTCTTATACATGTATGAATTTGATTTTCAATAACGGTGAGGCATTTCAAAAGGGTAAGATTAATGCTTTAAAATAATGATGTTGGTATAAATGATTATATTACATTTTAAAAGTAACATTTGCCCTTTATTTCATCTCATATGCAAAAGCAAATACTATTAATTTTAAGGAAAAAAACTATCTTTATGATTTTGGGGCAAGTAAAATTTCTTAGAGAAGGAATAAGTTATAAAATATATAACATGCTTGATAAATTGTTCTTCATAAAAATAAATCTGTTCATTAAAAGACTACTAAAAAATGAAAAGGCAAATCTCATACAGGCAGAAGATATCAAAATATAATTATGTAACAAAAGACTTGTATCCAGAATATATAAAGAAATCCTATATCTTACTAATGAAAATGTAAACAATCCAATAAAAATGGTCAAAGTGCTTGAACAGACTCTATGAAAAAAGTTATGTGTATCTAATAAACACATAAAAAAGGTGCTCATCATCAGCATTCCATAAGAAAATACAAATTGAAATCACAGTATCCATTCACATGCACTGTAATGGCTAAAATTAGCAAAACTGATACATCAAATTTTTTGAGAGTGTAAAACAACCAAAACTCATACACTTTCTCATAGCAAGAATGTAAATAGTACATCTATTTGCAAAAGATCATTTTATTTTCTTTCAACATTAAAGATTCACTTATCTGATCAAGCTATTCTACTTCAAGATATTTATCAAAGAAAAATAAGAGTACCTCCCAAAAGCCCTATGTAAGAATTGAGTAGATTCATTCAAATTTGTAATATTGATGAAAGCAAAATGCCATCAATAGAAAAACTGATAATCAGATTCTACATATATTTCAAAAATGGAAAACCATATTCTTTAGGAATCTTATGAATAATTTATTCACATAATTACATATATACACATATAAATATACATATATACTTACATATATTCAACTACATGGCTGAATTGTAAAAACAGTATGTTAAAAGAAGCCAGACAACCACAAGTACATATAATACGATGCCATGCATATGACCTTCAAGGGCACCAAAAGAAATCTATGTGATTTAAATCAGCATCGATGTTGCTTATAATGGTTGAGGCACAAGAGAAATATCCTTTTTTGGGGGGCCATACCCATAGCATATGGAACTTCCCAGGCTAGGGGTTGAATTGGAGCTGTAGCTGCTGGCCTACACCACAACCACAGCAATGGGATCCGAGCCGCGTCTGTGATCTACACCACAGCTCATGGCAATGCCAGATCCTTAACCCACTGAGCGAGGTCAGGGAGGCTAGGAATCTGCATCCTCATGGATACTAGTTGGGTTCGTTAACCACTGAGCCACAACAGGAACTCCGACAAGAAAAATATTCTTGATCCAGGAAGTTATTACACAAGCTTATACACTGATAAAACTCATAAAATTATACACTTAAGATCTGATCATTTCAAGGTATAATAATTTCACCTTAATAAAATTTCTATTGATAAAAGAAATATCTTTATCAATAAACATAATCTGTGACAGGCACAGTGCTGTGTGACAGGACTTATTTGTTCCTCATTAAAAAAAAAAGAAGGCAGATAATATTATTAAGTTCTTATACAAGGAAGATTAACACTTAGAGAGGCTAAATTACTTGTCCAAGGTAACCTGTGGTGTATTTATAGTTTATAGCAGAGCTGATTTTAAAACCAGAGGGTGTGATCTAGGAAACTGAACTTTTTAAGCATGGTTGTATACAGTATTTCAGTAACTTGACTGTGGTAATAAAAAATCCACTTCCTTAATCATCAGCTATAATAAAACTTCAGAAGCAATAGGATGTAACACAAGATCATACAGCCTAGAGTCAGAAATCTTTGTTCTGGTTTTACCTCTATGACTTGAGGGAAAATACTTCATTTCTCTAGGTCTTATTTACTCATCAATGAAATGATAGATTATACAGGTGATACATAGGATCTTTTCAGTTCTAAGTATGTAGTGACCTATAATTTGAATAGCATTTCCTTGGGAGTAAGATGGGAGGAAATATCTAGAGCTCTTTTCAAATAAGTTACCTGCTTTAATTCCAGCATGACATTAATTGGGTCAATGTTCATGTTACCGCACATTAAAATAAACTGAAAAAAAAAATATGACTCAGTCATCTCAATCTTAAGTCTTCTCTTATCTCATGGATGAGTCAAAATAACTCATTGCTCAGGATATTAGATGAATCAATCAATTTTTCTTGCTTTGAATTTGAGCAGACCTTAGGATATGCTTCCTCCCGTGATATGTATGAATGTGTCAGTTCTGAATCAGCGCCCCAAAGAGTCTCTTCACTTCTATCTTCATCCTTTTATAATGCTCCTCTTACTATGTAAGTACTTCAGTTCTTCATGACAACTGAGCATTTGCTTGCCTGATCCAATGTTCTTTCCCTAGCATCTAGAAGAGGGCTTGGCACATAATATGTGCTTATTGAATATTGGTTGAAATCTAAGAGTTGAGTCTTTCAAAGAAAGAATTCTCTGGAAACACCTGTGTCACTTTACGTTTGCAATAACAATGTATGAATGCACATTTGGCTATTCTTTTGAAGTCATTGGATATATTACCTTTTTGTAGCAAAACTAAGGTCTGTAAAAACTGAGCCATTCTCAACCTTGACTCAGTAAGGCTATAAGAACTTGGCTGATGCTGAGAATTATCTTGTAACGCTTTTCAGATGTTCTAGGCCATCATGACACAGGAAAAGACTTTTCTCATGTTATTGTTTCTCATTTCAAATGATACGCTTCCCAGGGATTTACTTGTAGAATTTGGGGTCACAAGGGTGTCATTTAGTTTGTCTGTTAGTGTGGAGGACAGGTGGGAAAAATAGGAAGTACAATGTGAAATTTCCCCCTACTCACTTCAGAATCCCTTACAGTACCTCATAAAAAAAGATTTTAAACAGCAGCGAAAAACAAAGGACAAATGAACATGACAGCAAGTGATTATAGTCAAAATATATGGCATTCTTGGAATGCTTTTTAATTAATTTCCTTTTTAAAATATTTGGTCCAGTTAAAAAGTGCATCAGTTCTAAATGATTCCCTTTCCTAAAAAATTTCATTCAATAATAAATATAAATAAAATCATTATGTAATCATCGCAATTATTTGGCATGGCTTACATCAGAAGAAAAAAATGTAAAAATTTAGAAAATGCAATATGGGTATATCAAACTGTAGGGAGACTTTCCATTTAAAATCATCAGACTGTTTTATTGAGGAAACTAATTTCAGCACCTCAAATAAGTACTTAAAAGAAAACATGGCTTCTTTAAACTTACAGAAAATATGTAAACATTTCTATTACCTTTGTCAAAAAGTGAGAGGTTTCGGCAAGAAAAAATAATCCATGCTTTAAGTCTTATCGGAAATTTTACTATCATGCGAGTGTTACAATTGATAAAGATTTTTTTAGGAGTTCCCATTGTGGCGCAGCAGTTAACGAATCTGACTAGGAACCATGAGGTTGCAGGTTCGATCCCTGGCATTGCTCAGTGGGTTAATGACCCAGCTTTGCCATGATCTGTGGTGTAGGTCGCAGACAGGGCTCAGATCTGGCATTGCTGTGGCTTTGGTGTAGGCCGGCAGCTAAAAGCTCTGATTCGACCCCTAGCCTGGGAACCTCCATATCCCACAGGTGCGGCCATAAAAAGACAAAAAAAAAAATTTTTAACACCTGTCTCACCTGCATATGGGTAAATAATAATACTAAGCTCATAGAGCTATGTGGACTCGATGAATTAATATATGGAAATAATTTATACAAGTTCTGGTCCATATTAAATATTCAATAATATTATCTTAGATAATGATGATTATGGTGGTGATGTGTTATTATTCAACACTCATCAAAATTTATTAGTACGTAATAGTTACAGGTTTCAATCTAGACATCAATTAAATAGAGTTGCCTTAAATACATTTCTTGCCCTTGAGGAGATTACAATGTGGTGACTTCATTTTCTGCCATTCTCACCCTCACTGGAACACAAAGTAAGCCCTTTTCCAATGCTAGTCTATGTTTCATAAATTAATACCCAACTGCCTAGTAGACCCATTCACTTCAGAGTCTTCCAGAACAATAAACTCTGTATATCTAAGACAAAAGTTCTTATAAGGTCTTTCTCACAAAAAAAAAAAAAAACCTCATTTCAGGCTGTCTGTGGACTCCTGCTTTCTTACACGTGAAATCCCAGGCATAGCGCACAAGCTTCCCCTGGAACTATAGCTCATAAATGAAGAGGTATTAACCAGGTATTAACATGTACAATTCAACTTAAAATTCTCAACACTTTGTAACTGAAAACACTGATGCTGCACTGAAAAGATTCACTTCAGGATAAGAAATCTGCAAATCAGAGTTCCCATTATAGCCCAGCGGGTTAAGAAACTGACACTGTGAGGATGTGGGTTCGATTCCTATCCTCATTCAGTGGGTTAAGGATGATCCAGTGTTGCTGCAAGCTGTGGCCTAGGATGCAGGTGTGGCTTAGATCTGAAGCCATGCTATGGTGTAGGCCAGCGGCTGCAGCTCTGATTGGACCCCTAGCCCTGGAACTTCGCTGAACTGTGGCCTTAAAAAAAAAGAAAGAAATCTGAAAACAGAAGTAGAAGATTAATTGGCATTTCTGATTTTTATCGGTACACTCTTCTTCCTTCACTTTATCCCTAACACAGAGATATGCCAACATAGCCACAAGTACATATGCAAACATACAAATAAGCCTTTAGTTGCTTTTCAACAAGGGGTTGGGGGTAAAGATGAGATTCCACTTGATTGATGTGTTGAAATCTGGAGTCAGAACCTTAGCTACACAATTACTTTCTCCTTGCTATGAAGCATTTTTGATAGTTCCCAAGATATACCCATAAAGAGCCACCAAGAAGGCTCTTGGTGTAGAAAATGCTTTTGAGTGTTGGATATCATCTCCCTCTGTTGCTGAGTCCTTGGGCAGATCCCCAGTCTTTTTGTACTGAACAGAAGTCCTTCATCTGAGATCTTTCAAAATGGCACATAGGCACTGAGCCAATCCCTTTTTCTAGGAGCCATATCTGACTCATGGAAGACACATAATTTTGTTGCCAAGCTCTGAAAGTGCAGACTGTTTCCATTGTAGCCAATCTCTTCCCCTGTTACCAGAAAGCATGAGTCATAGCCTCTTTCCTTTAGACTGCTACAACTCTGAATCATGTACAGATTCCTATGTCCTCCAGATTCTTCAAGGAACTCATGCCATTCCCCATGAGTAGTGCTCTTGAACTCCAAACCTGTGGCTTAAAATGAGGGGTGGATACATAATAGCTAAAAAAGTAGAGGAGTTCCCCTTGTGGCGCAGTGGTTTACGAATCCGACTAGGAACCATGAGATTGCAGGTTCGATCCCTGGCCTTGCTCAGTGAGTTAAAGATCTGGCATTGCCATGAGCTGTGGTGTAGGTTGCAGACACGGCTCGGATCCTGCATTGCTGTGGCTGCAGCGTAGGCTGGCAGCTACAGCTTCAATTAGACCCCTAGCCTGGGAACCTCCACATGCCCGTGAGTGTGGCCCTAAAATGACAAAAGGCAAAAAAAAAAAAATAAAAAAGTAGAAGCAATACCAGTGTGCATCAAGGATAACTGGATAAGCAAAATGTGGTACATACATATGTACAATGCACTACTTTTTAGCCTTAAAAAGAAATACGTTCTCACATATGCAACAAAACAGATGAATCTCAGGGACACTATATTAAATGAAACAAGCCAGTCACAAAAAGACAAACACAGAATGCCTCCACTTATAAGAGTATTTGAAATCCTAAAGACAAGGAAATTGAATGGTCACCAGAGTAAGCAATGAAAGGGAAATGGGAGTTACTGTAAATGGATATAAAGTTTCAGTTTTATGCGATGAAATGAGATCTGGAGTTGGTTGGTCGGGATGGTTACACAATATTATAATAATTAGGAGAGAGAATTCCTTTGACATTTCTTCAGTTCACATTAGTAAAGCAGGTACTTATTTATAAAATTTATTCCTACTTGTTTTAATCCTACTTCTAATTTTAAAAGAAAGTTAAACATAATTCATAAAGTTAGGCAAACCAGTATGCTTTCAAGTCAGTTTATCATTCCATTCATTCATTCATTTAATAAATTTAATTGTCAACTAAAATATCGGACACTGTACCAGGTGCTGGGGCTATAGAGATGAGTAAGTGACAGGTTTTGTCCTCAAGCCCCAAGCAGATTCACGAGGAAGATACCATATGTAAATTTTGGAAAAATGATTTTAAATGGTGAAATAATTGTTGGCCTTCTGAGAATTTACACATGGCTGGTTGTGGGGACTTGACATTGAGTAGAATTTCAACTAGAACTTTGTGAAATTACTGTAGTTCATTGATGTTCTATTTGTGAAATTAGATAGTTTAACGCTTTTATTACTTCAGACAATCCCATTAATCAGTATCAAGTTAATTACCCAGTGAAAATTATGGAATGTAATGTCAGACCTGAAACTGATTTTAGAAAATATACAACCAAAGCTTCTCTTTGAACAAGCTGTGGTGTAGGTTGCAGACGCAGCTCGGATCCTGCATTGCTGTGGCTGCAGCGTAGGCTGGCGGCTACAGCTTCAATTAGACCCCTAGCCTGGGAACCTCCACATGCCCATGAGTGTGGCCCTAAAATGACAAAAGGCCAGATGATTAGCAACAGAACCAGGACTCGTCTGCATCTGTAACCCCCTCCCTCAAGAAAAAAATTTCTGTTTGTAGACTAAGACAAAGGTAAAGATAATCACTATAAAATACTTTTGTTTCAGTTGTTCTTATTGAATACTCTGCAACCTATGAGACTGTTTATTTAACCCTGCCTTAAAAGGGTGAAGTTTCTTGTTTATTTAATCCTATCTTAAAAGGGTGATTTACTTTTTGAGTCCTGACACCTAACTTTTCAATATAGCTGAATACCAGTTATTTATTTATTTACTTATTTTTTGTCTTTTTGCCTTTTCTAGGGCCGCACTCACAGCATATGGAGGTTCCCAGGCTAGGGGTCTAACAGGAGCTGTAGCCGCGGGCCTACACCACAACTACAGCAACATGGGATCTGAGCCACATCTGTAACCTACACCACAGCTCATGGCAACACTGGATCCTTAACCCACTGAGCGAGGCCAGGCATCAAACCCGCAACCTCATGGTTCCTAGTCGGATTCGTTCATCACTGAGCCACGACGGGAACTCCCAGTTATCATGTTTGATGTTGGGTATGTAGAAGAAGACAACCCTTTTTATTCTGAGATGGGGGTTGGGAGCATTTAGGTAGTTTTGGTTGGCTAAGAGTTTAGTTTCAAGACAGAACTTGATTTGAACCAGAGTTCATGACAGTCTCAACCTCCCACTCTTCCTTTCAGATAGTCTTCCTACATTTCTTGCAATCTCCATTCTAGCTAGGTAATTACCCAATTGACAACCAACTATTTCATTTTGGTTACTTTATAAAAATTACTTTGTATAGCTTAAGTCTATAGCAATGGCACTAGTGATAATAAGTTTTATTTCTATTTGAGGAAACTGCGTTCAACTAGGCTATCATAAAGCTTTTAGTATAAGCAAAGAAAAATGGAAAACAAAATGTTCTTTTCTGACATAAAAACTCGGGCTTTCAAACATTTCTCATTTTCCTTTAGACCATATTAACCTTGTCATCTCCAGCTGCCTGGGGAGAACTCATTTAGTCATTTATCACTTTATTTCAGACTTAGGCTTCAGTCTTTAAACAATGAAAAATTCTTGGAAAATTTAAACTCCAATATGCTATGTAGCTACTTAAAGGGACTATTTTTTTTAAAGCATACTTAATTAATAAATGCATAAGGAATTAAAGAATCCTTTGTGCCTTAGAAGAAACTGCCAAGGTTATTTTTGAGAACTATTGCCTTTATATTTTTATAATATTCACTTTTTGCTTATTAGAGAAGGAATCCATAGCCTAGGTAAAATGGGAAAAATAAAAAATATGAAAATAATATTTGAAGTTCCCCTTTTAATGTTGGCTATTTCTTTCATCATGATATAGTCTTTGAAATTTTAATTGTGATGGATAAAAAATATTTCATCATATGTTTATATTCCATTTTAAAAAAAAGGAAGCCTTATTGGGCATCTACACTGTTTCCAAATAACCACCATTACAAATAATTAGAATATTCTTGTATGTAAATCCTTAATTACCTCTCTACTTAGTTCCTTAGGATCATTTCTAGATAGTGAATTGTTGAGTTCAAGGACATGGGTACTTTTATAATTCCTGGCTTTTTGATCAATATTGCCAAATCGTTGGAATGTAGCAGCAACCAAACCTTAGGAATGGTCTGTCCAGCGTAATAGCTCCTTCCTTCCATTGGCTCCACAACTGAAGTCTCAATGTTCTCATGTCCTCTTTCTTCATGAGATAATTTCCTGTTTGATCTTGTTTTAGTCACTTAATTTAATATACACTATTGAAAATCTATCTTGTGCCAAGCAATGTGCTCTAGATGTCCTTAAGATACACCAGTGCATAAAGCAGGAAAGGCCCTGACCTTCTTTGAGCTCATTTTCTGGTTGGGGAGATAGATATTAAAAGAAACACCCACACTAATAAACATGAACTAACAAGTTGACGTTAAGTATCATTCAGAAACTAAATAAGTTGCAATGAGAAGTAGTAACAGTGTGGGGAACGTGTTTCTATTGAGATGAAGCACAAGGAAGGCCTTATTTAGTTCTTAATGAATTCTGCTTTCTAATGCATTAATTATTCTAACTTAAAAGTGCCTAATGACAACCTCCTCACTTTCTCATAACACTTTACATCAAAAGATATCAAAGTATATGCATTAAAGTTAACTTCCATAGTCATAAGCAGATGTTTTTTATACCTTATGGTTTCTTAAGATGAAAATTGAGGACCTATAAAGAAGGATGAGGGCAACAGAACTCTTCATGACAAAAATGAACTATAAAAGTAATCAAAGTCAAACTATATGCTATGAATTTTTTCAAAAATATTTGATTCAAAGGTGTTAATATATTATCCTTAAAAGAGCTCCTACAACTGAAAAGTAATTTCATCCCAAAAGAATAATGAAAGACAGATATAACAAACAGTTAGCAAAAGAAGAACTGCAAAAGGTCAATAAATACAAGAAAAAAGAACTGACCACACTAGTTACCAAGGAAAATTAGATTAAAATAACCATGTGATACTATTATATCCATCTGATTGGTGCAGCCTCTCCCCCTAACATGGAAAATATCAATGGCAGACATTGTTGGTTGCTTAACCACAACCAATTACCACTTTATTTCTAAAAACAACTACTTTGTTCAGCTCTGTACCCCTCTCAGCACACCCACATGCTGCAACATATGCTGACCCTTCTCCCAATTCCTGGGATGAATCCTGATAAATTATTTGGTTTCCAGTGGATTGGTTTAACCATGGATTTCTGACACAACTCAGGCCAACAAGAAGGGAAATCTGCTGATAAAATCCTGCAGAAAATTTGCCCACTGTTTAAAAAAATAGATCAAGCGATCCTTTCCTGCCTCTGGCTAGTGTCAGGTCTAGAACAGACACCTGGAAGAGCCGCAGCATTTTGTAATCATCTTGGAGAGCTAGATAGGGATCAGACAGCAGAAGAAAAAGCTGTCTGAAGATGTCCCCTTTCATTCTCAGAATTACAGTTAAATAAGACAACATAGATCCTTATTTAAATAAACTAAAATGGACACTTTCCATTAGGTGCAACCCAAAGTAGCCTGATAATATGTCAAACACTGTCAATGGTAACATAAATATTTGCAATAGATTTGGATAGTCATCAGAAATAACTGTAAACAAATTAAATGTTCACCCCCGATTGTCCTAGCCAGCAATACTAGAAATCTTAGCAATATGTCCAATTTAAATATAGTATATATCTTGTAACTTTACTTCTAAAAATAAAATACTAAAAACAAAACAAAAAATAAAACCTCTGGAAATAATAGAAAGGCCTTTTCATAGATGTGTGACAAAATGAATTGCATGGCAAAATACCATGGAGTTCTATGGAACCCCAGACAACTTTTAAAATGTAAGAAGTAGATTGGTAATATTTAGGTTGGAAAGTCTTAATGCCAACAGAAGTTAATCAAACAATCTATTTAAATCAATATATATCTATTCATGTAGTTACTGTATGATCCTATTTCACAAAATAACTGTGTATTACACATGTTTTAGAATCATATTCTTAGGTAGAAAGGAAAAATTGTGATGGAATTTTGAACAGCATTCAATCATCTTAAAGCTCATCTACTCTAACATTTCTATTATATAAAAAAGGAATCTGAGTCCTGAAAGGGGATGTGACTTGTCTCAGATCTTACAGATAGAGGAGCTCCCGTTGTGGCTCAGTGGAAATGAATCTGACTAGGATCCATGAGGACACAGGTTTAATCCCTGGCCTCGCTCAGTGGGTTAAGGATCTGGTGTTGCTGTGAGCTGTGGTGTAGATCACAAAGCTCGGATCTGGTGTTGCTATGGCTGTGGCATAGGCCATCAGGTACAGCTCTGATTTGACCCTTAGCCTGAGAACTTCCACATGCTGTGGGTGCAGCTCTAAAGAAGATATTACAGGTAGAAAAGAATCCTAGCATCCTGAGTTTTTCATCTTTATATGGATAAATTTGTCACTGATGAGATAAATGTGAGAGTAATGCCAAACTGGCCTTGCATAGAGGGGAGATCGCAATAATATTATTTCAAAACTTTAGGAAAGTCCTCTTTTATGTCATTTGTAATGCTACTAATTTCTTTAGGGAAAAGAATGCCTTTGTGCTTAAGACATGGAGTGCTGAAATCTGAAACATTTAAATTGGAATTCTGAATTTGCCATTTCCAGTTTTTTAATCTTGGTTAGGTTACTAAATCTGAGATATGGCTTTTTGTTTTATATAATGGAAATATTCATCAGAGTAGCCTGTAAGAACTATGGCAAAGGCTCAAAATAAAAATACTGGAATTTACTATCCTATAGAGTTTTGTTGGTATCTCTCTTTTTTTTTTTTTTTGTAACTATCCTATAGTTTTGTAGTGTCAAAGTTCACCTAAGCTTTTTGAGAGGTACCCTTTACACAGAAGATTTGTTTCCAGTTCTCAGTCTGCAGAGCATTCTCAGAACAAAATTAGGAATGGAGAGGTATCATTCTTCTAGAGATTTCTACACATTGGCTGATACTTTGATCTCACCACTTGATTATCCTGTGCTCATGTGTACAAACAATTCCTGTGAAAGTTGCAAGAGTCACTGTGAAATATACTTGCCAATTGAAGGTTAGCCACTAGCTGAAATTATCACTAACCTTCATTTTCTGCAGGCTTCACAGAACAAGCTTGGACTAATGCTGGATAAAATATAGAGGGACTGTTTTGAGGGGTAGTTTTCCAATTTGACAAAACTGTAAACCTCATCTAACCAATAGACCAGGAATTACGGACTCAAGTATTCCATCATCTGCCTTAGTTCATATATTTAATTTAATCTATCTAGCTTTTGAATGCCACTTTATTTTTGTTATGAACTAGCAAGCAGGATTCCACTATCTCCCATTATAGATAAAGGGGCTATAATACCCTTCTTTCCATGCCCAGGCAAGTGGGGAACAAGCAATGAACTCCTGGTCAATCAGCACGTGCTACCCCAGTTGACTCAAAGTTCCCATTATAGCTCAGTGGTAATGAACCCCACTTGTATCCATGAGAATGCAGGTTTGACCCCTGACCCCGCTCAGTGGGTTGAGGCTCCAGGGTTGCCATGAGCTATGGTGTAGGTTGCAGACATGGCTCAAATCCCATGTTGCTGGGGCTGTGGTGTAGGCCAGTAGCCGTAGCAGCTCCAATTGGTCCCCTAGCATGGGAACTTCTATATGCTGCAGGTTTGGCCCAGAAAAAAAAAAAAAAAAAAAGAATGGCTAATACACAAACTGATCAAAGTGTTAAATGGAGTTAATATCAAGTATCAAGACTTTTCCTGAGACACAACCTTGGTTATATTCCCTGTTGCCTTATTTCCTTGATGTTACTGGAAGAAAGCTGTGACTAGAAAGAACATTATCACAATGTAGAATCCAACAGAATTAAATTTGGAATCAGCCCTTAATGTTCATTTAATCCAACCCTCTCATTTTATGAATGTCACTGTGACTACATAGGTCACCTAAATTTGCTTTATCTTGCACCTTTCTAGTCATCATACAAACACAAAAATAATAATCCTACATATGCACAACTTTGAAAAAGTTATGAAGAAAAATGGTACGTGCAAAGTTACTTGGAAAATTTTGCAAGCCCATAAGGCATTTATAATAACAGCATGATAGGTTATTTTTCTCCCAGTTTCACACTTAAAATACAGCTCCGTATGGAGTGTTGAAAACATTTTTTGATTCCTTTTCATTCAGAACATTCACCTGACTTTTCTCACCTCTTGGTCTTATATTTTTATGAGGACTAAGAATCTAAAAACAACCAGTAGGATGTGGGTCGCATGATATTTGTAGAGAAACCTGAGTGAGACATACTTCTATATTTAAAGTGAAAATTCTTTGGCCTGATTAAAGAGAAGGCAAATGTATCCAAAGATTCCTTAAAAAAATAAAAACTCTAGAGGCCAGATTAATATTTTAGGGTCTAGATCACAGAGAAAGAAAAGTACAATAGGAAAATGAAAAAATATTAAAGGCAAAGGGAGCATTTAATAACTTGAGCGATCAAAAGACAAAAGCTATGTTTTATAAAAATGCTTTTCTAATATTTTATGGAGTATATATATCAAGCATATAAAATTTAAGTATAAATTTATAAGCATAAGTACTTATACACTTACAAGTATATATGAACTTAACTTTGGTTTACTTCTTTGCCCATTCTGGAACCCCATAATGTTGTCTAATAGTCCAGTGATATAGCCTAAGTTTTCAAATTACTGTACCTTTTTAGGAAAGGGGAGAGCATAAAATAGATAAATTTTAAGAACATTTCTCAAAGTCTATTACACAAATCACTAATCCCATGAGATGATCCTCCAAGGAGGGACAAACATCGAAGTCAAATGAATTTGAGGAACAATGTGTGTGATGTCTTCAATTTAGAGGAAAATCAAAATGCAGTTTAGGGCTTTACATCCTCTAAAATGTTCTCGAGTAAAGAAATGTATTACCGGAGTTCCCTTCGTGGCTCAGTGGTTAACGAATCCGACTAGGAACCATGAGGTTGTGGGTTCGATCCCTGGCCTTGCTCAGTGGGTTAAGGATCCGGCGTTGCCATGAGCTGTGGTGAAGGTTGCAGACGCGGCTCGGATCCCGCATTGCTGTGGCTGTGGTGAAGGCTGGCAGCTACAGCTCCTGTTAGACCCCTAGCCTGGGAACCTCCATATTCTGCGGGTGCAGCCCTAGATAAGGCAAAAAGACAAAAAAAAAGTAAGAAAGAAATGTATTACCTTTGTGACTGTATTTCCCAAATGTATTTGATGATGAAAACATAATTGGCAGAACTGGTGTGGTGGAATCAATGTTATGGTGGTTAAAGAAGTGGGCATATGCAAAGATAACACACACATTCGTGAAGCATTCCATGTTTTTCATTTAGAATGGATAAGCAATGAGATCCTGCTGTATAGCACAGGAAATTATAACCAACCACTTGTGATAGAAAATGATGAAAGTTCATATGAGAAAAAGAGTATGTATATGTATGTATAACTGGGTCACTTTGCTGTACAGCAGAGGTTGACAGAACAATGTAAATCAACTATAATAAAAATTAAGAAAAGAAGAAGTGGGCTTATGTGAAACCTTCAGCCTCAGCTAGAAAAGGGCAATGAAGGACTGAAGTGAACTGTGGGCATTTGATACGTAACACAGGAGGCTGAAACCTGTGTTAGTTCACTGTAACACTTTCTTTTTTTTTTTTTTTTTTTTTTTGCCTTTTGTCATTTTATGGCCGCACCCGCGGCATGTGGAGGTTCCCAGGCTAGGGGTCTAATCGGAGCTGTGGCCACTGGCCTGCGCCGCAGCCACAGCAACGCAGGATCCGAGCCGCGTCTGCAACCTACACCACAGCTCACGGCAACGCCGGATCGTTAACCCACTGAGCAAG
>PVHT020000165.1:10651761-10675197 GCA_004024745.2 Catagonus wagneri
AACCACTGCGCCACGACGGGAACTCCAACTGTAACACTTTCTAATTCCTACAGTTCTTTTTTTTGAAGTCTGAAAGCTCAAATTCCCTTGTGATGGAAAATTGACAAAGTGATAACAGTGATACATCATCAATCGGATTCCATTCAATTAGTCAAACATACTTCATAGTTCCTGCAAAGTAGAGGGTGTCTCAAATGGATGAAGTGGTTAAGTAAGCGGGCATATGCAAGGATGGATTCAGAGCCTTGTGCACATGCACACACATACAAACACACATGCAAATGTAAACTTCTACCTCCAAGAAAATGCAGACTGAAAACTTGGTTAAGAACCTGGCCTCTGTTGGAATAAAAATTACAGCAATTTTGGTTTCTTATTAGTTTTTCTAAATGTAGTATATGTGAGAAATAAGACCCAAAGCCTGAGTCCTCACATTCATCACAGCATCAGTGACAGAGAGATAATGATAGTGCCCGATGTCAAGAAGCTAAAGTTTGTTTTGTTGCATCTCTTTTTTTGTTTCATTTGGGGTTTGAATTTTTAATCAAAATAAATACCTATTTTAAACACAAATATCACAAAATGTTTCTCGTTCTTCATTAAATAATTTTTAAATTAAGTATTCGGTAGATTAAAAAGATTATTTACAAGATACATGGAAAGCATAAATTATAAAGACATGGTGACCCCCTGAGGGCACAACACTGAGTTAAATTAAAAGATCACATTCTTAGCCTGAAGTTCTCCATGTACTCAATCCCTTTCCCATCTCCTCTCTCCACCCTGAGAGTGGCTACTCTATTGAATTTCTTTATTGTTCCTTTGCTTTTTTTAAGCTGTTTATGTGTATATATTTGAAAATGCCCTGTTTTGTTTGGAATGTATCTTATTGAAACAATATCATTTATTTTTCAGTTTTATTTTTTACTCAATTCACATCTTGCAATTCATCCATGTTGTTTTATATAGCTATAATAATTTTGTCTCTGCTGTGGAAGAGTCTGTTGAATTAATATATCACAACTCATTTACCTCTTCTAATGTTGTTATTTGGATTTTCTACTGTTTCAGTTATAAACAATTCATTTATAAATATTCATGACTATTTCTTCTGGTGTACATACATAAGAATTGAGAGTATATGAAGCATTTTCTTAGGAATGGAATTGGTGGGCCTCGGGTATATGCAGTTTTTTCTCAGGTAGCACTAAATTATTTTTCAAAGTCATAATATCAATTTATCCTCCCATTATCAATATAACCCAAAAGCTCAGCCCTGTCACAAGCATTTGATATTACCTATTTATGACTTTGTAAAGATGGATTAAGATTATCAATTTATAATCTCTAATAAGTGACTAAGTACATAAACCTTATCATTTCTAAACCTTGATTAAATACATAATCCTTATCCTATCATTTAGAAAACACTTACATTCATCAATACACATTCCTCACAGAAGATTCATATATAAATTGTTGAGAGTGCAAGTGAGCTAACACCTATATGGTTTAACCTTTGTTAATTTAATTAATGAATTATTATGTATAGTGATTAATATGTAGTCAGTTATTTAGCACTAACTATGCCCAAAAATTAAAAGGCAAAAATGAGAAATGAACCAGTGTGTATACCTAATAAGTGGGAAAAAATAACAATCTTTCCTTGTTGAAGAAAGATCCACCTTGTTATTATAAAACATAAAATGTACATTACCAATAAATGTTTAATTGTAAGTGTACAACTTTCAACCCACATATAAAATTGAGACCAAGGAAAGGTAATGCCTTCTACCTAATGACAGCTGGAGATGTGACTGATGGGAGCTGGGCAAGTACATATTTATATAACCACCCATGTGATTCATTTACTCAAAAGCAAACATAAAACAAAAAAAACATGAAAACAAAAACTCAAGCCCCCAAAACCTCTGCACTTTGAAAGTTAAATTATAATGAATATATATACATATATGTAAGTGCATATATACAAAGAATATATATTCCACTTATATTTTAAAAATATTTCTAAGCTTTCTTCTGCATGAATATAACTTTGACAATTACAGAAAGAAATCTCTTTGTGCAAATTTAGTATTTTTTGTAAATTAACTTGTCAATTATAATTCTATATATATATATATATATATATATACACTTTTTACTTTATTTCCATAAAAATAGACAGAATATTGAATAAGTCTTGGGATCGCAGGTAATTGAATTAATTAGCAAAAATTACTTGGTAGGCAAATAAAATCACACACAATCCTGAGAAGATTCTTGGACAAGAAAGCATTATTATTTAACAACAATACAAAGAGAAAGCAAGGTGGGGGGAAAACAGGAAACATTATTCAAATAACCATCCCTGATGGACCTTATAAAGAAGGTACTAGAGAAACAGAGGACTGAACATCTGTGGAATAAAAATTCAGGAAGACATAATGATTGTTCAGACAAGATATAAAGCAGTTAATAAAAAAAAATAAAGAAAGAATTTTGGTTACCCAATCTTGCCTTCAGCAAAGGCTCATTGTTTATGGAACCTGTCACATCTTGTGTCTTTTACACATTTTGAGCTTTGTTTTGGAAATACAGCTATTTCAAAACTGTACAAAAGCCACAGAGAATTCAGGTTTGCCCATGCTTACACAGTAAGGCTCCAGTGAAGTGAAATTCTTTGCAATAAATCTTCAATAACGCCATGTCAAAGCTAACACAAAATAATTAAAGGAAGCAAAAAGAACAGATGGTTTGACTCTTGCCTTCAGATATTATATCACTTCGATTAATAACAGGCAAAAGAAAAAAATGTGCTGTACCCTTTTGGTAATAAGAGGATAAATATTCCTTGAATCATAGTAAAACAGTATGTAATTACTAGTTACAGCGCTATTTCAGAGTTTAACAGGTACATTAAGCCTTTATTCGCCCTCCAAACAAAGAATATTCTTAAAGGCAGTGGTCTATTTCCCCCAGTGTATGACAAGTTTCTAATGGTATCTACATATTAGTATTTTTTGATGCTCTTAGGAAACATTACAAATGAAAACTTAACTCAGACATTACCCTAGTAAAGTTATCAGGCAATAAATATAGCTACCATCACGGTGATCAGAATATTGTGGCTATTGACTTGTTTTTTAAAAAATTAGCCTGAATTGTTTTTCATTAATTATTTTTCTTTCTTTTTTCCCCCTAAATATTTCTACCATTTTTATAATTTTATAATGATTTTTCCCATTATATCTGGTTTACAGTGTTCTGTCAATTTTCCAGTGTACAGTAAGGTGACCCAGTTACACATACATGTATACATCCTTTTTTCTCACATTATCATGCTCCACCACAAACGACTAGACATAGTTCCCAGTGCAATACAGCAGGATCCCATAGCTTATCCATTCCAAAGAAAATAGTTTGTCATCTATTAACCCCAAATTCCCAGTCCATCCCACTCCCTCCCCCTCGGCAACTGCATTATAAAGTAAACTTCAAGGAAGCATTTGGTTCATACACTCTGTGATCGGTAATTCAGTTCAGGAAAATCAACTAAATGGTAGTGTCCAGATGACTACTGGGTGTTCTGACTGTATTTCCCCATTCTCCTGGTTGATTATTGCTATTCCTAACATATTAGGGAAGAAAGTTACAGCCAACTCACGAATTGATACGCCCCTTCCACTAAAGCAGATCACTCTCCTCTTACTGTTAGAAACATGTTCAACAAGACTAAGAATGGCAAAAGGGGTTTTTTGAAATAGTAAGGAACAAGATATAGAAAAAAAAATAATCACTTTTTCTTTGAAGTTATACTACCACAGGAGCCAATTATCCTTTCAAGAAAATGTCCTTACTATAAAGCCATATCCATGATTAAAAAGAATATTAGCAACAGAAGGATACATCTCCTTCTGAGAAGCTCAATGACTCTTCCTCGGAAGCAGTATTAAAGAAATGGAGAGCAAGTCTGAATTTGAATTAACCAGACTCAAGGCTTTACAGGTATGATATTCAGGTTTCAAAACGGTGATGCTGAGTTGTGCGTCTCATTAAATTCAGTGTTACTTTCACAGAAAAGCTCTCCCATGACAGCACTAAGTTTCATTCCATTTCTATTCTCTTTCATAATTTTTATAGAACTTACGACCGTTAGAAATTATTACTTTTTTATTTTTTCTCATTAGGCTTATTGTCATTCTTCCTTGCTAGAATGTGATTTCATAAGTCTGAAATGTGGTCTGACTTGTTTTAAGTTTCTTCTGCTCAGGGGGACTGCATTCGATAAAAATTTGTTAAATGAGTTAATGAATGAGTGAGTAATGAAAATACTCACAGCAGGGAATTCCTAATGTGGCTCAGTGGTAACGAACCTGACTGGTATCCATTAGGATACAGGTTCCATCCCTGGCCCCACTCATTGGGTTGAGGATCCAGCATTGCCTTGAGCTGTGGTGTGGGTTGCAGAGGTGGCTTGGATCCCATGTTATTGTGACTGTGGCTGTGGCTGTGGCTGGTAGCTGCAGCTCCAATTGGAGCCCTAACCTGGGAACTTCCATATGTCGCTGCAGGTGTGGCCCTAAAGAGCAAAAACAAACAAACAAAAAGTATCACAGAAGAGGTGGAGACAGATTAGAAGTGGTTTCACTCCCTCTTATTATTTTGCTGTCTAGTCACAAACTTATTGAATTAAATTTGCATAACTGTCATATTAGCTGGAAGGAAAAATGGCAAAGGCATTGAGATCCTTAGCTCTGGATCCAGAAGGAGTTGGGGTGAACATTGCTTCGACACTGACTAGCTCTCAGATTTGTGATGGATCACCTGGACGTTTTGGGTCACAGTTTCATTCGCTACATAACAGGGATGATATCGAGGGAGTTAAAATAGCATTTGACATTGTTTTAGGTACTTGATAACTATTAGCTCTTAGGATTTTTATTAGGAATATGTTGGCTCCTTCCTGTACTAAGCAAGTTCATTTGTTCACAGGTCATCAATCGCAACAAATGTCAACTAGAATTTTCCTCAGTGTCTTCTAATCTTTAATTCTACATGTCAGAATTTATATTTAGAATGGGAACATCAGTTATATGACAAGTAAGGAGTCGACATTATACTTAGGGTGATTTTAAACACTTTCTTCTTAGAGGCAATATAACCACCTCTATTTTGGAAATATTTCAAAGCATGAAAATACCTCAGGCACTTACAGCTAGGAATGTCTCTTTGTGTCAATTTAGCATTCTTTATTTAATATTGAATTGAGCTCACTGGAGGTAATTAATATTGGATTGAGCTCACTGGAGGTAAATGATAAATCAAGGACATTTACTTGCAATAGGTTTGTGATTGTACAAATGCAATTCTGGTAAATACAAAAAACTTGGCTTTATTTTTAACATTCACAAACATCACCAGAGTGGAAAGATGGATGTGAGTTGAATTAAGTTGGAATTTGAATGCCTGCATGACCTTGAGACATAAGTACTGCCTCTAATTAAGATTTTTTTTTCTTTCTTGCTGCTTAGGACAAATATCACTTAATTTCCTTTCTTTAGGTTTAGAAAACACCATCTGAAAGGAAAATAATTTCTATCTTAAGATAGAAGCTTTAAGTAACTTTTCTTGTAAAATAACATTATTATTTAAGCCCTGAAACACTACACTCTCAGAAGGATGCCTCTTCTTTTTTTGGGGGGGGGCTCCACCCACAGCATGTGGAAGTTCCTGGGTAGAGGACTGATACCCCCACTGCTTTTAAAATTTGCTTTCGTTGCCATCCCACCCCCCACTCTCTAAACAGGATGCCTCAAATTTGCCTTTGGGGGTCAACAGAGAACTTAATATTACAATATAAATGATAATTACTTTTTTATAATTGAACATATAAACTTCACGCGGAAGTAAGAATAAGAGGAGAAGACTGATCCTGACAAAGTGGAGTAGTTATCATCAGACTATCTCACTGTTTAAAAACAAAGAATAGACTATAAAAGCTGCATAGACTATTTTAAAAAAATCATCTGTTTACTGCTTTGTGTATTCTTGATGTGAGGGAAAATTATTGAAAGAAGCGATGCATACAAGTTGGACTCTAATTTTACTTTGGTTTTTTACTGAGAAGATGTTGTAAACACGGATCAACAAACTACAGCCACCACCCTCATTAAAATTTTTGTTAACCCTTATTCTAAAATGTGGTGCAGGGAAAGAGGTTTCAAGTAGAGGGTAGTGGTCTCATCCAGTAGAGAACACAGAGTTGGAACTGAGGACTGCCCAGACATCTGGGATTTTGAAAACTAACCCCAAAAAAGAGGGAAGCAGAAAGGAGCTTCAAAAGTCTGTGTAAACCACCACATATTTTTCATGATGCCCAATGTACGTTAAATAAAATAATGTGAGAGAGAAAGAAGTAACAGGTAATTAAGAGGGAAAAAGATTCTGTCATAGCGTAATCTGAGATGATCAAGATCCTGACTGGAGGAGTTCCCATCGTGACTTGGCGGTAACGAACTCGACTAGTATACTTGAGGACGTGGCTTCGATCCCTGCCCTTTCTCAGTGAGTTAAGGATCCAGCATTGCCACGAGCTATGGTGTAGGTCACGGACTTGGCTCAGATCTGGCATTGCTGTGGCTGTGGTGTAGGCTGGCAGCTGTAGCTCCAATTTGACCCTAGCCTGGGAACTCCTGAATAATGCAGGTGTGCCCCCAAAGTGACCCCGCCCCCCAAAAAATACTGATGGGAGAAAGAGTCAGTGTAACTGTAACAGTATGTTAAAGGCTACTGAGAAAATCATGGAAAAATATAGAATTTCAATGGACACAGAAATTATTTGAAAACATTGAATGGTCATTCTAGGACTACAAAATATAGAATTTGAACTTAAGAATTCCTTAGGTGGTTTTTAAAAGGAAACTGGAGGCAGAAGAAAACAAGATCTGTGAATTAAAAGACAAATTAAGAGAAAAGATCCAAAGTGGAATATAAAGTGAAAAAGATTTTAAAAAATCATGTCTAAGAGACATGTAAGGCACAGTCAAAATTAATAACATACTTACACTTTGAGTTCCTTAGAAAAGGGAAAAGTAACAACAGGACAGAAATAATATTTAAAGAAATACTGTCCAATAATTTTCCTAGTAGGAGGAAAAACACAATCCACATTCAAGAAATTCAACAAATCCTATACATAATCACTACAAAGAAGCCACAACTAAGCATATGATAGCCAAAAAGTGGACATCTTAAATAGATATAGCCAGATGAAAAATATATAAAACAAAAGGGAGAAAAAACTGAGACTGATGACAAAATTTTTACAAAATCTATAAAAATGCAAAGAGAAACTTTACAGGGTAAAAAGCAAAGAAAAATACTGCTGATTCAGAACTTCTACACAAAATATTCTCCAATAATGTGGTGTAGGAACATTTTTTTTAAGATAAAAAAGCTGTGATATGTTTGCCATATTTTTTGCCAGCAGGGCTAAACTACAGAAATTAGATAAAGGATGTTTTCAGGTAAAAGGAAAATGATCCCAAATTTCCATTCTCATAGAATTTTGAGAAATAAAGAAAAAGGACTAGAAAGCTAAACATGATAGTAAATACAAATGAATATTGATTACTTAATAAAATATTTTGTGAAATTTATAATATGTTTAAAATCATATTTAACAGAAAAGAATAAGAGATAGTAAGTAAAGATAAAATGTTATGCTTCTTTCATTCTTTGGGAAGTGGTAATGAACTCATCCTAATTCAAAAAATAATGCAATAAATCTAGGATATGTGTTTTAATCTATAGAGTAATCACCAAGAGAATAAAATGAATAACATAAGAAAATGTTAGTAGAAGCTAATAAAGACATAAGATGGAACAGTTAAAATACTAAATTAACTCACAGATATGTGACAAAATATAAACAAAGGAAAATACAACTTATGGGAAAAATAGAAAAAAAAACATGTAAATACAACTATATCAGTCATCATTTTAAATGTGTATCGGGGGACTTTCATTAAAACTGTAAATTATATGGCCTTATTATTTTTTAAAGTATAATTGATATGCTAAGAGAGGAGGTAACTGGTACCACATGAAGTTTTCAATTAAAAACAGAAAAGGCGCAAAAAATGAAAAAAAGTGACAAAGAGAAGAATTTCAAACATGGTAGACCTTAATCTAGCTAGAGCAGTATCTCTCCTCTGTTTTGGCTTTTCAGGGCCATGCCTGCAGCATATGCAAGTTCCCATGCTGGGGGTCGAATCAGAGCCACAGCTTCTAGCCTACACCACAGTCACAGCAACTCAAGATCTGAGCCGCATCCGTGACCTACACCACAGCTCATGACAATGCCAGATCCTTAACCCACTGAGTGTGGCCAGGGATCGAACCTGCATCCTCATGGATCCTAGTCACGTTTGTTAACTACTGAGTCATGAAGGGAACTCCCTAGAGCAATATATCTTTAAATGCAAATGGTCTGGAAACAAAAGATGTTAGAATGAGTTAAAAAAAAAAAAGGTCCAATTATACATGATCTAATAGAACCCCATTTTTAATATAAAGATTTAGCTGGGTTAAAAAGAAAAAGGCAGGAAGATATGCTATGCTGACTGAAATCAAAAAGAGCTGAACCATGTTAATTTTAGACAATGCAGACTTCAGAACAAGGAAAATTATCAGGCATCAAGAGGGGCATTGCATATAATAAAGAAGTGAATTCTCAACGTGTAACAGTCCTAAATGTGCATGTACTTAGCAATAGATGTCAAAGTATATGAGGCAAAAACTGAAAAAAGAAATAAACAAATCCACTCATGCAGCTGGAAACTTCAACCTCTACACTGTCAGTAGTTCATGAATCAAGCTAGCAGAAAATCAGTAATGATATAGATAAACTCATCAATCTAATACTATAATACCAATGGAGCGAATATAACTGACAGCTATAGAATATTCCTGATATTCCAGGTCACAACAGCAAGATCCACATTCCCCTCTAGCTCATGTGGAATATCCACCAAGATATCAGATGCTATGCCATGCAACACACATTAGCAAATAAAACAAATAGAGGGGTTCCTGCTGTGGCATAAAAGGGATCGGCTGTGTCTCTGAAGCTCCATCCAGAACCTGCATCCTGTCTCTGCAGGTTCCACCCCCATCGCAGCACAGAGGGTTAAATGATCTGGTGTTGCCATAGCGTCAGGGTAGGTCACAAATGTGCCTTGGATCTGACCCCTGGCCCCGGAACTCCATGTGCCCTGGCCAAAACTGGAAAAAAAAAGATAGAAATCCTATCACACAAAGTCTACTCCCATACCAAAATTCAAATTAAAAAAAAATTAATGTAAAAAACAGAGAGCTGGAAAATCACTGAATATATGGAAATTAGACGGCACACTAGGTAACACTCGAGTCAAAGAACTCAACAAAAAATAAAAAAACTTTTCAACCTAATGAAAATATAACATGAAAATTTGTAGAATGCAGTGAAAACAATTCTTAGAGGGACATTTACAGATTTAAATGCATATACTAGGAAAGAGCAAATATCTGAAACCAATTTAAATTTTTACCTAAGAAAACTAGAAAAAAAAGAGCAATTTAACCTTAAAGTGAGTAGAAGAAAGGGATATTTAAAATTAATGCTGCTATCAATGAAATTAAAAACATGAAAACAACAGAGAAAATAAATGAGACCAAAGACTGGTACTTTGAAAGAATTAATGAAATTCATAAATCTCTAGCCTGGCTAACAAAGACAAAAGGAAGTTAAAAGTATTCTCCACATCACAATAAAAGAGGAATTCTTGTTTCTGATCCCATGAACAATGAATAAAAGAAATACTACCAACAACTCCATGGCCATAAATTTATTAAAGAAATTAAATCAACAGTTAAAACGTTTCAATAAAGTATCAGGCCCAGATGATTTCAAAAATTTAAGGAATAAAAATAATGCTAATTCTCTTCCAGATAAAGAGAAGCAGAGGGAAGCTATGCCTAACAGTTAGTAGCAAGGGACTAGATGGTTTGATCTTAATCAGGAGCAATGCAAAAATGTCCTTTTTCATTACTCAAATCCAACAAAGTTCCAGAAGTCCTATCTAATATGACACAGTATCAAAAACATAAAATGTATATGATACATATGAAAGGAAGAAATAAAGCTGTCTTTATTCAGAGATGATGTGCATAGAGGTGGAAATTACAAAGGATCTATAAAAATAACAAAACAAAAAACTCAAAACACACCTCCTGGAAGTAATAAGCTTAAATAACATTGTAGGATAAAAGGCTAATATACAAAAATCAACTACTTTTCTGTAAGCTGGCAATGGAACAATGGAATTTATTTTATTTATATTTTTTTGTCTTTTTAGGGCCACACCTGTGGCATATGGAAGTTCTCAGGCTAGGGGTCAAATCAGAACTGTAGCCACTTGGCCTACACCACAGCCACAGCAATACCGGATCCTTAACCGATTGAGCAAGGCCAGGGATTGAACCTGAGTCCTCATGGATGCTAGTCAGATTTGTTTCTGCCGAGCCACGACGGAAATCCCAACAATGGAATTTTATTTTTTGCTTATTAATTTATATAGTCTTTTTAGGGCCACAACCACGGCATATGGAGGTTCCCAGGCTAGGGGTCTAATCGAGCTGTAGCTACCTGCCTACACCACAGCCATAGCAATGCAGGATCCAAGCCGCATCTGCCACCTATACCACAGCTCATGGCAATGCCTGATCCTTTAACCCATTGAGCGAGGCCAGGGATCAAACCCGCATCCTCATGGATGCCAGTCAGGTTTGTCAACCACCAAGCTACGACAGGACTCTGCAACAATGGAATTTTAAAATTAAAAAGTTAATGCCATTTATAATAGCAACAACTAAAAGCAATACTAAAGTATAAATCAAACAATACATGTGCTCTGTATATACAAAACTATAAACCAGTTAAAGATCTAAATAATGGAGAGTTATTCTCGTTTATGAATTATAATCAGTATTATTAAAATATCAGTTTATCCCATATTACTGTATAGATTAAACACAATCCCAATCAAAATTCCAGCAATTAGAATATAATTCTGTATTTTATATGGAAAGACAAAGGAACTAGAATAACCCACATCATGCTGAAGTACAACACTGAAGAAAGTACATTCTAATTTCAAGATTTACCACAAGATACAATAATTGAGACAGTGTGATTTACAAAACAATAAATACATAGATCATTGGAAGAGAAGATAGAACCTAACGACAATATACGCAAATATGGTCAACTGATCTTTGATAAAGGCATAAGACAATTCAAGGGAGAAAGGACAGTCTTTTCAACAGTGTCTAAAAATCATATATCCAAACGAAAATAATGAACCCAGGCACAGATTTTATACCTTTCATAAAATTTAACTCAAAATGGATCATGTAATTAAATATAAAATATAACATTATAAAAATTCTGACAGAAAACATAGGATAAAATCTACACGAACTTGGGTGTGATGATGAATTTTTTTTTTTTTTAATGGCTGTATGTGCAGCATATGGAAATTCCCAGGCCAGGGGTCAAATTGAAGCTGCAACTCCCAGCCTTCACCACAGCCATGCAGGATCCAAAGGGTGTCTGTAACCTACACCACAGCTCAGCGCAACACCAGATCCTTAACCCACTGAGTGAGGCCAGGGATTGAACCTGCATCTTCATAGATACTAGTGGGTTTATTTCCACTGAGCCGCTACAGAAACTGCTGTGATAAATTTTTTTGATTTAAAACCAAAAGCAAATTTCAAAGAAAAAAAACCAAAGTTGGATCTTATAAAATTACAACTTTCTGCTCTATTGAAGAGATGGTTAATAAATGTAGTCACTTAATTTGACAAAATATCTGCAAAATATATCCAATAAAGAACTTGTACACAAAATATACTGAAAAGTCTTAAAACTCAAAATACGAGCATAAACATCCAGATAATAAAAATGAGAAGAAAAACATCTGATCCAACCCCTCATCAAAGAGGATACAAAGATGGTAAATAAACATATGAAAAGATGTTTGACCTCATTCATCACTAGGATAACAACAGTTCAAACAAGGAGTCGCCGCAATGCATATTAGAATGGCTGAAATCCAAGATTTCTGGTGAAGATTCAGAGTTCTAGGATCTTTTATTCATTGCTGATATGAATACAAGATGGTGCGATAAGTTTGGATAACAGTTTGCTGGTTTCTTAGAATGTTAAACCCAGTCTTACCATATGTTCCAACAATCACTCATATAAACACCCAACTGATTTGAAAATTTATGTCCACATAAAACCTGCATGTGAATATTTATCATATTCATAATTTTCAAAAACCTAGATGTCAACAAGTTGTCTTTTTGTAGGTGAATAGATAGTTAAGCTGTGATGCATCCATAAAATAAAGTACTAATCACTGGTAAAAAGTTACAGAGAATTAAAAAAAAAAATAAGAGAACAAACGGCAATCCATGGGTAGCCAAGAAAAATAAAAACAGAAATAAAATGAAATTTATTAAAGTTTTTAAAAAATTGGCAAAAGCCTGTGAGGTGATGCTTTCTTTAGAAAATTCTTGACTTGATCAGTTTCAAAAAACTTCAGGAAATAAGAAATGACACCCAGAAATTGAGAGCATTACATTTACAAATTAGCATCTGCAATTCCATTTAGCTCTGGGCAAAATAAAAGACCTCAAAGGATTTTTATACAAATTCTTTAAGCCCTTGAGGAAAGTTTCAAGCCCACTGAAACTTGAGGCATTAATGTCAGGGTGTAGTCAACCTAAGTTAATTTAGACCCAAACTGATAGATGTCTACTAAAATTAGAATCTTTTATTTGAAGATGACACAATGACAGTCTAAGTGAATTTTGCTCCCTCTTGAGAAAAATCTTGGAACAAGGTACCATCTGGTAGGTGTTTGTACACATGTCTGTGCATAAGAATTCATCACGTCCTTTTGAGAGCAGTAAAGTGGCTACAAAATCAAAAGTTCATATTTTTAATAGTGTATTTCACCGGTCTGTTGATTTTACACCTAATATTCTTCCTAATATTTTCTGGAATAAAGAACAATAACCTCAATGACATTCACAGAGGTCCCATCTCTCAATATGGCCGCACTACGGGTCTGCCCTTCAACAAATGAATTTGTAAGGTACATAAACATTCAGTCTGTAACAGCAAAACAAATTTTTTTTTCATTTTTACAAAAAATGAATATACTGATAAATAAGAATAAAGTCCTCAAGTCAAAGGATCTGTTTACATTTTATGAATGATTATTTGCACGTCTGTCCTGAGGGAAGATGGCTGATATTCACACTTCTGGTTAAAGTTCACTATTGTTAGGAGTATCCCTCTCTTGCTTTTTGATAAAATATCTCCATAAATATACTAGGGAGAAATTTGGTCCACAGGAATTTAAAACACTTCGAAAAAAAGCTGTAACTGGATCTCATTACAGACCTGTAGTTTGAACAACAGAATTGCAGAGTCTTGGATGCAAGGATTTGGCCATCACTATTTCCTTCGCACAAGCAAATGCATTGACAGCTGTGAGGTCCTTGAAAATTGAAGGTATCCACCTCCAACTACAGATTTAAAAGCTGTTACAGCAATATGTGGCAATGAAGTGGGCAACTGTAAGTGATAAGGATGGGGTCATGAGAAATTTGTGTCCACTCTGTAGTATGGAGTCATAAAATTTATGCCTCACTGTAATCATAGTGAATGAGAGTACCTCCAGCTTGGAGGAAGGAGGCCTCTTCACTGTCCAAACACCCAAAGATGAAGGTGGACCCTGAATATCAGTTTTCTAGAATTTTATTTAATTTAGTAATTTAGTAATTTACTCTTTTTAGGGCCACACTCACAGTATATGGAGGTTCCCAGGCTAGGGTTGAATCGGAGCTGTAGCTGCCGGCCTACACCACAGCCACAGTAACGCTGGATCCGAGCCATATCTTCGACCCTACACCACAGTTCATTGCAACCTGGAACCTTAACCCACTGAGCAAGGCCAGGATTCAAACCCGCATCCTCAAGAATACTAGTCAGGCTTGTTACCACCGAGCCATAACAGGAACTCCAGTTTTCTAGAATTTTAGTGTTACTCTTTCTTTTATTTCTTCCTTTCTTTCTCCCCCCACCCCCAATTTCCAGGCTTCTTTTCATAGTTTAGGATGGATGGCAAGGGAGATTATCAATTTCATGCTGTAATACTGTGCTTTTATTTTTTATCTTGTGGTTTTGCTCAAAGTGATGGAGGGGAAGGACAGGAAGGAGACTGTAATTTTACCACAGAAATCAAAGGTCAACACATCTTTTTAAAATCTTTTTTTCCCTTAAACTTTAAACCATTTTGGAATTCCAATTCAATCTTTAAACTATGAAAAATGCTTTCGGTAATTTAAATAGTCAACCAAAACACTGACATTTTCAAACGATGTTTAAAAGGCTCCATAACTTGAAACTTTAAACATGAACCATCAATTTTGGTCTCACTGTTGTTTTAGAACTGCAATTAAATATGCCATGTGTTAGCTAATCTGCAAATAATACATCTGTGATCACTTGTGGAATTTCCCTCCTCCAGACTTCTATTCCAAGCTTCACATAAGCAAAGCAGCATCTTGTGAGTTACAGTTACACTTTCCTTTTAGGGGATATAGATTTTGAAGGGCTCCGTGCAGACAGGCATGATCTGAATTTAGCATAAGAAGATTAGGTTCATAGAAGGAAAGGGAGATAGAGGGATGATGGAAGTTTTATAACTTTCTCATCAATAGTCAAAAAATAGCTTTTATTAAGTATCTGCGATTCACTAAATAGCTCTCTTAGGATTAATAAGTGAAATGCATATTATTACCCTCAAGAAATGCATCATAAGCTTGAAGAGGCAATGTACAGACAACCACACACATACAAATTGTATGAAGTAATATATGCATGCGAGAAAAGCACAGATTCAGAGTCAGGAGAAAGGAAAAATTACTCCCTTCGCAGTTCATCTTCTCTCCTTCTGGAAGCTATTCATTTTTCAAGATTCCACTTACTGTCACTTCATCCATATATATTTTTCTTCCCTCCCCCCACCCCTCCCCACACCCATAGACAGATGGAAATCATCCTTCTCTGTGCTTTCACAGCACTTAGCACAGCTTGCTAAAACTTTCATGTGTTGAGCCTTTCCCTACAGCCTGTACATACAGAGGATTCCAACGCTACCAAAGCTGTTTTGTTTTGCTTCTTTTCCATAATGTGTAGGAAAGTGTTGCCCCTTTTGAGGGACAAGTGGTTTTGGTTTTAAAGAATCTGGAGCAAAGGACGATGGAAGAAGAACAAGGGACCTTGGGACCAAGTTCAGGAGGGAATGTTTACCTCTGTGCTTAGAGATTAAAGGGATCTATTAACACATTTTCTAGGCACTTGTGAATCAGAACATCTGTAATGACCTCCAGCTCACGTCAGTTATAAACCATGCTGCAAAATGGCCAGAGTTTTTAAAGACTAAACCATGTGGGTCATGACTCCATAACCACAGACATGTTCATGGACATGTAATACATCTATTTTACTCCTCACAATACTCTGAAATAATCTATTTAATTTGATAGTGGAGCACTATTTTGATATAATAACCGGCAGAGATATCTTTCCCTATCACCTATCCTCTCCATACAGCTTGCCCCACTTTTCACATAGCTAGTCACATTAAAATAGATCAGAGTGAGGAACCAAAGGCACAGGGAAAAATGGAAAAAGCCAAAAAAACAAAACCCAAACAGAAACAACCTACTGAAACTTTTGGAAAGACTTTAACCTTGAAAATAAAAAAAGATATAGTTTGTCTGAGCTTGCTAATTTAGAATTCAAAAGGCTGAGCTTTGAAAGGAGACGTTTATACTATAAAAATCTGTAAGAAAGAAAATAAAGACAGTAAAATTTACCATTACCCCTCAAGTCTAGGAATGGCAGTCACTAAGTTTAGAAGGTTTTTGTGCGACCCTATACAAAGATAATAGAATATGCAGAGCCATGTAATGACTGATTGACTCAGAGGTCAACAGGCATCTTTGACACATCCATATACTCATCACTGGGCACCACCTAACGTGTACATGGAGGTTAGAATCCATCTAAGAACTGCTAATTGGCATGAACAGGTTCAGCAGAAGGGACATGCAGTCTGCGAAGCCTTGTCCAAATTATTCTTTGCAAACAACGTCCTTCCTTTTGTCACTGTTAGCATGGAACACTAAAAACATCAGTGTAAACAAAGAAGCAGGCAAAATCAAAGTTAAAAAAACAGGGAGTAGAGCTGTAGATACCTAGAAGACAGGTGGTATTTTGAGAACAAAAATGTTCAGACCATATACATCCATGGGACTTCAACGGACTGGCTGAAATCTTTTCCTGTATTAGTGGTCTTCAACCAGGATAATCATCCTTTCCTTCTTGAGACATTTGACCACGTGTGGCAACATTTTTGGCCGTCACACATTTGTGAGGGGCATGCGCTATTGGCATCTAGTGGGTAGATTCTAGCAATGATGCTAAATATTTTACATTGCACAGAACAGACCTCCTGTAAGAAAAAAATTCTTCAGTTATCTGGCCCAAAAGAGCAATAGTGCTGAGGTTGAGAGACTATGTCCTAGAGCATGACTTGTAATAAAACAAACTTTTGTTAAGCTCAGTCTGGGTTAGACCATAACCTACTGGAGTATGCTTAGGAAATCCTATTTATCTTTGTCTAGAAATTAAGGACAGTGGAAGAGAAGAGTATTCTCTTCTAAGTGGGAGAGAAAACTCCAAATATGTTTTCTCTAAATTCTTAATAAATAAAAACAGCCATTATACTATTTTTCTGTTATCAAAATATAAAATACCTCTGAGGAGGTACTCCTATGTATTACAATAAATTATTTTGTTTATAGAATAACAAGTTATACCAAAATAGCTGAAAACAGTAAGAATTCATTTTCCTCTAGTTTCTCCGAGTCAGGAATCTGCGAGCAGTTTAGCTCTGTTCTTCCGACTCAAGGTCTCTCATGAGGTTGCAAACAAGCTGTCAGACAGGACTGTAAACTTCACTGAGACTAAAGGATCCACTTCCAAGGTCACTCACATGACTTTCAGACTTTAATTTCTTACTGGATGTTGAACTGGGAGCCTTAGTTTCTAGTCATAGAAAATGGGCCTCTCTGTACTGGTGCTTACAATATGGCAGTTGGCTTCTCAGCACAAGTGAGCCCAGGAACAGAGAGGGAAGGAGGGAAAGATGGAAGGAAGGAAGAAGGGAAGAAAGGGGGAGAGAGACAGAGAACCTAAGATAGAATCTATAGTCTTCTATAACCTAATATCAGAATTAACATTACATCACTTCTGTGTTATGCTATTCATTAGAAGAAAAGAAACAATTTTAGCGCATGCTCAAGGGGAGGACTACTGATGGGAAAAAGACCAAGAGGCAGACATCATTGGGGAAACTGCATACCCGACTGCATTGATTACGGTCATGAGGTTTCGATAAAGTTCAATGCATTCATATTCCTGTGAAAGGTGGATTTGATATTTGAACCCAAGACTCCCAGCACTGCATCATTAGCTCTTTCTCTTTAAAAATAATTTACTCAAGTCTTCTGAGTGAATTTATAAGGTCATACATTTTATTTCTTTAAATTACCAACAACTTGTGATATATTTTCTGTTTCCCTGTGTTAGTTAGGTTTAGCTTTATCTGCATAAACAACAAGCAACCATCAAAGCAGCAATCATGTTCACGAGATGGACCGTCTTTTTTTCTCCCATAAAAGAAGTCTGGTGGTAGACCAGCCAGACAGGTAAGAAGACTCTCTACTATGATTCAGGAATTCAGGCTCCTTCCATTCTGATCCCACATTGTAGTACACGGCTTCCATTTGTAAACTCACCTCATGTTACAAATTGGCTACTGGAGCCTGGAAATTCATTGTATGACAAAGGAAGAAGGAAGATGGAAGGAAAAGGGGCATTTTTTTCAAATGAAGTTAGCTCTTAATGAGCTTTCTGGAAATGCCATCCACTGCTTCCCCTCAACCTCACTGGTGATAGCTAAGTCACATGAACATACATAGCTATATGGCAGACTGGAAAATACCATCATTTGTTTTATATAGAAATATGTTCAGAGTTAAAAAAAAAATTCTGATACTAAAAAAGAAGGGAATAAATACTGAGGTAGGAAAATGACTGTCTTTTCTTCCCTGAATTTTATTTTATTTTTTTGTCTTTTTGCCTTTTCTAGGGCTGCACTCCCGGCACGTGGAGGTTCCCAGGCTAGGGGTCTAACAGGAGCTGTAGCTGCCAGCCTTCGTCACAGCCACAGCAACACGGGATCCAAGCTGCGTCTACAACCTACACCACAGCTCATGGCAACGCCAGATCCTTAACCCACTGAGCAAGGCCAGGGATCGAACCCGCAACCTCATGGTTCCTAGTTGGATACATTTACCACTGAGCCACGATGGGAACTCCTCTTCCCTGAATTTTAAAAGTGATGCTTTCTCACTAAAGACTGTGTGGTTAGTAGAAAAATACAGGGGGAAGAAAGGATAAAATGTCACCTACAAGCCCATTTTCTTAAGATTACCATTTCTTTACATCACTGTTGTTCCCCCCCCCCTTGGTTTCCTCAATATGTAGTTTGTGGATTGCCTCTTTTTAAAAAAAATCATTTAAGAGTAAGAGGATTTGCAAAAATGGGGATAAAAATAATGCTTTGAGTGTGGAGGAAGAACAGCGAGACTAGTTTTGAGGATTTATGTTAGAACAATTATTGTTAATAAGGCCTGAGAATAAAAGACCTATAAAATAAGATTGTCTCCTGCATTTAGCAGGATGCTTTAGGAATTTTTTTCACATTACACACCTGAAGACATATTTTAGGAATTTCAAGAAGTTTAGGATATTCTAAGGAATGAAAAGACGAGAAATTCAAAGAGCAATTAATAGTGACAATCTAGTCCTGAGAAAACAACATCATGAAGATTGGTACATAAAGTCAAACAGAAGGAAAAGGATGAGGCAAAGTAACACTGCAAACATAGAAAATGAGGCAATGCAGTGTAAGCTAGATAAGTAGTTGACTGTAAGGTTTCTTTCCCTTATTTCAGAGTAGGGATATGGTAAAATAGAGTACAGCAGGACTATGAGAGGGAGAAATATAAGCCATAAGCCATACTTAAAGTGATCTGGGGTCATAAAGTTTACAAAAATCTGAAGCAGCATCTGCAATCAAGGTGAAACTACCAAGGGCAGAAGTCAAACAGGCAACCGTTAGAGGCCAAAGAATGCATAATCAGACATGGGTGGTATTCAGAAAGTCATAGTAAGGGATAGGCAGTGACTGGCCATCGTGGTCATGAATATCCTGGTGTCCAGAGAGAGCCGGCCAAGGTTTAGAGGCTCTGCAGCTAAATTGTTTGGGAAATGTCCAGAATCCTGGTGATCAAGAAAGGTCAGTCATGGCACTAGAAACATTTGTGGTTGTCCTGGGAGACTTGGTTTTTGATTTGTTTGCATTTGATACTCTGGGAAAGAACTAGTGTTTGATGAAGCCATTTGGAAAGTGACTGCAATATTTTGGCTGATGAGATACTTGGTATTGGATGCTGGTATGAATTAGGGGGCGTATTATTTTATTTATGCAGAATGTTAGCTTCATCTTTTGAAAGGTTCTTCAAGACCCTAGCATTTCCCAATAGTTAAGTCAGTGAAATGCTCCCTTGCCAAATGCCAGATGGCTGGAGTCTTATTTGTGGAGTTAAAAATAATTAAGCAAATCACACTCTGTTTTGCTCCATCTCCAACCTGCAAAACTTTCTGGGTTTTTCTTCCAGACAATGGGTAAATAGATCTTAAAGTTCTACATGTTCTTGTTTAAATTCCAGACCTTATTACATCCTGCAGCCAAAATTTCAGGCTAAGTTTACCAAAAGTTATTAAGCAGCTGTCATAGATCTGGCCTTCTCCACTAAGACTAGAGAAATGACTGGTTGAAAATACAATGATTTCACTTTTAGAAATGTATTCCTTATTATTCTAGAAATAAAAAACAGAGTATGAGTCCAAATTCTGCCAAGTAAAAAAAACCTATTGCTATCTGTCTCATGGAGTTTGGGGAAGAAATTAATTAAAAGTATATGGCGTGTTGTATATGCCTGACCAGTAATACATGGTAGCTATTATGGGGCAAATTAGCCATCTTATATTTATTACATGTGAATCACATGTTTTTTCTAAATCCTAAAAAATAAGGTTTGCAAAGTCTGCTTTATGAGCTTGAAATGAATGCATAATGCAGTCAAGTAAAATTCCCATTGCAAAATAACTAGTAGGGGGAAAATGGAGATTCAAACTCGGTCCGTCCAACTTTAAATTAATTTCTTGTTTCAGTATGAAACTACATCTCGTGTTAGACCCTGCTTCTAAACTTCACTATTATTAGTGTTAACTAATTTAGCTATAATCATTAATTCTTAACTTTACATAATTGCTTAACATGGCAAGAAAAAAACACTACTCATATAATACTTTATTATTTTCATGTCTGTTATAGGCAAAACAACAGATTTGTTCAGGTTAATTAATATGAATTTATTAAGCACCCAATATGTGCTAGGTTCTGTACTAGCTCAGAAAAGAAGTGAAAATTAAGACAGAATTTAAAAATTTACTCAATTTCCCCAAATTAAAAAGTATGATGAATTCAAATATTGGTAGAGTTATAGCAAAAAGGTAATCGACTGTTGGGTTTATAAATTAGCAAATTAATTTGGACAGTAATTTGTTGTTATCTACTATAGTGGAAAATATTGAATATTTCATTCTACTTTAGATTCATAGCCCAGATACTCATTTGCACATGTGAAGGGAGACATATGGAAAGATATTTATTCTAAGATTATTTGCAACAACAACAAAAAAGGGTAATTCCTTAAAGTTCAGTAAGAAGGTTAATGGCAATTATAGTCCATGCTCTGGAATAGTATAAATTAGTTACAAAGATGAAAGAGAACTATATCCACTTTTCCAGGAAGGATGTGAAAACATTATATAGAGAAGAATGCCTGGAAAAATTATGCTAATATTTCAAAAACTCAAAAGAAATTTATTTTTAGTTCATGTATTTTTCAGAAAGAGGAAACTACCTGCATAGAGAAGTTAAATAACTTTCCAAGGCTCACAAAGATCCTTGGGTATAAACTTATATCTATCAGTGTACCTATCTATACACCATACTCTTACCAGGAGAATCTTTCCCTTTTACCTGATAAGTTTGCTGGGAACCCAAAAGTCCCTGATTTCTGGAGGGACCAGGCATAGGGTAAAGAAAAAGCTGCCAATTCTACACAGAGGTGTAGTTTACCAAATTGCTGTTGAGTCATAATGTAAGGGGAAAGGCTTCCCTTTATCTGTAAAACACAGATCAAAACCTGTAATATTCCAGACAAAAAGCCATGAAAATTACAACCATATTCACCAGTTCACTTGGTAACCAACCCTTTTGCTCACTTTTTATGATGCCATCAACTTTTCCCTTAGGATTCTTTAATTTCTTACCCAGTTCAGTGGTATGGTCTGAAATTTATCAGACACTTGTACTTATCAGAAGGTCCTTCTTATGAACCTTCCTGAAGATGAACCACTTCTGCAAAAGCATCAGAGTATAACAATAATTTCTATTAATGTCAGAAGACTGAAAAAGCCAGGGTTACACACCTCATTAGAATATCATCAATAAAGAAACCTGGTTACAATAAACAGAACCATGACTGATTATAACCTTAACCCTTGAAAGCTTAATCTCTGGCTAAAACCAAGAAGAAATTAACTATGAACTGCTTGTCATATAAGCATTTCCTGACTGAAAAACATTAGTCTTCCTCTCCTAGGAAGGCAAAGATAAATAAACTTAGACCCCACCCAGCAATTAAGGTTCCAATATTTTATCTTATTTGAAATGACCCAGATAGACAATGAATTCTCTTCATCTAACTCAGTTTAGTTTCAAGTTACCAAAATACAGAGAGACTATTTTAGGTAGACATTTCCAAACCACAATTATTCCTATAGAGTTTACCTAACCAATTTACATTTACTTAAAATCTCATATCAGGTTATTTTCCTTGATGACAAATTTGAAACCGATTTAACAACATCTTATTTGATTTCCAGTAAACCCAGATACAACAGAAGTATTGCACTTAACATTGATGAATCTAAAGACCTATCTAAATTAATCAAGCCAACAAGCCTAAATAGCTTCAATACCAGATATCGATTCAGTCCCACCATTTCCCAGATCACATGAACCTGAAATTCATTTGGGACAAAGAGCTCAGTTAAATCATTTACATCTCAAAGGGAGAGGAAGAGAAATACTAATTCCTTCTAGGAAGCTAGGTTTTTCTAAGTGCATATGCAAAAACCAGTTTCAGAATGTCAAGGGTCCATCTTGTATATTTTCAGTGATTTTTTTTCAGTTTCTAAGTAGCCAATTCAGTTTAAACAACTAAGAGTAATAGACAATAATACAAATCATTCACTCGCCTCACTTTCAAAGGAACAACAAGCAGTAGTTCAAGGTATCCTTCACCTCGGCTGTCAGCCCAGTCTCTGTGCGTTTCTTTCTTTCTTTTTTTTTTTGTCTTTTTGCCTTTATGTAGAGCCGCACCCACAGCATATGGAGGTTCCCAGGCTAGGGGTCTAACAGGAGCTGTAGCCGCCGGCCTTCGCCACAGCCACAGCAACGCGGGATCCGAGCCGCGTCTGCAACCTACACCACAGGTCACCTCAAGGCCGGATCCTTAACCCACTGAGCAAGGCCAGGGATCGAACCTGCAACCTCACGGTTCTTAGTCAGAATCGTTAACCACTGAGCCAAGAGGGGAACTCCTCTGTGGCGTTTCTTAAGACAGCCAGTCCACAGCAGAAGCCACTGCTTTTTCCAGCTGTAAAGGCAGCCAGTATCTCCGTAACAGCTTTAATGGTGTCTTCATACTACTGTGGCTGCCCTCATCAATCCAGAACAGCTGCCATACTGCCCCACATCCTAGTGGACATCCACCCGGAGGATCCCCCCACGACTTTTCTTTTTTTTCTTTGTCTTTTTGCCTTTATCTAGAGCCACACCCGCGGCATATGGAGGTTCCCAGGCTAGGGGTCTAACAGGAGCTGTAGCTGCCAGCCTACACCACAACCACAGCCACAGGCACAGCCACAGCCACACGGGATCCGAGACGCGTCTGCAACCTACACCACAGCTCACGGCAACGCCGGATCCTTAACCCACTGAACAAGGCCAGGGATCGAACCCGCAACCTCCCGGTTCTTAG
>PVHT020000165.1:10676197-10755554 GCA_004024745.2 Catagonus wagneri
CCCCCCCCGCCCCCGCCCCCCCCCGCCACAACGACTTTTGAGTCCCACATTTTACTGGAGGCCCTGTGACTCTTTCCATTCCCATCCTTACCTCCTGATATCTCAAGCTCACGAGAATCCCCCAGGTCTCCTGGGCTTCCTTTGGGCTGTATCCCACAGGCCTGCAAGGCCTGTACTTGCCCAGTTTCAAGACCCAAGAAAGAGCTGGGAGTCTGAGACAGAGACACCTGCGGTTTAACGCGCGGGAGAGCTTACCTGCCTGAAGCAAGGTCCCGCCGGCAGAAACACCTCTCCGTGCGCAGCAGTTGCGGGCACAAGATGGCTGCAGGCTTTGCTCTCGGGGCAAGAGGAGGTTACCAGTTATGGGGGAATTGACATCAGGTGGGTTCATTGGTTACCAGGGAAACCAGCAGAGGGGCGGGTCCCTTACTGCCCCTCTAATGAGTTATCACGAGAGAGATTTTCTGACCTAAAGGTTAGAATAATCACCAGCTGGTGCAAGGACGAGCACGTGGGGAGGTCAATCTTGTGAGTAGGCTGTAGGTAAAGCAGGCACTGGACAAGCGGGGGATGTACAGAGAGCAAGAGAAGAGCCCTCTTAGGTGGGCTGATCATAAAATACTTCTGGACTAGGAATAGTCACTAGATATGAAGAGAATGCAGAGATTGTCGAGCTGGATGACATCTTCCATATTTACCTATAGGCCTGAGAGGGACGATGAGGGTGGCAAGAGGTGCTACCTTTGGCTTCTGCTGTTCCCCATAGCTGCCCCTTCCAACTTTAACAGTTGTACCCCATTGTTGGTTTTCAGAGTTCGATAGGAAGGATTTTTTAAAGTGTTATGAAAACACCCAGGTGAATCCAACTATCTCAAATCAAAAATAAGGAAACTGAAAACCAGAAAGGCAAACTAGGTTGTCCAGAATCACAAAGCAAAGAACCAGAAATGGAGTGCCTTCTAGGTCACCACACCGCCTCTGTGCATTCTCAGATCTTAACCTTGCTGCCTCTGAATTAGGACATGAAGTTACTCCTGGAAAAGGTGACATGCACAAATCATTTTTGTATGCGTGTGTATTTTTAGGGCTGCACCTGCGGCATATGGAGGTTCCCAGGCTAGGGGTTGAATCAGAGCTGTAGCTGCCAGCCTGCACCACAGCAATGCCAGATCCTTATCCCACTGAGTGAGGCCAGGGATTGAACCTGCATACTCGTGAATGCTAGGCAGATTCGTTTCCGCTGAGCCACAATGGGAACTCTGAAAATCATCTTAAGAAGGAACCAAAGAGCAAACAAATGGAATTTGGGCCCAAAGAGAGGAGCTAAAGCTGCAGATGGATAAGAAAAGTGTGAGGAGAACCTCTTCAAAACATTTTTTGTTTTCAACATACATTTTCAGAGGTTCTGCTTTTCTCCTGGAGCCGGAATAAATTTTCAAAGGGGACTAATTGCACTCTCTTAAGGGGAAAAAAAAAAAAAGTAATTGCTTTGCAGTTTAATTGAATGAGGATAAATTAGTTTCCGCTGATGGTTTGTCTCCTTTTAGTAGTGGAGACTCGCTGAAAATGAGCAGAGGAAACGGTTCTTAGAGCCCAAGCTGATGGGTGCCTAGAATATAAACTCTGGTCTCATTTTCTCTGTTGAAATTTGTGGGCATATTGCTCTTCCTTTGCTTACTGGTCACTGTGAGTTCATGTGGCCTTCACAAGTCACCAAGTAGCTCTGAATCTGGAAATATTTTTTATGATGTTGTATGAAATTGTTGGACTAGAAAACAGGACACCTGCTCTAAAAAAATACTTGGGAAAATCCCTTTTAACCTCACAGTGTCTCCTTTTTGCCATCTATAATGAGGGCTAAGGAAAATGAATTCATTCTCAGACTATTTACTGATTAATATTTAGGGAGTAATGAATCTCTAACTTTAGATATTTCCTTCCATATGAAAGGAGACCAGTTAATTTACCTATTGGCTTCTCTCTGCCTCTCTACTTACCGAGCCTCTGGGAGGAAAGTGACTTATCTGACTAGAATAATTGAGAAGAATAAACTGACCAGGCTCGGTTTATTTATTTATATATTCTCCTTTTTATTGCTGCACCCATGGCCTATGAAATTTCCCAGGCTAGGGATCAAATTTAGATTTACAGCTGATGCCCATGTCACAGTCACAGCAACATGGGGTCTGAGCCATGTCTGCACCCCACACCACAGCTCACGGCATTGCCAGATCCTTAATCCAGTGAGTGAGGCCAGTCATTGAAATGGCGTCCTCATGGATACTAACCAGGTTCATAACCTGCTGAGCCACAGCGGGAACTCCTTGGCCAGGCTCAGTTTAGTTCCTTCTTACTTTCATTGCAAGCTTGGAATATGATCAAATTATGTAGGGGTATATTCTTTTACATAAGGCCAGTCTTGTATTGCCTGAGATGTGGAGGGAGAGTCAGATAATTCTGGAGTGAGTTGACCCAACTGTTTCTCATACCAGCTTATAGCCAGTAATGGAAATCATGCTTTCACCTGTATCTGCCACTCTTGTTCATCCTCTCTCTTTTTCTAGAACACATATGGAAAAGATGTGGCCTCTCAGAGACCTTGACACCTTCAATGTGTCAACTATTCTTCTAGACTTGGGTTGCTATGTTACAGTGACAGAAAAACCTCTTTCAATGGCGCTTGCAATCTAGTGGAAGAAACATAACATAAAAATAAACAAATCTATAAGATACTTGTCTTATGATAATCTGATGAGACAGTGTAATTATCTGAGGAGGGTTATGTCAGTGGAGTCATAGCAGATATTTAAACTGGGTCTCAATAGAGAGAAACAGGCAGGTGTGTGAAAATTTGGGGTCAGAACATACCAGGCAGTGAGAAGAGCAAGTGGAAAAGAACTCAGCATGCTCAGGGAACAGGAAAAAAATGCTACTAGAACTGGGGAAAGTGATAGATGGGGGAAAATGTAGCCAATTAGAACAAGGTGATAGGTAAAAACTTACTTGTTCAAACGAAAGTAAGGAAAGATACACTCTTTCATAAAATATCACAGGGATGCTAAATTTTTTAGGTGATCATAGGGAGATATTCAGATCTTAAAGTGAAGCTTGAAAGTTTAGCAGAAAAAAGAATTTGATTACTAAGATTTAAATGGATATTTTGGTTTTGTTGTTTTATTTATTTTTTTTTGTGCCCAACCCCCACTCTCCATTTTCATTTTCAGATCTTCCTTTGAACATGCACAAAAATAAGGCACCTGCCTGTGACATTTTGTTACCTCGCTGTGTAACACACACACACACACACACACACACACACACACACACACAACTGAAAGAGACAGAGGGAGAGAGAGAAGAGAACCTATTGAAAGTTTTCAAAACATAAGCAACGGATGGGCTGGAGTTACAACATCTGGATTGTTTTAAGTCTATCTCTGCTGTCAATTGTGGATATGAACAAACCCTCTTGAACTCAATTTCTTCATTTAGTAACAATCAGGAAAATCTCGACTCTTCCTTTCTCTCATCTTCCCAAAGGACTTAAATGCTTTCACTTATGTCTCTGAAATATTTTTTAAATTGTTGCTCTCCTTTATCTCCACATTAACTAGACAAAATCTTTCTGATCTTCCTATTTTTTTCTGTCCTGTTTGCCTCTTATTCCACTTTGAAAATTTATGGATTTGAATACCCATGCAACAAAGAAAGCATAGTCAAAGAGAAATGATGAAAAGCAAGTTTAAAGTATGCAGCTCATTATCTAATGAATAGCGCAAAGCTCCTACAAATTTATTCATTCTAGGAACAGCAGGTTGAGAAAGGTGGAGTAAACACACTTAATTCTGCAGTGTTGACATTGAGTAAGAGCCAGGGCTTTAAGCTATTTAAAAAAGCAGTTTGAACATGGATAGCATAAGAAATATTTTATGTAGCTCACACTAATTTTTTAATAGATTAGATGTTAAGATTTAAATGAGAGGTTTCACACAACATTCAGATAGTTAGCTTCTCTTTGAAATTTGGAATATCTGGCATTTATGGCCTACATTTTTGCACTGCAGTAATTATCTGACACAGAGCAGAATCTGTCCCCTTTAGAGAAGATCTGAAACTTTTAACCTTGTCCATCTATACTTTGCTCACATTTAACCTTGTCCATCTATACTTTGCTCACATCATGAATTTATATTGCCTGCCTTGCTCTTGTAGGCAGTGGACTTTATGTCTTATGACTTGAGCCAAAAAAATGCAGGTTGATATGCCTGAAATAGCAAGGTGCTTGGACTGGCAGACATGGCTCTGTGTACTTGGTCTTGTCCTGTGGTCATGCACAAATCCCAGACCCACTTCAGTTTCCTCATCTGCATTATAAAGATGGAAAGATTTGCCTTATAAGGCTGATATGCAAACGAAGTGTTTCAAAGTACTTGAAAGCACAGTGAGAAGCAATTTAGAGCTTTCTCATTAAATAGTTATTGCTAATAAAGATTCAGTAGGAATTGTTGGAGCAGTGCTGGTTTCTATATAAGAGCTAGAGTAAGAAGAGCAATGAATGGACATCTATTTGGGATGTTCCAGGCATCCCTACAACATTCAATTGATAGCATGTTGATTTTTTCCATCGGCGAGCAAACCCTTCCATAATAACAGCACATTTGATTTCATTCAGATGGTATTGAATTCACCTCTGACTTTAGGAGTAGTTGCGTGACTCAGACTTGACCGATTTAAAGCCTTGCAACCCTCTCCCTCTGCCCTCCTTCATACATGGAGAGTCACTAGTTCATGGATGGGCAGCCAAACCAGAACGAGCAATGTAGATGATGGCTTTGCTGAAATGATTAAAGAAGTATTTTCTCACTCCTTGTCCTTGAGGTGGTGCGGATGGAACTTTGGACTGTCAGGAGCCACCTAGTGGACAGAGCATAAAAGAAAGTGTATCAAACAAGTCAAGCAAAACTGGCTGAAAAACATATAAACAGAAGAAACAAGAGAGAAAAGATCTTATATATTTTGAACATGGATTAAGCTGTTTCTGAAGCTAGCCCTTCACTCACATTCTGGTATAATCCGTCTTCCACACTGCCTGCTTGGATTGATGAACGTATTTGAAATTTGATTCTTCTAATTGTAAATAACAGATTGCTGTTAATTTTTACCTACAATGATATCTATTTATCTATCAGTTATCTACCTGTCACCTCCAGAATTAGTCATTTCAACATCATTGTTTATTAAATGAGCTCATTTGGAAAGAACCCACCCACATTTCACTTATTTTTCAGTATTTTTTGTATCACCTCTTTCCCAAGTTAAAATGTATGATTTTTCATTTTAGTATTCAATTTAATTTTAGTATTTATTTGAAATATTGAGGAGATTGAGAAAGTAATAGATATTAAACAGTCTAAGGACCTTCTAGGAAATTTCAGTATCTGTGATTCAAAGAGCAAGAATCAAGAGTCTTTGAGGATAACTCAGTTGTTTCTACCTCAAAGCAACAGTGAATTGTGTTACCATTCAGCTCATTTATTGAACATCTGAGAAAATTTCAAAAGGATCTCTACATATGATGATATGAAACCATTAGTATTATTAGATATAGTAACAATATGTTGATTAAACAGACAATGATCTTGATTCTGTTGGAGCACTGATTGTCATGATGTATGCAAATTAATTTTTAAAAGTATATAGGTATGCATGAATAATAGGATCTTTTGCCTTGGGAAATTACTTCTCCACATGGTCAATTCCTCTTCAGTTTTCCAGCTCTAGAAGCTCTGGACTTGGGCCTGATTCTATACCATTTTCTCTTTGTCCAGGGTATGGATGCAGGATGGGCATGAGACTCAAGATCATTCTCAAAACTTTGGCTTGTCATTTTGAGTCTATGAGTCAGGATAGGCCAACACAAAATTTCACCATTTTATAGTGAGGGTCTCCATGTAAATGAGGCCAACAAATGAAAAAATTATGGAGAAATAGAAATTGACAGTTTATAAAATTGTTTGATTCCTGATTCCAGCCATGACCAATATCTGCCTTGCATAGTTCTTTTATACAAGCCAATAAATTAATGTTTTTATATCACCTAATTTGAGTTGGATTTTGTCACTTACAGCTGGAGAATTTCTTACCAATAGACTACAACATCATTACTTTATGCGTTGATACTTACCCTTTAGTTTTATAATCCCATATATTATTTGTGAGCATGTCAATTAGTCTTTAATTCATCCCCAAATGCACATTTTTTAACAGCACAGACGATTCATGCCTTATACCCTAAAATATTTCCCATTGGACCTTTATATATTATTACATAGTAGACACTAAATATGTGATAAATGCTAATAAATATTTGTTGATTGATGAGGAATAATTGGGATGATTGCTTCTTATTAAAGTACATTTGATTATGAACTAGTTGCCACAAAAGAAAGCTACTATTTGGGGAAAATTTTTTAAGTACTTTCTATCTTCACCAGTGTTATTCAGGAGTCCAATTTGGCTTATTTAATATTTTTTTGTAGTCAAGAAGCATTAACAGTCATAATTGCCTAAGAATAATGGTGATATTGATAATAGTGTTAATTTAATACTTTCTATGTGTCATATACTCTGCTAGCTACTTCAGTTGCATCATCTAATTTTATCACATAACATCCTTAGGAGATATATAACTTATTATTGTTCTCATTTTACAGAAGAGGATCTTGGGGTTGATCATCATTCAAGGTTTTTCCTAATGTCTTATAGTGGTGATATGAGGACTCAATCCAACAGAGACCCAAAGTCTGTGCTTTGAAGTAAGTCCAATATTTTTTATAAGAGAACAGGGACTCAATCACCAAAGGTTCCTACTTTATCAGGTAAAGAAGATGTGCCTTTAAGTTAAATCATTCTGATTTTTTTTCACATTTGATAAAAATCCAGCCAGAAATTTTGCATAGTCTAATAATAGAGAAATACTAACAAACAATTTTTATTTGTATAGATTTTCCAGGGAAAGAAATCCTAAGTAAAACAGGATCTTTTTAGATTTGTATTGTTTTGGCAAAAATTGGGAAGGCACTGTTTTTCAGAAAAGAGTATCTTGGTTAAATTACCCAAAGAATAAATACTTTTTTTTGGCTTGAGCACCACATTGGCCTCATGTCTTCATAGGGCATGAACTTATAGAGAGTGAAAGTTCATTAGCTTTCTGATGAATTAGAAACATCTGTGAGTCTGTGAGCCCATTTAGAAAGGACAAAGTAAAACATCTGTGAGCCCATTTAGAAAGGACAAAGTAAAACATCTGTGAGCCCATTTAGAAAGGACAAAGTAAAATACTATTAAATCTTATTAAGGAAAAAGACATATCAACATTTCCATAAAAATGGATATATTTATCCAGCTAATGGAAGGTTTATATTCACTAAATGTGTTGGATACTATTTCTTATGTAAGCTTTAATTTAGGCTTTGTGATTTAACTTAGGCTTTCAGAAATCAGAAAGCATTTCATTTCTTTTATTACGCTTCTAGGTAACATTCATTTTTAGGGGAACTTAGTTCATGTTTCTTTCATACCATGTATCAGTTATTTTATTGTAAAGAATAAATATATATTATAATGATTATATAGAAATCAAAAATATTTTAAAATAAAAACTGAAAAAAAATGAAAATAAAGAAACTTCTAAACCTAGGAAAGTTTACTCTGAGATATTTTAAGAGTTAAATCTTATTTTCCTTCAACTTCTTTAAAGAACAGTTGGTTCTTGAAACAGAACAATAAAAAGGTGGCCTAAAACTTTTTTTGAATCTTAAAAGGTCAAACTTGATTGTATGGAGTTATTTTTAGCCGTGCTTTGTAATATCTTTAGCAATCAGGAAGAGATATTTATGCTTTTGCTCTTTTCTCATGCAATACAAAGACCAAGACTTGTGTTATATATTTATTATCAATTACAGTGTAATATGTCTTCTCTAACAAGTATTCATAATGAAAATAATTTGCAGAACCCAAATAAAAGAGTCAAAAAGGAAAGCTATTTGGAGAAAAGGCTCTATAATCTGTTTAGCTTGTTATCATAAATTGCCTTTGGTCTAATACCAAAGCAAAGAATTTCTTCACAAAGCTTAGATAGATTATGGATTCCTTAACTATGTAATTAAACCTATTTCATAGTCTAAGGACTAAGTGACAAAACTAGGCTCTGGTACAATAAGATAGTCAACATTTTAGTAAGAATAAAGGCCATAGAAAATCTGATTAAAGGAGACTTTTAAAACATTGACTTTTCATCTTTGTAGGCATGAAACAAATGCCAAAAGATGAGCCCTGTAAGCATAAGCCTTGGATAAAAGGATTAGGATTTATGTGCCATCTATATTTCTGATTTGGTAGGTATTTATGAATAAGAGGAACATCATTATTTCTTTGCAAAGAATATGAATTACAAGATCTATTTTCTTTCAAAAAAAAAAAAACCAAAAACCCTGTGAATATCTTGATGATATTGAGGCAGAATATTAACTCAGGTAGTCAGTGTAGGAGAATGGGCCATGCATTCTTTTGACATGGCTATTGATTAACATTTGTGGTTTAAGGGCTCCAGGGAGTAACACCTCCGCAGGCCCTGCATATTCCCCACAGACTTTGTTTACCATAGGAAATGCAAATCTCTAGCTCACTCCTTAACTGAAAAGGAATGAGAGGAATGGTGACAATCTAATGAAAGAAAAGGACAAAAAAGCCATAAAATTTACCGTACGTTTCCAACCCTAAAACCCCTATTGGACAAGGACTGATATAGGTAATTGAGCAAGGCCAATGGAAAACAACCCGTATCTTTTTGGACCCCACATTGGTGCCCCTCCCCACCTTTAAGGAAAAAAAATCCCTATAGGACAATAGAGGAGGGGCTCTTCTCCCCCCTCCCAGCAGCCCTGGGAACTTTTTGCTTTTCTTTAATAAAAACTTTGCTTGCTGCCTGTGTGTTCACGTGGAGTTCATTCTTCGACTGCCATGAACAAGAACCTGGTACCATCTTTTTGGTATCAGTATGATTAAGCTCCAGATTAGCATCTCCATTGCGAACATAAAACCTAATTCAGGGAGGGTCAAGGGTGTGGGCCAGAGATCCAGGCTAAGGATATGTATGAGAGTAGGGCTGGGAATTGTCCAGAAGCAAACCAGACAAATTAGTGAATCCAGTCAATGCAAAGTGGCTTTATTTGTATCCTGAAAGTTTTTTTTTTTTTTTGTCTTTTTGCCTTATCTAGGGCTGCACCCGCGGCATGTGGAGAATTCCCAGGCTAGGGGTCTATTCGAGCTGTAGCCGCTGGCCTACACCAGAGTCACAGCAACGCGGGATCCAAGCTGTGTCTGCACTCCATACCACAGGTCATGGCAATGCCGGATCCTTAACCCACTGAGCAAGGTCAGGGATCGAACCTGCAACCTCATGGTTCCTAGTCAAATTCATTAACCACTGAGCCACGATGTGAACTCCTGAATCCTGAAAGTTTTAAACTGTTTCATTCCCTAGGTGTGTAATTTCTTTTAGTTAAAATTAAACCTAATAGAGTTGAAACAAAAATAAATATTTCATAGATTTATTGTTATTTATTTGAATAGCTGAAATTTTAAATATCATAATACTGACTCATAAAGTAAACTCAATTTACACATTAAAAATATACAGATTTTCAGAACCAAGTCTATTATGTAATTAATAACTGCTAGTAGATGAGAAATGCATCTACAAAAGGCTCTTTTTGAAGCACATAATATGCATCAAGTTATATAATCATCACCTATAGGGAGAAGTCTTCCTGGTGTATTTTCTAAACCCTAAGGTAACTATACATAAGGGGCTAGAGGGAACAAGGTGTTGACTTTGGAAAACAGGGTCAGCTCAAGGCAGAAACTGCCTGAGCAAGCACCATTGTTCCTTAAGATGGTATGCATAGATAGCTGAAGCCAGCCTTATAGATGCACTTCAGGCCTTATCTATGCCTTTTAGATGTAGAATGTTAGAGTAAAGGTCAGAGTTAAAATACAACATGACTGGATGAAGAGGGTCTTAGGGTTTCTATTTTCTCACATTATTTACATTCCTGAGAGCACAACAAAGGCCATGAGGCCTCCGCATTCTGGTCTCTTGACCCCTGAGGTCTTGAGCCCCTGGTCCCATCTTTAAGCTTTACTCTGTCTGTATGTCTTTCTTTGTCGCTGTTTAACATTTCTTAAGCTTTGCAGTACCCATCCTTCACCTCTGCTCGCTGAGCTGGTCTCCGCAATCACCCTATGAAATGGGTACTATTATTTATCCAACATATCAATGCAGGCACAGCATGAATAGGAAACTTAATCAAATATTTAATTTATTAGTGGCAGGAGTGTGCCTACTGCCAACACTTGTGTAAGAGTCTATGGGCTTTCTTTTCTTTTCCTTTTTTTTTGTCTTTTTCTAGGGCCTCACTTCTGGCATATGAGGTTCCCAGGCTAGGGGTCTAATTGGAGCTATAGCCGCTGGCCTACACCACAGCCACAGCAACGCGGGATCCAAGCCGCGTCTGCAACCTATACCACAGGCCATGGCAATGCTGGATCCTTAACCCACTGAGCGAGGCCAGGGATCGAACCAAGAGTCTACGTCCTTAACAATGACACTATACTGCCTCTGTCACAAAGGGAGATTTAAAAAAAAATTTTATTGAAGTATAGCTGATTTACAGAGCCGTGGAGACATTCTTATTTTTTAACATTTAAGACAGTTACTTCTGGAGTTCCCGTCATGGAGTGGTTAACGAATCCGACTAGGAACCATGAGGTTACAGGTTCGATCCCTGGCCTTGCTCAGTGGGTTAAGGATCCGGCGTTGCTGTGAGCTGTGGTGTAGGTTGCAGATGTGGCTCGGATCTCGAGTTGCTTTGGCTGTGGCAAAGGCCGTCGGCTACAGTTCCTGTTAGACCTCTAGCCTGGGAACCTCCATATGCCACAGGTGCAGCCCTAGATAAGGCAAAAAACAAACAAACAAAAAAGAGAGTTGCTTCTACCTAGCAGCTAACATGTCAGATTGACTCTTGTAGAACAGAAGGAAACTGAGCATCTTTTCAATCTGAAAGTATCTGGCATTAAAAGATTCATTACTAAAACCAAAATTGAGGGAGTTCCTGTCATGGCTCAGCAGTTAACAAAACTGACCAGCATCCATGAGGGTGTGGGTTCAATCCCTAGCCTTGCTCAGTGGGTTAAGGATCTGCTGTTGCCTCAAACTCTGGTATGGGTCGAAGAAGTAGCTTGGATCTGGGTCTGGCATTGTGTAGGCTGTGGTGTAGGTCAGCAGCTGCAGCTCTGATTCACCCCCTAACCCAAGAACTCCATATGCGCCAGGTGTGGCCATAAAGAGAAAAAAATTAAATTAAGATGAAATAAAAATATTGTAAAGCATGAGTGGTCTTGATTATATAATAATATTGATAAATTAAAATGGATTTTGTGATAAGAGATATAACTGGAAATAAAAATAGCGTTTTATAAGGATAAAAAGGATCAAGTCATGCAGGAGACTTAAGGTAGAATGTGCATACACTTAAAATACACAGTCGAAAAATTCAAAATACACAGTCAAAAAATTGATAAAACTAAAGGAGAAAAATGGGAAAACATGATTTTAGCTAGAGATCTGGACATAAGGTAGAATGTCCATACACTTAAAAGGATTCAAAATACACAGTTGAAAAATTGATTAAACTAAAGGAGAAAAATGGGAAAACATGAGTTTAGCTAGAGATTTGAATATATTTTAGTATATGGTAGAATATATATATATATATACAATGAATATTCAAAAGAACACTGCAGATGTGATAAATACCATCAACTAACTCATCCTAATTTACATTTTAGAACACCATACAGAACAACCTAAAAGTACACATCTATTCAAATGCATAGGTAATATACGCCTATATAGACCAAACCAAAGGCAATAAAAACAAGTCCTAATATATTTCAAAGAGTTAAGATAAAGCAGGGTGTATTCTCTTGCCAAAATGATGTTAGAAATCAATAATAATTTGATGTTTGCAAAATTTTCCATATATCTGGAAATTAAACAATACACTTCTCAATAATTCATGGCTATGTAAAGATATATCAAAGGGCACTGATATTTGTTTAATTATTTATGCTCTTGATATTACCAAAACCATAGTATTGTATGCTGTCAGTATGGAACTATATACGTTCCTTTCATGCCTTCCGTTATTAAATGAGCTTTAGTAACCTCCTTGGATACTCATTTTAAAAAATAAAAACAATCAAAACCACTATGAGGTACCACCTTACACCAGCCAGAATGGCCATCATCAAAAAGTCTACAAACAATAAGTGCTGGAGAGGGTGTGGAGAAAAAGGGTCCCTTTTACACTGTTGGTGGGAATGCAAATTGGTGCAGCCACTGTGGAAAACAGTATGGACATTCCTCAGAAAACTCAAAATAGAATTACCATTTGATCCAGCAATCCCACTCCTGGGCATCTATCCAGCAGAAACCATGACTCGAAAAGACACCTGTACTCCAGTGTTCATTGCAGCACTCTATGCAATAGCCAGGTCATGGAAACAACCTAAATGCCCATCGACAGAGGAGTGGATAGGGAAGATGTGGTACATACATACAATGGAATGTTACTCAGCCATTAAAAGGAATGAATTACCAACATTTATAGCAACATGGATGGACTTAGAAATTATCATGTGAAGTGAAACCAGTCAGACAATTAGACAGCAACATCCAATGCTACCGCTTACATGTGGAAACTAAAAAGACACAATGAACATTTTCACAGAACAGACAATGACTCACAGACTTTGGAAAACCTTGGTTTTTCAAATAAGACAATCTGGGGCTGGGGGGATACACTGGGGGTTTGGGATACAAAATCTGTAAAATTGACTTGTGATGATTTATGTACACATACAATTGAAATAAAATCCATTAAGAAAAATAAATAAAAAATAAAAACAAAAAGGAATGGGATATTCATTTTTGTTTTTGAGTTGTATGAGTTGTTTCTGTATTTTGGATATCAGGCCCTAGTTTGTTGCCTCTTTTGCAGAGACTGTTTTTCCATAGTGTGGATTGCTTTTTTTTTTTTTTTTTATGCTTTCCTTTGCTGTACAAAAGCTTTGAGTTTATTTAGGTCCCATTGGTTTATTCTTGTTTTTATTGTCATTATTCTACAAGGTAGATCAAACAAAATGCTGCTGTAATTTATGTCAAAGAGCATTCCGCTTGTTTTTTTCTAGGCATTTTATAGTACATGGCATTACGTTTGGTCTTTAATCCATTTTGAGTTTATTTTGTGTATAGTATTAGAAAATGTTCTAATTTCATTGTTTCATATGCAGTAGTCCAGTTTTACTAGCACCACTTATTGAAGAGATTGTCTTTCCTCTACTGTATGTTCTTATTCTTTTGTCATAGATTAGTTGACCAGAGGTACTTGTGTTTATTTCTGGGCTTTCTATCCTGTTCCACTGATCTATATTTCTGTTTCTGTACCAGTATGGTACTGTCTTGATGATTGTAGCTTTGAGTATAGTCCGAAGTCAGAGAGCCTGATTCCCTCAGTTCTGTTTTTCTTTTTCATGGAAATAACCTACATGTCCATCTACAGATAAATGAATTAAGAAGATGTGGTACATATATACAGTGAATACTACTCAGCAATAAAAAAGAGTGAAACAATGCCGTTTGTAGCAATGTAGATGCAGCTAGAGATTCTCATACTAAGTGAAGTCAGTCAGAAAGAGATAGGCAATATATATTACTTCTATATGTTACTTATATGTGTAATCTAAAATATGGAACAAATTAACCTATCTACAAAACAGAAACAGACTCACATACACAGAGAGCAGATGCGTGGTTGCCAGGGTGGTGGTGGAGGTGTGGGATGGATGAAGTTTGTGGTTGGTAGATGCGAACTATTACATTTAGAAATGGACAGGCAATAAGGGCCTAATGTACAGCACAGGGAACTATATCTAGTCTCTTCAGATAGAACATGATGGAAGATAGTGTGAGATTATGTATATATATGTATGACTAGGTCACTTTGCAGTACAGCAGAAATTGGCACAACACTGTAAATCAACAATACTTTAATAAAGAATAAAGAAATAAAGAGTTGACCTAGAAAAAAAAATACTGCTTTTGTACCTGTACTCCATGTCTGCAACTAGAAGTTTAGTTCCTACTTAGACTAATAGTTTAAGAAAATTTGCCAAGAAGCAGCTATTGAAAAACTATTTTTGATTAAATTTCTATCGCAATCCTCTCTTGAGATTTAGGCCCATCATATATTTCACAAACTAACTGTAAGCCCCCCTTTTCAGGAATATGAAAAAAAAATAGTGAAAGAAATGGGATTAATGAGTATCACAAACAGGAAAGCAATGTGAAGGAAGAAAGTGGCTCTTTTATTAACACATGTACTGGCATAAAGGAGTCATGACTATACAAGCCAAAGCATCTTTGCTAGAATCTTCAGTAGAAACTTTCCAACTGCACTGTTTAAATCTATACTATGCAGGGTATTTACACATGCACAATGCACAAAGGTTGCCTCTCAGATTGAGATCTAGAATAAGAGCCCATCATCACCATCAACATAACATCTTTACAAAATGCATCAATATTAAACCCAGTAATTAGATTCAAAATGTTTTTGGAAAAGGTAACTTTTACTTTTAATTTACATTATTGGAAAATAACAATAGTGTCTTATAGGCTGAAGTCATTTCCCACCAAGGTTAATGTTTAATTATTTGCAGGATTAGTAGTTTTTTTCCTAATTCTTCAATTAAATCAGTAGCTTTTACTTCTCCTTTTTCTGCTTTATCTGGATAGGATTTTTTTGATTCAGGGCTGAGTAAAAGAATTTTTTTAATTCTTTTCTGAATTTCACAGGGAGAATTAATGGTTATTTTCCCTATGGCCAATAATTACTTTCCAATCTATTATTCTTTATTTCACCTGATACAAAATACCAGGCTCTGTTACAGACACTTTAGTTTTATTCTCATTTAATTCTCAAAAAAACTCACATGGTAGACACTATTATACTATTAGCACTCCAATATTCCCAAGAAGAAAATGAACCATCTCCTAATTTCCAATGAGCCATGAGTATTATAGATAGTATTTTAAGCCAGGTGAACTGAGTTCGGAACTGATACTTTTGTCCACACTGCATGAACCATCTATTCATCTGTATATTAGAATAAATATATTTACACATTTACAACAACTATAATATAGAAAATAAAGCATGAAAAAATATATATCTTTTTAAGTTTTATTTTTATTATAGTTGATTTACAATGTTCTGTCAAATTACACTGTACAGCAAAGAAACCCATTCACTTATATGTGTATATGTATATATATGTACCTTCTTTTTCTCATATTATCTTCTATCATATTCCATCACAAGTGACTAGATAGTTTCCTGTGCTATAGAGCAGGACCTCATTGCAATAGTTTGCATCTACTAACCCTAAACTCCCATTCCATCCCACTCCTCTACCTCCCCCTGGCAACCATAAGTCTGTTCTCCATGTCCATGAGTTTGTGTCTTTTCTGTAGATAGGTTCCTTTGTGCCATATATTAGATTCCAGATATATGTGAAATAATGTGGTATTTGCCTCTTTCTGATTTACTTCACTTAGTGTGGGAGACTCTAGTGCCATCCATGTTGCTGCAAAATGGCATTATTTTGTTCTTTTTTAAGGCTGAGTAGTATCCCATTGTGTATATGTACCACATCTTCTTAATCCATTCCTCTATCAATGGACATTTAAGTTATTTCTATGTCTTAGCTATTGTGAATTGTGCTGTAATGAACATAGGAGTGCATGTATCTTTTTCAATGAAAGTTTTGTCTGGATATATGCCCAGGAGTGGGATCGCTATATCATATGGTAGTTCTATATTTAGTTTCCTGAGGTACCTCCATACCGTTTTCTATAGTGGTTGTACCAATTTACATTCCCACCAACAGTTAAGGAGGGTACTCTTTTCGCCACACCCTATCCAGCATTTGCTATTTGTTGACTTGTTAATAACGGCCATTCTGACTGATGTGAGGTGGTACCTAATTTTAGTTTTGATTTGCATTTCTCAAATAATTAGTGATGTTGAGAATTTTTTCATGTGCTTGTCGGCCATCTGTATATCGTCTTTGGGGAAATGTTTATTCAGGTCTTCTGCCCATTTTTCAGTTTGTTTCTTGTGTTTTCTTGTTGTTAAGTTGTATAAGTTGTTTGTATATTTTAGAGATTAAGCCCTTGTCATTTTCATCCTTTGAAACTATTTCCACCCATTCTGTAGGTTGTCTTTTTGTTTTTATTTTTATGGTTTCCTTTGCTGTGCAAAAGCTGGCCGGTTTGATTAGGCCCCATTTGTTTATTTTTGTTTTTATTTCTGTTGCCTTAGGAGACTAACCTAAGAAAATGTTTGAGCTGTAGATGTCAAAGAATGTTTTGCCCATGTTCTCTTCTAGGAGTTTTATGGTGTCTTATCTTATGTTTAAGTCTTTAAGCCATTTTGAGTTTATTGTTTTCCATGGTGTGAGAGTGTGTTCCAGTGTTACTGATTTATATGCAACTGTCCAGTTTTCCCAGCACCACTAGTTGAAGAAACTTCTTCCCAATTTTATATTCTTGCCTCCTTTGTCAAAAATTAATTTATCATTGGTGTCTGGGTTTATTTCTGGGTTCTCTATTCCATTCCATTGGTCTGTATGTCTGTTTTTGTACCAGTACCACACTGTCTTGATTACTGTAGCTTTGTAATATTGTCTGAAGTCTGCGAGAGTTATATGCCACCTGCTTGGTTTTTGTTCCTCAGGACTGCTTTGGAAATCCTGGGTATTTTATGGTTCCACATACATTTTTTTAATTGTTTGTTCTAGTTCTGTGAAAAATGTCATGGGCAATTTGACAGGTATTACATTGAATCTGTAGATTGCTTTAGGGAGTATGTCCATTTTAACAATATTAATTCTTCAAATCCAGGAGCATGGAATATCTTTCCATTTCTTTGAATCCTCTTTAATTTCCTTTTTTTTGTTTTTTATTTTTTAAATTTTATAATTATTTTTATTTTTTCCATGATAGCTGGTTCACAGTGTTCTGTCAGTTTTCTACTGTATTGTAAGGTAACCCAGTCACACATACATGTATACATTCTTTTTTCTCACATTATCATGCTCCATCATAAGTGACTAGATATAGTTCCCATTTTTAATTTCCTTGATTAATGTTTCACAGTTCTCAGCGTATAAGTCTTTCACCTCCTTGGTCAGGCTTATTCCTAGATATTTAATTTTTGAGAGTGTGATTTTAAAAGGTACTGTATTTTTATATTTCTTTTCTAATATTTCATTGTTAGTAAACAGAAATGCAACCAATTTCTGAATGTTAATCTTATATCCTGCTACTTTGCTAAATTCAGTGATCATATATATATATATATATATATATATATATATATCTTTTTTTTTCTGATTCTTCCTATCACATATACCCATCCAAACTGTGTCCAAATTATCTAGATATTTAATATTCCTTTTTCTAGATCTCTAATTCTTATGTCCAAAACACCATCATATCTCACCTGGAGAACCTCTTGCCAAATCCCTCTAACTAATATCTTTGCTTTCAATCTTGCTCTCATTAGGCATACACAAAAAGGAAGGGGTCTTTTAAAATGTAAATTATGTCATCCCAATTTTAAAGTTGTCAATGTCTTTTCACTGTTCTTTGTAAAAATCTGAAATAGTTTCCCTTTCCAATACTAACCCATGCCACATTAGCACTCATTCAATATTGTCATGGAATACTGACTGTTCTTCCTCAAAGATTCCAAGACCTCTTACCCCCAATCCTCCAGCTTACTGCTAGGCTTTCTGCCTGAAACATTATAATGTTCAAACTAACTTACTCCTTGAAATCACAACTGTATAACAATACGTATCTAACAATGTCTTTTTCATCTTTCAAATCTAAATTTAGATACTATCTCCTCAAAGAGGGCTTTATTGTTTTTAACTACCATGGTACTATGCACTGTTTCTCAGTCAGCACATATTTTCCAGAAGATGTGTCCACATGCATCTACTAAACGGGACATTACCTCCTCACAAAGTATGGGTGGTCAACTCAGAGTTTCTCACAAGGAAGCCTCTTTCCCAAGACTCATTTCACCATTCTTCTGGCTGGCTCACCATTGTTGATTTGCAACCTTGGAAATTCCTGGATGTAACCTAAAACTTGTCCCTGTACCCAGAGGGCAAAGAAAGACTGAAGAAAGAGGATAATAACTCCAGATTGGAAGCTATTTGAATAAACATATGAGGAGACCACAAGTTGAATTAATCTCCACACCTTTCTGCCAGAATTGTACAATTTTATATAGAGGCCTTAATGGAGTTCAGTCACATACACAGTTCACACCTTACTCTCTCAAGGCTGTGTTCTTAAAACAGCTGCTAGTATAAGAATAGTATATGGAACATATATTCTAAGGATAGGAAAGAGGAAGGGGCACATTCAATTGCTCCAGTCCAGCTCATGGTTCAACTGGAAGTCACAATGTCTTCATGACCTTCTCCAACACAATATCACTTCTGGGCATTTATCCAAGAAAAACGAATACTTACCTCTAGTCAAAAATCTGTACAACACTGTCATAGCAACTTTATGGAATAGTAAAAATATAGAAATGGTCAAAATATCTTCAGTAGGCGACTATTTTAACAAACTGTGGGACATTCATTACTTGGAACACTCTTCAGCTAGAAAAAAGAATGCTGAGTGAAAAAAATAAAATATAATCTCCAAAGTCAAATACTCTATGCTTTTATTTATATAATATTCTCCATATTCCAAAATTTTACAGAGAAAAAGACATTAGTGGTTTTTACAGTTAAGGGATAGTGGAATGGAGGAATAAGTATGATCATAACATAGTGTAACAGGGAGATCTCTGTGGTGCTCAAAGAGTTCTATATTTTGGTGGTGGTTACACAATTACACATGTGATAAAATGATATAGAACTGTATACACACATTGTGCTAATGTCAAATTCCTGATTTTAATATCGTACTATGATGTGTCCATTAGAGAAAATAAGGGTGAAAAGTACAAGATATATCTATGTGCTATTTTTCAACTTTCTATGAATTCATACTTATTTCAAAATAAAAAAGTTAAAAAGAGAATTAGGGCACATGAAGTAGAGGCAAAAAGCTGAAACATTTAAAATGCAAACTGACAACATCTCAGGGTATAAGGTATGCTATGACTGACGCGGGCAGTCCTTATAATTAAGAAGTCCTATGATGTTTTCCAGCAAAAACTTCCTAGCAAAAGCAACAAAGGAATGCTTTTTCCAAATCTGTGGTCATGGTAGTATATTTGCACATATGAGCAAAGCTGTTGAGGGGTGAATGCAGTTATCCTTTCACGTGTATTTGTTTTAATAAACTTAAAAGGCCTACATTTTTCCTCGAGATATTTGATTTTCTAATACATGTCCATTTAACTTCTAAAGTGACTAACACACAATTAAAGATGTTCAGTAACACAGTCTTGTAAATTCAAAGTTCAGGAGTTCCCTTCGTGGCTCAGTGGTTAACGAATCCGACTAAGAACCATGAGGTTGCGGGTTCGATCCCTGGCCTTGCTCAGTGGGTTAAGGATCCGGCATTGCCGTGAGCTGTAGTAAAGGCTGCAGACGCGGCTCGGATCCCGCGTTGCTTGGCTGTGGCGAAGGCCGGCAGCTACAGCTCCTGTTAGACCCCTAGCCTGGGAACCTCCATATGCCGCGGGTGCGTCTCTCCATAAAGGCAAAAAGACAAAAAAAAAAAAAAAGTTCACATCACAGGGCATACTTTAAATTACTGATGGCTGTGTTATGGTTACTAGGCAGCATGAAATTTTGGTGAAAAAAATGATGATTAAAAAGGACAAATTAAGTTATTATCAGACAATAAAAAAAAACTAATTAAAATTCAGTGTACCAGAAAGTAGTTGAATTAATACTAACTTATCTACTGTGCTTTTTATCTCCAAGTAAATTACCAATGATATGGAGTAAATTTTTTACTACACCATTTTTCTAGTTCAGCAACTCTTCCATCTACACTTAAATTTATTATACATTTTTGAACAAACATCCCCTGAACACTTGAAACTTGGGTTTTTCATTACTTGATATTCTGTAATCATTCAGTCTTTAAACTTATATTCATTTAGTTATTCAGAACTTCAAACAGAATTTAATGTCCCCACTGAGTATTAAGAGAAGAGTAGTAAGTAAAAAACATTTTGGGAATTCCTGCTGTGGGGCACCAAGATCAACAGTGTCTCTGCAGAGGCAGGGATGTGGGTTTCATCCCTACCTGGTGCAGTGGGTTAATGACCCAGTACTGCTGCATTGTGGCATAGGTTGTAGCTCTGGTTTAAACTTGATCCTTGGCCCAGGAACTCCATAGGCTGCAGGGCAGCCAAAAAAGAAAAAAAAAAATTGGCCCCTGCCCTCAGGGGGTTCACAGTCTACTGGGGAAAGGCGATTGCAATGTATTGTGCTAAGGACTCTGATGGGGAAATGCAGGGCAGCGTGGAAGAACATGAAAAGTCACACGACAAAGATTGGCAGAAGAGGAATAGAAGTGATAAGCGGGCTGATATTGAAATGTCAATAAAGTTTTCCATATGGAGACAATTGGAAATCATTTTTCAGGCAGAGAGAATAGTATGAGTGATCATCCAGAGCCAAAAGCCTTAACAACAATGGGGACATACTGGAATGTTCTAAAGAAAAGCATATGATCTGCTTGGTTTGCAGTTATGAAAGAGCAGTATCCATGGACTTTGCCTGGAGAAAACAAGATCAGCATTACGAAATAGAGCCAGAGGGCTGTGTTATCTAAGACAGAAAGGATAATAGCAGTGAGAATGGAAAGAATTGCATGCTTTTGTGAAATAGGGAAGAATCCACAGGATATTATGATGTTTAGATGTGATTGAAGAGGTTTAAAAAATTTCAGGGATGATGTACAGGTTTTTGTTATGGCATCTGCTATACTCATTCGTTTGCTGGTCAAACTAAGATTATTCATAGAGGATGGAGAAGTGACAATAATCATTTTTGTAAATGAACAATCAGTTGTGTGTGCATCTGTACACACATATACATGAGGAACAAGCATAATAGATACAGAAAAAGACAGTATTTTGTTTTGTTATTAACCTAATACCAAATAGTTGCAAATGAGGGCTCTGAGAAGGTCTATAAAAGAAAATAGCTTTGTTTTTACTGATTTACTCTTTCTAAATGGGTTGTCACCTCAATACGCCTGAGATTTTTATCTCAGAATGTCCACTGACCATAGGAATATGCAGAGTCTGGACACAGGAAGCTGGAATTATTAGGAAATTAATGTCCCAGGAGTTAACCTCAATGAATGAGGGACAGAGTTGGTGGAAAAATAAATCAGTTTCCAACTTCTTTGATGGCACTGGGTATATTTAATTACAAGGTATTATGTGTATTTAATTAGAGCCAAATGCCTGGCACAGACTGAAGGCAAATATAAAGATATCTAACTTTTTAAGAGGAGGCATTAGCTTCTCATTCCATTTAAAAATATACAATAGCAGGTATGTCCATGATGGGATTAGTAGAAGCCTGTGAGCGCTAAATTCCAGGAGCCAGTAACCTCGGAGCTGAGCTATTTGCTGAGATTGGCACTTCACTTTTGTTCTGTGGAAACTATTTCCCACTACCTGTTTTGTTCATACTCTTCATCCCCAAGTTTCTAAGGTATGCCTGGTCCTCCTCCAGAAGCAGTACTCTTTCAAGATGGTCATTTCTTGTCCTGACCAATTTCAAGTCCCTTTCTGTTGATATCCCTGTAGCCAGTGTTCTGATCGTCAGGGTTTTGGATCTGTTATTATTTCCTCACTCGAGTGGGATATCCTCCTTTCAAGAGTGCTTTCATCTGTTTCCCACCATCACTGGGCCTCCACTCACTGTGAGCTCTCAAGCAACATGTGCCAAGCCTGGGAATTTATCTTCCTACTTACATGTAAATCAAGAGTACTCATACCCTGTGTGATTTAGTTATAATGTATGCATAAGTTTATGAGTTTTTTTTTTTCTTTGGAAATTCTTCTTATGGATCTGCTTGTATGGTTATTCAAAAACAGATTGTAGTTGAATTATCTGCCATTATCCCATGAATCTGAAAACCCACTTTAGGAATTTTGAAACTAAAAATCTGCTCATGGCCAACCTGAGATATCAAAGAATTAGACAACAATCACTAGAAAAAGAAAATGAGAACACTCTTAGAATCAAAAGTGAAAGCAAGAGAAGCAGATTATTTTTTTTTCCAATTTCTCTTCATGTTTCCTCATTTGATCTTAGAGTGAAGAAAGTTCTGGGGAAAAAAACCTTTGTGAACATTTCTGAAAAATAATTATTGCTGGTTGATGAAAGCCAGATTTGTCCCTTAACTATGTAACCTGACATAATTTTCCATTTTAGTTATATCGCAATTGTTTAGAAACAAATTAGATAAGTTATAGCAAATTCTTAGAAGAGTCCTTGAACGAGGGAAGAGTTCAAATATAGTAGTTATACTTGTATAAAAGAGAATCAGAAATAAATTAAACTACATTTGAAAGTAGTTCTCTGCTTAACTAACTTCTCAAGTTTCTACCATTTCTTTTGCCTAACTGTGATTCCTCCAGCACCATCACTTAAGTGCTCCAGAAAAATGGACTCATTTCTTTGTTGTGCCAGTATGTTTGAAGAGGCCCTCTTTGTAACTATCAACAGAACTAAAGCAGCATGGAGATTCTGAGATGCATTTTTTTAAAGACACTTTGCCTATTACATGGAGAAGAAAAGGACAGAAAATGAATGGGTTCCGTTTTTCAAAGTTCAATGTGTTCTGTAGCTAGCACTGTGAAAATGACTAGCTTTTAGTCTTGCCAAGTTAAATCCAGCTGGGCCAAATATTGCTAGAGCTCCTCCTAATGGAGGTAACTGTTGAAGGAAATGTTTGTATATTATCCTAATGTCTTTAAGAGGAGACCTAATACTCTTTCTACTTGCAGTTAGTGGAATGGTTCAGAGCAAGATAATCATTTCTTTTGTGATACTAGAAAAAAAAAAAACAGTTCTAGTTCCAATCCTGAGGAAAACTGTCCCATTATTTGATCTGGAAACAGAATTTCTTTTAATTGAAAGAGAGCTAATTGAAGGTGATCTTAAGATCACCATGGACATTTTTCTTAAGGGTCAAAATCTTTGCATAGCAATTCATGCATAAAAATCCTCCTTTAGGAACTTAAAATATATATATTTTTATACATTCAGAGACCATACACATTCAATTTAAACCATTAAAGACTCTCCTGTCAAATTTGATGTTGGGCTTATGATAAAATTTGAGGATTTCTTGTGCTATTTCATGGCCAATGCATGTCACCTGTTGACTTATTGAGAGAGGCATACACAGTCTTAAGCTGATAAGCTATTCTTTTTGCAGACAAATGTCAGGGATATTATTTGCAATTAGTGAAATTATCCAGATTTCCATCTTTGTAAATAAATATTATTCATCCCCCTAATTCAGACATTTTTGTGGGGTTTCTTTTCTTTTGAAAAGGAAAAGGAGTCATCTAAAAATATTTTCTAAATAAATTGCTTTAAGGAAATAAATTGCTTTAAGAAAATAAAAATAACTGTTTATTACAGTCATGAAATATTTTGAAATGGCTATTCTTATCAGATGAGTACAAAAGGACATTCAGCAAATAAAAGGTGATAATAATTTACATTATAAATGATGAATAAATGAGCATTTTAACCAAAATATTAACTGTTTTTTTCTTTACAAGGAAAAAAAATGTCATTCTCAGTGCAGAAATAAAACAGAAGGATAAAATTTAGGAGCAAGGACTTTATCTGAGAAACGATTAAGAGGTGTGTAATGCTAATGCATGCATTGAGCTCTATGTCACCTTGGAAAGGACTTATCTGATTGGTTCTAAATGAGAATGAAGTTTTCTTCTTAAGGATAAACAAACCTATCCATACAGAAGTGGAGACAATCCGTTTCACCTTTAACCAAGAAATATCAATAATGGATAATAATTATTGATTCTGGATCCAAGAAAGGCCAAACTACTGACAGTACCTGTTAAACTTGCAACATAATCTCCATGAAAAAATGTCAGTGGATGTATCTTTTTTTTTTTTTTGGCCATGCCCATGGCATGCAGAAGTCCTTGGGTCTAAGATCGGACATGCACCACAGCAGTAACCCAAGCCACAGCAGTGGCAATGCCAGACCCTTAACCTCTAGGCCACCAGGGAACTCCTCAATGGATTTAACTTAATATACTCCTCTTTCTTTTTAGGGGATTAGAAATGAACTGACAGCAAGTAGTAAGTATTTTGACTATTACTAATTGAATAAATATCAACGCTAAATATGAGGTTAAGTGAAAATGTGAATTTTGAATTATAAAGTAACAGAAATATAACGGTTCCTTCAGGACAGCAATTATTTCTTATTAGTGTATGTATGCTGATGTCTAATGTACCTAACACATAGGATAAGTTCTATAAAGATTTATTGAATGAGTGGATAGATGGATGAATGAATTCAGGTTAGACTGGGCTCCATTTTTATATTTTTAAATTTTGGAAGAAGACTAGTAAGAAAAGCTACCATCATTTGTTATTGTTCTATGCGTTAATTTATTTTTCTTGTTTCTTCATAAAAGAGACTGGGAATACATCTTTTGTCCATTACATATGACATTCAAACCTACTGTCAGCACTTGATGGGTCAATATTGATGATATTTTATAAAATTTAATTGGGTTTAAAAATACTTGGCCTTTTTAAGTGATACTTAATACAAGACAGTATATCTCTTTGTAGTGTCATCTAGCGATCTTGCTAAATATTTTCTCTAGCTTCTCCCAAATTTAAAAAGGAATCCTAGATTCTGTCCACTTTCTGAATTAAACTTTAGAAGAAACACACAGAATCAATAGATCTTTGAATATTTAAATATATGTCATATACTCCATTCAGTAGATGTTTTAAAAGATGCTTCACATGCAGGAGACACTCAAAACATTTTTTTGAGTGAACTACAAAATGTGCGAAAGGATAAGTTGATGAGGTGAAGGGTTTGTTTAGAGAATAAATTACGCCTGCCATAACAGCGATGCAAAATTTAACCAATATTTCATTCTCACTGTAATTCATTTTATTTTTTCCCATTACATATCAGCCTGTTTTTCTGTTGTATTTAATTCTTTAAGGAGTCCTACAGAAAAAGGAAAAACTGACAATAGAATCAGTTATAGACATGTTATTGCTGAAATGCACAAACTGTTCCCTCATCTGACAGATTATACTGTTCTAATCGAGGATACTGGCATATAAAAGCCTCAGCAACAGAGAAAAGGAGATTTCTTTAATTCTTCCTATTAGCTAAAACTAGTACCTGAGTGTTCTTAAATCTAACCTTCTAAGAACAAGAACAATCAAACAGATTTTAAAGTAATAATTAATTTAATATTAAAATGATTAATACTCCAGTTGGGCTCTAGAGAGCTCCAAGATCAGTTTGCTCTTTAATCTGGTCAGGTGTGGTTTTATAAAACAAATACCAAGACTTTTTTTTTTAAATACACCTCTGTGAAATTCTGTTTGATCATGATGGATGATTTCAGGGCCTGTTGTTATCAGGAAGTAGTGTAAAACAACATAATAATAAATAATTCTTATTGAGCATTATCAATTACATGCTCTCTCCTTGAGTATTTGAGAAGTAACTCCTTTATTTCTAGAAACTTCCCACTATAGCAAGTGTTTTACTATTGAATTTTTATAGATGAAGACACTGATGCATAGAAAGGCTAAGAAACTGTTTCAAGAGCATCATAATTAATAAATAAAGAGTAGTTAGTAGGCAATAGATTTGAGATATGAACACTGACAGTCTGGTTTCAGGATATTCAGAGCTACTCTCCTGTAGATGGAGAACATGAAAGGTAAAGTGGTCCTTGTGGTCCTTGTAATCTTGGACCAGCTTTTTGTATTTCCTATGGCATAATGTGGTGTTTGAGAACATAGACTCCAGAGCTAGACTGGGTTTGAAGTCAAGTTTTTTCACCATCTCTATCACTTAAGCAAGTCATGTAGCATATTTGTGCCTTGATGTCCCCACAAATACTAAGGGAATAATAATATGCACACCTCACAGATATTTTGAGGGTTAAATGAATTCTCCCCCCTCTTTCTGTTTGACTTAGAGGAGAGTCTGGAAAATGTAAGCACTTTACAAGTGCCCGTTAAATATAATAAAAATGGAAGGATCAAATTAACTTGAATAAATAATGGCTGTAAAGCACCAAGTAGAAAACTAAATGTTGTCTTCAACAGAGAATAATGTAGAGAATATTCAATACAGAATCTCTCTGCTTTCATGTGTCATCAGTATTATCCTTGGATTCAGTGCTTTATTCTAAACAAATTCTAGTTATTAAAAAATTCCAAAGTTTGTTCTCAATGCCTGGCCTCACTGCTTGTCCTAATATCTAGACAATCATTTTTTCCCTCTCTTACCTTTTCCTTCCTTCCTTCCTGCTCTCTATTATCATCATAATCACGGTCATTATCATCATTACGTAGCTTTTAACTTAGCCTGAGTTTCTCTGGAAGTCTTCACTGGCTTCCTCAAGATCAGTATGGTAGCATTTGCTCTGTGTTCCCACATCACCCCATGCTGACCTCGACGTAACACTCACCACTGGTCTATTGTACAATTAATTTCCTATTTGCCTGTCTGCTGTTTTATCCTAAACCAAGCATACATTATAAACACTCTATCCCTCTAGCACCTACCAAAGTTCCTAACACAATGCATTTTGTCTGCGTGTATTGAGTAAATGAAATCTTTCTTTTCAATTGACAGACAATAAGCTCTAGATCAGTTGTTCCCAAAAGATGGTATGTGGAAATATTTTCTCAGCCAGTGAAAATAAATAAATAAATAAATACATAAAATGGATGTGTGTGATCAGTTTTCATAAATGTAAATTTAAAGTCCTGAGATTAAACTATTCCCATTATTTTGATAAAAATATTCTTTATTAAATGAAAATAATAAATGAATTGCCTTATTTCCAGGCTTTTAGAATATTGAAGAGCTGGCACCTTATTATTCTTGGGATCTATATTTTTTAAAATATAATCCATGAGATCCAAAATTCTGGTGTCGAGGAAATGAGGCATAGAAATTTGGACATAAGTGGGTGATACAGGAAAGCATGATGGTGAAGAATCTGAGAAAAGGGTATGTGGTATCTTTTTTGTCCACAATGTTGCTTAGAATTAGTGAAAAACTTAATGTGATAGTCATTAATTTTAAACTATTTCTTGTAGTCTAAGTGAATATTCTATTTGTTGTACCTTCACCAGTACCTAAGTCTCATAAACTAGAAGTCATAGAGATTCTGCATTTCAGGAAGTCATTTGATAGAGTTCTAAGGAATACTGTTGGACTAGGTATAGAAATATTTCATAGCTAATAATGGAGAAGGGTGAATTTCTTTGGCTCAGGTACATTCAAAATATTATTATTGACTTAGATGAAGACATTGATAGCTTGCTTATTTAATTTTGAGGTGACAGCTGTTGTAAAGAAAAAGTGACTGAGTATAGAATCAGATACAAGAAAAGTCATTGAAAAGTGAAAATAACTGACCATTTTAAGAATAAAAATGTGATAATACAAATGTATGCTTATTTGCTAAAAGGAAATTCACAAGACTAATAAGTTAGTTGCCCATTCAAATAAAAGTAGAAAAGACGTACGAATTTTAGTTCAATAGGCACTAAGAGTAGTTGTGATTTCCTTTTGTATTAATAAATTAAAGATAGGATTGGCACAAGGGAGAAAATAATTCTTTGCTTTTGAGTAGATGGATATCACATTACAAGATGTTTTGATAAAGGAAATGCATCTATAGATGAGCCATGAAATATTGAAAAAATAAAAGTGAAAGAAGAGAAGACAAAATTTTTGTATATACCTTTGAATATTTGACTTCACTTTTTCATTTTGGGGACTATGTGTGTAGAGCGTATATTTGTGTGTGTGTGTGTGTATGTGTGTATGTTTATGTTTCAAAACTTACAGATTATAGAAAGATATCCATGAAGAAAAATGTTTTCCCCTTATTTATAAAAATTACTTCAGATTACACAATGTCAAAGTAAATTATTACAGAGATATCTACTACAAACAGAGAAAGTAATAATGAAATAATTTTCGTGTAGGTAAAGGTCAAAAATACTTCCTTCCAGGTTACTGTTGAGAAATGCAATTACTGTTCAAACTTATTTAAGTATTGGGAGCTGTGAAATACACATCCATTGTTATTACTTGCATCTGATTTTTGCAGACAAGTAATGACACAAGTGAAGGTGTGAACCTTATTAAGAGGACAATAAGTCAGATTTGAGTTCACTTTATACATTTCTGCCTCTGAAGATACATTTTATTCATGATAACTGGAGAGCAAATAATAAATTGCTGAAGAAATGGCTTTATAAATAATTCTTGGTTAGTATTGACCAATATCCTGCCTGGGTACTGCAGAAGGAGAAATGGAATCTGATATGTCACTCTAGATGCTTTCTTTCCCCAAATATTGAGCTTGCATCTTGTTCCCACTTACTGTAATAGGCCTGTTGGGTGAAATAAGCATACCAGTAAATTTGGAGTTATTGTAGAAGAGGAATATTCTTTAACTGGAATAAATGGGCTTTATTTCTCTCATTTTTTTACTGCTTTTATTTTTTTGTGGATGTCACACCTCATTGGTCCAACCTACAGATAATGTGTCATCATGATGAATGTCACTCATTTCTATGAGATAATAGTCTAGTGAAATGAGAGTTCCATGATGAGCTGTAATTCATTTCTGATTTTAACACAGATTGGTTGAGTGACATTGAGTAAATTGGGTCATGTAAGCATATTGGAACTTTTGACTTCATCTTTGCTTGCCCATATTTAATGAATGCATTGCATATGGTAGCTTTTCAGTATGAGCAATTAAATTTATTAATAAGATAGCAAAAATATTGTACTATTTTATAAGTAATATTGCTAATTTCCTAATTTCATCTCAAAAACCTTCTTCATATAGAGTATGGAAATGCTTTTCCATCTGCATGTTGCACAGCTTTCTTTAAAATGGTAAAAATTTCAGAGTTCCCATCATGGCTCAGTGGAAATGAATCTGACTAGCATCCATGAGGATGCGGGTTCGATCCCTGGCCTTGCTCAGTGGCTTAAGGATCCGGTGTTGCCGTGATCTGTGGTGTAGGTCACAGATATGGCTCAGATATGGCTGTGGTGTAGGTCTGCAGCTATAGCTCCGATTAGACCCCTAGCCTGGGAACCTCCATATGCCATGGGTGGGGCCCTAAAAAGACATATAGAATAAAATAAAATAGTAAAAATTTCATTGCTAAGGTATAATTGACAAATACATTGTAAGATATTAAAAGTAGAAAATGTGATGATTTGATATATGTATACATTGGGAAAAGATTCCCAACGTCGAGTTAATAATATATCCATCATCTCACATATTTATTAGAACAGTAGAAGAGGAAATTCTGATAAGACAATGTACCATTCTTCTTCAGAAACTCTAACTGAAGTAAATAAATTGTAAAAGGGAAAATTTGATAATTTCCAAAGAAGAAAACAGAATAATATGACAGATGTTAAAAACTTATAGTAAGCCTAAAAATTAGAGTTGAATTTAGTTGCAAAGCAGTGATACACAATACTACATGATATTACTTATATGTGTAATCTAAAAAAGCCAAATTTGTAGAACCAGAATAGAATGGTGGTTACTGTGGCTTAGGCAGTGGACGAATTGTTAAAGAATATAAAGAATAAAAACTTCCAGTTAGAAGATAAATAAACTCTGGGGATTGCGTATATGGCACTGGGATTATAGTTAACAATACTGTATGATACACTTGCAACTTGCTAAGAGCAGATCTTTAATGTTCTCTCCCCTCAAAAGAGAAGGTAATTATGTGACTTATGAAAGTATGAGATAATACTACAGTGGTCATTTTATTGCAATGTATAAAGATATCAAATCAACATACCATATACCTTAAACTTATACAATGTTGTATGTCAATTACATCTCAATAAAGCTGGGGGTGGGGACAAAAAGAAGAAAAAAGCCCTTTGATTTTCAAAGCTTGACAGTATAAAAAAATGCTTTCAATCACGAGTTTACCACAGATTGAAGATGATATAACAAAAGGCACTAAGCACAATGAATGATAAATGGCCCTCAGTCATATTAATAGAGAAGAGCAAATCTGACTCCTTATTATATCTGTTCCTTTTAATTTTTACTTTTGTCCTCTGTCACTTGTGCTTAGTCATCCTGGTTCTGCACCTTTTGCAAAAGGATGCTGCCTATAGCCTGAAATACATGAGAGAACCTATTCTTAAGGCTATGAACTTTACGAGTATTTCATTTTTAGATTAAAAAGTTGCAGAACAGAGAATAACATCTGTTTTTGGAGCTTTAACATGTGGACCTATGTGGACAGATACAAGAACAAGGATCCAATACCAAGAAATGTGCAATAATTAGCAATGCTGCTCCCTCATCCTGCCTTAAAAAGGACTTTGCTGAAAGTCTTCAGACAGTCTGGGGCTTTTGGAGGCATGATCTACCTGTGTCCTTGCATGGTCCTTCAATAAACATTTCTGCCCTCCAACTCCAATGCCTCAGTATTGTTTGGTGTTACTCTGCATTGAGCATGTGGATTTGCATTCAGTAAGGAGTATACAGTAGTGATCATTAGGCTTAGCTGTACACTAAAGACAGGAACTTACATAATTAAAACCTCAGTGATACAATCTGTAAAAGGCTGGCAATTTAATCATACAAATTTATCCTGGAAGTTTTTGAAAACAATTATGTGTTAAACAATTACATATGGGCCTTTGTATATTGGATATTTACTGTTTTTGTCATATGTATTCATTTTCCCTTCTTTTGGAAGTGGTTCTTAAGGTGCGTCTGAACCCACCTTTATTTTCAAGGTACCGTATAATGCAGTCCAGGGAAATCAAAGTGTGACATTCTCTGTCCACAGTTATTAGTCTCAAGGTAGACACACTGGCCCAATCAAAGCTAATTCTTATCTATATAAACTAGGGTTTTAAAAGAGAGAGGCATCTTTTCCCCTACAGTTTTAAACCTCTGAGTGTATATCCAGTCCTACAGGCAACTATCTCACTTTCACTAGGAGGCAGAGAATAAAGTCAACTTGTCCATATGGTCAAGGTAACACACATTTTTGGCACTTCCTTCCGGCCTACCTTAGATTGCTGCATCTTAATTTTTTTTTTTTGTACCTATATCTTACCAGTACCCTCATGTTCCTCATCATGCACAAATGTACATACATATACATAACACATACACAAACACACACACACAAAACATACATCCTGATTAAAAATTCAGCCAGTATGGGGAATGGACTTGTATACGTTTTATTCCCCTCAGGACTAACACATGTTATTTTTTTCCTGACCAGATGTTTAGAAAACACTATTTGATTTACATGAATTTCTCAAAATTTCTTCAAAATACAGAAATAAAAAAATCGTCCAGACTATGTGTGATACCAGTGTGACCTTTGATATAGTCAAAAGTTCACATGGTTTTGCAAAAAGGATTATGTTATGATATTAAAATTATCCTGACTTGAAGAAATCAGAGTATGTCATTAAATATTATGTCAAATACGATAACTATACATAGAGATAGACTCCCTTGGGTAAATGCACATGTGCAGGCACCAAAGATAATTAGGAGATATTCTTTGAAAGGTGTCTGGGGGAATGGAGAAAATTGAAGAGGCTGAAACCTTCTTTGTAATTATGCTACAATTGTAAATATTGAAGCAGAGGCCTTTAACTACATTAAATACTTTGAAATATTAAATGATTTTTATATTGAGACTTTTGAAATCAATAAACATGCAAAATGAAGAGGCTGTGATGACTATTTAACATTTGTGTCAGCCAACATATGAATTATCATTCCATGAAAATAAAGTTAAGGCTAAAAAATATTACAATAGTAAATACACTTAGACTTAAATGTACCATGTCTACCAGCTATTTGAAAAAAATTTTAGCTGGAAATATATTCTACTTTCTCTTAGTTTTATTTTGCCAGTTCTTTGATCTTGAACCCAGTAAGAGATAAACATTGATTAGCAGCACTGATTATATCTACTTTTATGTTAAAGATATGTTTGATTAGATCTGTGCATATCATTGATATCATTTACAGCTACCTAATTTTAGAGGTTGCATTTGTAGATAACCTTGAAAATCGAACATCATTTTTTTAGGTGATACTCTGCTGTTTTTTCCTTTGAATAATACTAAAGACAAACCAACTGGAAGTTAATAGCAATTCCTACTTCATCGAATTTTCATGAAAAAAAATGAGATTTAACATAAATTGCCAATACATTTCAACATTATGTCTTTGCATAGGAAGTCCAAATACTGCTGCAGAAAATAAGATTTTTCTTACTACATTGCTTTAAAACTTTGTATTCTGCCACATTTCTTCCACTTGATTTTAAACATCATTTATTTTAGATTATGTAATAATAATTCCTGAATGATTTACATAATCTGCACTTGAAAATCTTCAAAATGCTATTTTTCAATGTTCTTAATCTAAACTTAAAAATTGTCATTCTTTTTTGATTAAGGTTATTCTTTAAAATGAATCTGGGTAAACATAAGTATGATTAAGTTTAATTGGATTTAGTCACCATGGAGAATGTACAGCAGCAAAAAAAATAATTAAGAATATACTTAGCACTCCAAATATAGGATGTGTATCCTGAACACACATCTGGACGATATATAATTTATTTTTCTTGTATATGGGCCATGGTACTAACATACAAACATCTTTTCCCATTAACTGTCTTACAGTGTTCTAAAGAGTGCTATATCAGCATATTGAAGGTTGTCTTTTATTCCATCATCACTATCATCTTTTAGAAGACATTTTTGCACTGTCTTAAATGGAGTCAATTTGTCATTAACATATTTTGAAAGAGTTACAAAATATGTTACATATATTGCTTGTACCTTTATACAAATAATTTGGTGCTTGCATTTTATATGTGTGATAATTTTATATGTGTGATAAAATGTGACTTGAAGTTTTATGCTTTATCCTAAGCTCCTCGTTGCTTTATTCTTTTATTAAAATTTAATTTTATTGGAGTATAATTGGCTTATAATGCTGTATTCTTTTCAGGTATACAGCAAAATGAATATACATATATCAGTTCTTTTTTTCCCGTACAGGTTATTACAGAATATTCAGTAGATCACCCTGTGTTATACGGTAGGTCCTTGTTTGTTATTTATTTTAAATATAATAGCATGTATATATTAATCCTACTTTATTCTCAAGTCTCTAGTTGAAAGCTACTTCAAAGGAAGGGCAATGCATGGATTTGGTAATTAATCCTAACTGTATTACAGGTAATGGCATTTGTAGTAACTCTATGTTTATTAGATTATGGACCATATACCAAGTATATAGTGCTAAAAAGTTTTTATGAATAATCTCTTTGGTTCATGTAGCAACACAAAAGACATGGTAAGATTACTCCCCCAATTTAAATTGAGGAGGATTTGAATTATAAGGCTTTAGTAAGTCAAAAAAGATCCTGCCACTAATAAACGGTAGAGCCAGGCTTGAGCTCAAGGTTTGTCTGGGGACTTGAATGGCTCTGGATGGAAGAAATGTATCAGCAATATGACTGAGCTTTTGTTTGTAACAAGTTATGAGAATATGTGCAGAGAAGGACTCTTTTTTTCTTTCTTAAGCCATAATGGGTTCTCATTTTTTTAGATGAAAATCTCTTACATACTTTAAATAAAACTCTCCTGGTCTAGAATAAGTCAAATTATAAGTAAAAATAAATACAATTTTAATTTATTTTTAACTATAATTTTTCATGAATATTGGCAACTAAATGGAATGTATAGCGTGATGTTTTTAATTCAGTGTGAGAAACAAGTAGTACATAAAATTTTGCACCTGCCATTTTGTTCCTAATCTTTTGGGCCAGAAACGCCTTTTTTTTTTTTTTAAAAGACAGAACCAGGGTCATATTGAACTTCCTCGGCTAGGTGTCAGATGATCTGTAGCTGCTGGTTTATGCCACAGCAATGCAGGATCCGAGACACATCTGTGACCTCCACCACTGCTCACAGCAACACTGGATCCTCAACCCACTGAGCGAGGCCAGGACTCAAACCAGTGTCCTCATGGATACTCATGGGGTTCATTACCACTGAGCCACAATGGGAACTCCTGGAGCCAGAAACTTTTAACTCAGTTTATTAAGGAATATTCTAACCAAATTATACCAACATGGGTGAATTTTTTCAATTCAAATAGTTTGTTTTTATTCATTTATATTTTTAATATTTACATATTTATGAATATAGTTTTTGTTTTTAGTTTGTTTGTTTTTAACCAAGCCCTATAGCATGTGGAAGTTCTGGCCACACTATAGCTGCAACCCGAGCTGCTGCAGTGGCGACGCCCAATCCTTAACCTCTGTGCCACAAGAGAAGTCCGTGGGTGGATTTCTATCAAAAGGTATTTTCTGATGTTATCTCAAGTAAGTATAATTATTTGATCAGTTATGAACAGGACAGTTTAAATGTGATTGTAAAGAAAAATAGTTATTTCTGATACTTTTATATTGAAGATTTTCTTAATTTATTGAATTTTGTTTATTTTGAATCTTGCTGGTTATAGTTTCTATGGTTTTGTTTCTTTTCTGTTCATTGTATTATATTTTCCAAAAATGAAATTGGTAAGATAGTTGTCTCATAAGAAAGCAAACCCCAGAAAAATAATTTTTTTCAGATATACGTTTTGTAGTAAGAATTGATTCTTGTGACAATTTTAGCCAATAAAAATTTTAACAAGAACTTTTAAAAACTCTAAGTTTTAGTCCCTGTTGATTGTGTTACAAATTTAATTTTTACTGGATCAATTAGCCTAACTTTTAGCCTAACTTTTAAATGGTATTGACATTACTTTTCTAATTTCTGTCAAATTTTACTGCCTGCAGTGCTAGCTACTCTCTTATTTTAGGTTGATGAGGCTATGTAGTGATGTGAATTGAATAAAAGATTTATGATTTGCATTTTATTCTTTAGATAATTTATAAAAATTGAGCAAATTACCTCTGTATTTCAATATTGAACTATGATTCAAGGTGGATAAATATTATCATTGTGATAGTATTTCTGAGCACTTTTTTGAATCTGTACTTGAAATATCCATGCTATTTTCAAAACAAAAAGCAAATGAGTGATGAGATCAAAATGCCTTTTAGTAAACAAGTTCTTATGACCAAGTGAATGTAGATAGAAAGGCAAAGTCAAAATTTGACTTTACTGGAAAAAAGCATGCAGAAGTAATCAAAGTGGTTCACCTTGATCTGAGTGGTGCTAGTATGAGTCATTTTATTTTCTTCCTTTTGATAATACGTCTTTCTATGTTTTTGGTAATAAACATGTATTGCCTTTTGAAATAAGGAAAATAAATGAAGCAATAAAGCAAGCAGAGACAAATGATCTACGGACTCAGAAAGGTCTTCTGGGTGTTTTGTAAGTGGCAGTCACTACATCACAATTGCAGAGGCAGATTCGGGTTTTGAAAAAAATCAGAATCCAGTATGTGCAAAGTCCCCATTAATGGACCCTTCTGGAGGCTGGGAGTCCAGTTAAGGAGGCTGTCATGGCATTGCGTGGGAGGAATGATGACTCATTGAACTGCACGGGGAGTGGGGATGGTAAAAAGTCAGCAGACAAAGCTATAGCAGAAGAAACATGCAACCCAGCAGAAACGAGAAATGTCCAAATGGAGTGGGTCTCAGCCTGGGGCTCTCAACTGGCTCTGAAAGTCAAGAAGGAAACAAAAAACCCCACCAAAACGAAACAAAAAAAAAATGAGCAGAAATGAATGGTTATGTATTAAGAATGCTATAGAAAAAATTTCTTAGCGTCCCTGGATATTTTCATATGAGCAGGTGGATTTCTCTAGAGAAAAGCTGTTCAATCTGCCACCTGGAGAGGGCTGGAAGGGGGCTTGAGGCTGCCACTCAATGCCTCAAAGTCAGCCTTTTGGAAAGTAAGCAGGAAAGAGAGGCTAGGGATGTCTCAAGATAGAGTATTTTTACTTCTGTGTGACCTGCAATATTGTTTGGTAGGTTTCCTTAGAAAGAGGGAGAATTTTCTGGTTTCTCACCCCAGTGCTCGCTAATTCCATTATCTGACTAGGGAGCATATGAAGGGTTCTGACTATTCTCAGCACTATCTCTTCTTTGTCTTTTTGGGATCCAGCCGGACCACGAGAAACCTCAGCTACTCTGTGCCCTAACTTTTCCAACAGAGGAGTCTGCAGGGGAAGACTAGAGCTTTATAGTTCTGATTTTGACACAGTAGGTAAGTCACTGTAATTCTTTGGAGAAACATTAGCAAATCTATTTTTGTTTCAGGTCTAAAGGCTTATGCTACCAAGTAGTCTCTGCCCATCATAAAGATTATATTTTGATTTCTACTCTATATCTCAGATGTTTCTAAACTCAGATAGGAAAGCTGTTATTTATTAGGACTCCTTGATCCCTCACACTGCTGTTGTTTATATTCTCACTCCTGTTTCTTGATGCCTTAGAGCGGAGCTTACCAGATTCAGTTCATCCAGAGAATGAATCTGCTTTCTGCCACGGGGTTACAGAAGTGGCTTCTAGCTGCATGAAAATGTGAGTGAGAGAGGAAGCAGAGGATGTGGGTAATTAGATCTGGGGGACTCTAAACTTCTTAAATAGATTTTCAAGCCTTTCAACCTTTGAAGTCCATTCCTCAAATCTTATAACCATAAGTGTCCCCAGTGATGAACCTTTCATTTATTGAAGTATAGTTGACTTACAATAGTATATTTGTTTCAGGTGTACAATATAGCGATTCTGTCTTTATATAGATTATCCTTGGCTTAAAGATATTACAAGATAATGGCTACATTTCTCTGTGCTAGACGATATATCCTTGTTGCTTATTTACTTTATACAGGGTAGTTTGTGTCTTTTACTCCCATACAACCATCTTTCCCCTCTCTCTTCCCCTCTCCCTACCAGTAACCACTAGTTTGTTCTCTACGATTGTGAGTCTGTTTTGTTACACAGATATTTATTTTTTTAGATTTCACCTATTGTGATAACATAGTCTTTCCCGGTTTGACTGTTTAACTTAGCGTTTTATGCTCTAGCTCCAGCCACATTGTTGCAAATTGCAGACTTTCATTCTTTCCTTTAGCTGAGTAGTACTCCGTTGTTTATATATATACACACCATATTTTCTTTATTCATTCATCTATTCATGGGCACTTGGGTGGCTTCCACATCTGAGCGACTGTAAATCAAGTTGCTATGAGCATTGGGGTGCATGTACCTTTGGGTATATATACAGCAGTGAATCATGGTAGTGTTTTGAAAAACCTCCGTACCGTTTTCCATAGTGGCTGCACAAATTTACTTTCCCACCAAGAGTGTAAGAGCTCACCTTTCTCCACTTCCTTGAGAAGGGTCAGAATAGCAGAGAAAGACCCTGAGATCACACCCTCTCATGAGCACGCCAAAATCATAACTACCTGCAGAACAACCATTGATGAAAAAAAATGAAAAGAGACCGGAAACTACCATAAAAGGTCTTCTCCAACATAAAGAAGGAACCACAAGAGGCGCAGGTGAACTCACAAAATAATCAAATCTCATACCCCCCAGGTGGGCCACCCACATGTTGGAGAATAATTATACTGCAGAGGTTTTCCCACAGGGTTGAGGGTTTTGGGTCCCATGTCAGGCTCCCCAGCCTGGGGATCCAGCATCAGGAAGATGAGCCCCCAGAGCATTTGGCTTTGAAGGCCAGCGACGTTTAATTGCAGGAGCTCCACAGGACTGGGGTAAACAGAGACTTCATTCTTAAAGGCACACCCAAAATCCAATGCACCGTGACCAAGAGCAAAAGCAATAATTTGATAGGAACCTGAGCCAGACCTACCTGCTGCTGTGGGAGAGTCTCCCGAAGAGGTGAGGGCTGCTGCTGCTGCTCACTCTAGGGACCTTTAACTCCAAGGACTTGTGAACTTATCATTGGCTCATTAGTGAAGGACACCTGGCTCCATCCACAGCCTGCAGATAACAGCGCCGGGATGCCCAGCCAAACAGCTAAGTGGCTGGAAACAGATTCCCAACCTATCAGCAGATAAGCTGCCTGAAGACTAAACAACCAAAGAGCCGGCAGCTGCCCCTAGACATGGCACCGCCCATCAGAGGGCCAAGACCCAGCTTCACCCACCAGTGGGAAGGTGCTGGCTCCTCCCACTAGGAAGCCAGACTCTGCATCTAGACCAGCCTCATCCACCAGGGAGCAGACACCAGAAGCAAGAAAACTGGGATCCCACACAGCAGGTCAGACCCTAATCTGGGATACTCTGGACCTTGCCCCTGCCCACTAGCAGGGCAACGCAAAATTGAGGATACCCCACCCTTTGTACCCAATTTTGTTAGGAACCAGCTCTGCCTTTCCCCCTAGCCCAACAATCTGAAATGAGGTCTGAGATCCCTGGGCTCTGCAGCCACACTCAAAGACTCAGCTCTGCCTGAAGTAGTTTAGCACTAAACTCAGGATCTGGCTTCACCTGATAGAGGGTGGGCAACAGCTTCAGAGTATTCGGGACCCTGTCTCTGCCCACCAGTGACCCAGCACTAGCCCCAGGGCCCCTAGGGTTATGCAACTAGCCATCTCCACATCGTTGCCAGCGTTTGTTATTTGTAGACTTTTTGAAGGTAGCCATTCTGACAGGTGTGAGATGATAGCTCATGATTTTGATTTGTGTGATATTGAGAATCTTGTTGTACCTATTTCGTCATCTGTAGATATTTTTTGGAAAATACTTATTTAGACACTCTGCCTGTTTTTTGATCAGGTTGTTGGTTTTTTTTTTGATACTGGGTTGTCTGACTTTGTATACTTTTGGATATTAACCCCTTATTGGTTATGTTATTGGCAAAAACTTTCTTCCATTCAGTAGGCCGTCTTTCCCTTTTGTCAATGGTTTCCTTTGCTATGCCTAAGTTTTTTAAATTTAACTAGGTCCCATTTGCTAATTTTTGCTTTTATTTCTTTTGCCTTAGGAGACAGACAGATCCAAACAAATATTGCTGTGATTTCTCTCAAAGACTGTTCTGCCTATGTTTTATGTTTTCAGGTGTTAAATTTAGTCTTTAACCAGTTTTGACTTTATTTTTGTATATGGTGAGAGGAAGTATTCTAATCTCCTCCTTTTACATGCAGCTGTCCAGTAAACATATGGCCTTGTGTGCAAAGCATTGCTTCTTGTTGAGAAAAGTCAGTGGCGTACATGTTCAGCTTTCTCTGATTTTCTGTCAATTGCCACTTGACCATCTGTTTTCTATCTCCCATTATTCTGTTGACAACTCTAAGCAGTAGCTGTTTTTCTTCCATGAATTTCTCATTGTAGATAAATGCCTATGAGACTGGCCTCCAACATTTTAATGGGGGTGGAGTGAGGGAGCAGTGTATATAGCCCAGGGTTGAATTGGTCATATCTTTTTTTCTTTAGGGCCACAGGTGCAGCACATGGAAATTCCCAGGGGTCAAATTGGAGTTGCAGCTTCCTGCCTACACCACAGCCACAGCAATGCAGGATCTGAGCTGCATCTGCAAACTACATCACAGCTCATAGCAATCCCGGATCCTTAACCCACTGAACAAGGCCAGGGATCAAACTTGTATCCTCTTGTATACTATTCAGGTTCATTTCCACTGAGCCATGATGGAAACTCTGAGTTGGCCATGTTTTACTGGGTATCCCCAAATATCATCACCAAATGGTTAGCTAGCCAGAACCAAAGTGACCAAATTCTTCTACCAATAATCATTCATTTATAAGAAATCTTAGCAGTCACTCAAAGTACTTTATATCTGTAGAAATGATGGTGAGATAAATTGTTATTTCTTATCACTCTAAATGATATTCTGAAAAGAGCATTATGATTTATGATCCATTACAAAAGCTATGTATATAAATAAGGAATTATGTGGAAAGAGTGCTACCTTGGAATGAAAAATGCCCTGGATTCCATCCTGGTGCTATTCACTGACTGCTTGTGCAGCTGTAAAATGTTGGACCGTAGTTGTGCTATAAATTATAAAATGAAGGTGGGAGGTGGTTATAATATACTGCCTCTGGGTTGGCATTTAATTTTAAGTATCTCTTTCCTTCCGTTTTAAACATGCCTAAATCAACAGTTTGAATGCAAATTTCGTGTTCTTTAATAAACAAAAGGCTAAATAATACATAGTAACATTTAGCACCTACTTGTTCTGTACTAATATTCTATGCGTCTTAGTCTGCTTGGACTGCTATAACAAAATAGCATAAACAAGATGGGTTAAACAGCAGGCATTTATTTATTGGAGTTCTGGAGTCTGGGTCATCCAAAGTCAGGGTGCTAGGGTTCCTGAGGAAGGACCTCTTCCTGGCTTGCAGGTGGGTGCCTTCTACTTGTGCCTCATATGGTGGAGAGAGAGAGCACTAGTCTCTTATTCTCCAAGAACACTAATCTCATTCAAGTGGTTTCACCCTCATGAAATCCTGGAAACCTAGTTACCACCCAAAAGGGCCCCATTAAATGCCATCATATGGGGGCTAGAAGGTCAACATAAAAATGTTGGGGAGACACACTGTGTTCTTAATTTGTGCTACATGTATTAATTTATTAATTCTCATATCAAAACTATAGGACTGAGAACTTTTAATATCTCCCGTTAGAAAGTGAAGCAATTAAGACACAGAAAATTAAGGTAATTCACTCCAGAGCACATAGCTAGAAAATCTTGTACCAGAAACCCAGGTCCTTAACGACTGTGCTGTGCATTTATGACGGATTATATAGTATAGCTTAACTAGGAAAACAAGTTAAATCTGTATCTTTCTCTCTAATTATGATTCTAATCTTTGTGCTTTTCTGAAATGTCCAGATAAATTTTTAGCAATAAAAATTTCCAAAGTAATATGTTTTCTATTAGAATGTAAAGCTCAAAAATGGTAAATATCACTAATGCCACCACCCAGAAAAAAGTTCTTACAATTGAGCATGAAATATTACTTTAAGAAAATAAATTTTTAGTAGCTAAAAATCATTTAATCTGTGTAGTACTTTAGCAAATATCAACAAACATTTTATTTTAAATGTCACAAATATTTGTTTTGATTTTTTGCTGCCTCCATTTTAAAGTGATGGCTTTAAATGCTTTAAACATCAGCTTTAAAAAAGAATCAGTGCTAGAAGAGGCTGCACTAGCAAAATGTTTTTTAACTAATATTTTAATATTTTATTTTCATTCTATTTTCTTTCTGCCCCCTTTTCTCTCCCCCCCACATCTCTCTGTCTCTCTCTCTTTCTCAAACAATTTTCAGTTTTGTTATTAATTCCCAGATCATTCAGTCTGACAATTCAATTTACCTTTAAGGAAAATGGTGAAATTACATGCTTTTGTGCATTGATTTTTGGAAAATGCTTTAGAAGTGATTTATGAGATATTGATGAAATGCTTTTTCAACATTATAACTGATAATGGAATCTGGGGCACTAAAATATGAATGAAAATAAATCGTCAATTGATGACACTGTGAATAATTGGTAAAAAATAACATTTTAACTCATAAAAGAAGCAACCAATCTTCAGATGCTTGAGTGTAGATGCTCCATTTTTAAGCTTGACTAAAATACAGTAGAATTAAGTGAAACAAGTAAGTTTGCCAAAAAAAGGCAAAAATCTTAATAAAAGAATTCATGTTAAACATGATTAAAGAACTAAACATTTTTATATTAATATTTAAATAATACAAATTCAGTTTTAGTATTCATATCTGATGAAACTACAAGGATATATTATACATGTATGTAAAGTGAGTAAATGTGAAATATGTTTGAAATCTATGTTGAATATAAGTCTCATTATTTTAGAGATAGGACTATAAATATAACTGCTACTGCCAATGAATGAGGATTAGCAGTGATGTAAGAAAAACTATAAAGTTTTTTTTTGAAGATAATACTTAAATGTGTTACAAACAAATACCCATGACTCAACACATGATTTGCAGAATATGTCATTGTAAATTTGTTTCAAATATTTTTCAAAGAAAAAAAGAAACCCAAAAATAAATGTTGACATAATTGAAATTCAAGTTACCTGGGTAATCACCCCAGATCAAACCAGGCATTGTTCTAAATTTTTACATGTATTAACTGATCAAATGCCTAATCATATTTTTATGAAATAGCTGTAATCATTGTCCTCATGTTGCAAATAAGAGCATCAAATTAAGGGTTTATGATAATTAGATGTGAAGGAGTTGAACACTGGCTTTCTGAATGCACATGACATTGTACACATCGCTCACTGGAGTAAGCATATTCAAAATCTCCCAAGTATGGTCCACAATTGTGTGTGAGGGTTTTGAGGCCATGCCTACAGTATGCAGAATTTCCAGGCCAGGAAATGAATCTGCACCACAACAAAATCCAGAGCCACAGCAGTGACAAATCTGGATCCTTAACCTACTGAGCCACCAGGGAACTCCCACAATAATTGTGTTAACAACCCAATGAGTCAGATTTGAGTTCATTATTCTACTTAGCTTCTTGCATTCAATATATTTTTGACTTTTAGGTATGATGTTATGTGTATTAGTACTTCCGTTTGTTTGTAAATAGAGTTCTATTGAATAAATATATTACAAATACTATTCTTTCACTTGCTGAAAGACATTTGGATTGCTTCTCTTTTTTTTTTTTTTCTGTTATGAGTAAAGCTTCTATGGAAATCATGTAAAAGTCTTCATGTGGACATAAGTTTCCATTGCCCTTGGGCAAATACCTAAGAGAGCAATTGCTAGATCACATGATGAGTCCACATCCCTGAATATTTTTTATTTTTTCCACTTTTGTGGGTGTGTAGAGCCATTCATTGCCATTTTAGTATACATTTCCCTGATTAGTGATTCAACTCAAGGAGACCACCATGCTCCATGTAGGATCACCCTCTCTGGACTATTAAGAAGTTGCATCTAGTCAGAAATCTGGGTAGATGATGGGGCTCACCTCATTTGTTTCCCTTTTCTCAGTGATCACAGTTCTTGCTACCTTTCTTCCAATGTCTAAATACTATGGGCTTTTCTGCTTTTTCAGATTTCTCATTATTTACAATGAGAAGGTAAATTATATCTCAGTTACTCTGTTACAACCAGAAGCTGAAAACTTTACTATTTTTTTTTCCAAAATAATAATAGTATTATTGTTATTATTGTCTTTTTAGGGCTGAACTGATGGCATGTGGATATTCCCAGGCTAGGGATCAAGTCAGAGCTTTAGCTGCTGGCCTACACCACAACCACAGCAATGCCACATCCAAGCCACGTCTGTGACCTACACCACAGCTCATGGCAATGCCAGATCCTTAACCCACTGGGTGGGGCCAGGAATTGAACCCACATCCTCATGGATACTAGTCAATTTTGTTGCCACTGAGCCACGATGGGAACTCCAAAATAAATATTATTTTAAACAATTCGTAGTTATCTGAACTTAGTATGGCTAATTTAATTGAATTATATAGAGTTCAGGGTTTTCCATTTTTTCCATTACTTATATTGTTTATTTTCCTTCTGGATTATGAATTACCTTAACCTTTATCTAAACAAATGTCTTGGAATATAGTTGGTTTACAATGCTGCGTTAACTTCAGATCTACAGCAAAGGGAATCAGTTGTATATATATCCATTCTTTTTTCAGATTCTTTCCCCAAATAAGTTATTACAAAATATTGAGTAGATTTTCTGTGCTATTCGGTAGGTCCTTGTTAGTTACATATTTTATATATAGTAGTGTGTATATATTAATCCAAACTCCTCATCTATCCTTCCCCTGCCACGTTTTCCCCTTGATATTCCTGTTTCATTTCAAAATCCTTGAGTCTGTTTCTGTTTTGTAAATAAGTTCTTTTGATTATTTTTTTTAGATTCCACATGATATCAAATGACATTTTTTTCTCTAATACTTTTTTTATAAAGTTAATTTGGTGATAAACTCTCACATTCATTGTAAATCTGAAAATGTCTTTAATTTTCCTCTCACTTTAGAATGATAATTTAGGTGCACATTAAATTTTAGTTTATCAGTATTTTTTTCCTGCATCATGAAGATAATAGTTCTCTGTCGTCTTGTATTTTTTCCTGATATTTTCTTACCTGTCTTATTTTTTTCCTAGTTTTTAAGATCATTTTATTGACCTCAACATTCAGTAAATTGACTGAGAACAGAGAGTAGAATATAATGGTGGTTATCAGGGCCCAAAATGTGGAGAAAATGGGGAGCTGTTAAGCAAATGGTACAAACTCTCAACTAGAAAATGAGTAAATTCTGGAGATCTAGAGTCCAGCATAGAGATGATAGTCAAAAATATTGGTTTATATGGTTCAAAGTTGATAAGAGACTAGATTTTAAATGCTCTTATCCCAGAAAAGAAATCAAAAGTGACTTTACAGAGATATTAATTAACTCTATAGTGGTAATATTATATATAAATGTATCAAATCACCCATTATATGCTTTAAATTTGTACGATGTTACATGTCAATTACATCTCAGTAATAAAAAAGAGAGGAAAGGAGAGAAGAAGAAAGGAAGAAAAGGAGAGGTTTACTGGACCATTGAGTGATGATATTCTTTCATATTTGAAGAGTTCATTTGAATTGCAAGTGTGCCCAAACTGCCCTCACAATCAGATTTCCTTAATCAAGTTTAAGCTTCAGATGTAAAAATCATTTTTTCTCCTTCGGGGTCATCTTGTTACAGATGGAACATCACAGCACACTATGTTTATGCTGATATGGGTTTTTGAGCTGTGCAGAAGCAGAGGTGGTAATACATGACATGATTACATTTAATTTATATTTCAATTCTACGTCTCTTGAGCCTTGGCCCCTGCTTTCTCATTTTCCTTTTCTGTGACTGGTGCATAGAGAGATGACTGTAGATTTTCATCAGTAGCTCCCAAATCTCTACTCTCTTCAGTCTGCTACAGCAACCCTCTCTCTAGAATGCTTCCTTTTTTTTTTTTGCTCTGGAAATTTGGTGATCTTTCCGCCTTATTCATCCCTCTTTGTTCCAGAAGCATCAAATTAACTGAAATTTGGCCTGCCATTATACTAACTTAACAAGTAAAAGTATTTAATTAAATCAAATCAGATCTTATAAAAATTTATTAACATCCATGTCTTCCAATTAATTACTGTCAAATTCCATATGCAGAGGAAATTATTTCTATTTTCTCAGAAATGGATAAAGAATACTGATGTGTTTGTAGTAGTTGTGGAAGAGGGAGAAGCTGAAATCCGAGCTTTGTAAAACTGCCATCATTACCAAACCTAAATTTTTAGGACATGTATTACAATTGCTCTTACATGTCCACTTACCAAGGTTTTATACCTTCTTGAATTTTAAGCGATGTCTGCCTGTTTGGAACACTATTTTTCCCCCTCACATCTTCCTTTTCCTTCTTAGCTGGATATTCTCCTTGAAATGAAAGGATTTCCTTCTCCCTATGTGAACCAGTGTGTACTGTGAATTAGGCAATGGAACTAAATTATTGTGGTATTAAAATTCATTTTAATAAATTATGTGAAAAAGGAAGAACAAGTTAAAAAATTCAGATGTTGTGATGCACAGGATAGATATGAACGTCAGAATGTACTAAGCAATTTCTAAGCCAGAGTTATGCATTTAAGTCATGTCAATAGATACTTGCTGAATATCAAATACTCCTGCTTTGTTCCTGGAAACATGCTGGCTGCCATGATACATGGGGTATCCGCTTGCCCTTTTCATTCTACAGGATTAATATCTCTTAAGCCAATTTTATTTTCTCTGTTCCCTCCTCTAACTTCCTTTGTACAAATCTCCATCTGTCATCTCACACCTCTGTCTCTGCAGGCCTCCAGGACCATCCACCGCAAAGCTTTTCTTCCTTGTGCTTTTCCTTAAATACAGACCTACTCAGAGCATTCTTCCATTCAGGCTCAACTGCTGCTCTCAGGGTAGCACTGAAATTTTTCATCAAGATATAGTAGGCATCTCTTGAGTTTATTGTTCTTTATTCCCTGCAGCTCTATAGCCACCACAGTGTTCCCCACTCTGCATATTTTTTTTTGCACTTCATAGTGTTCTGTTTTTTATTAATTCACCAGCTTTTTTTCTTATTATTCTCATAGGATATCTTGATTTTTTTTATCATCTGGCTTTAGATATTTACTCCTCATTCCCCATTTCCATGGAAGCCTCTTTCCTCTTATCTACACTTCTCTAATTCCTACATATTCTCTAGCACTCAACTTTGTTTTCTGCAGGAAGACTTCCTTCATCTCAGATGCTCTTGCTACGTGCTCCTATATCTCTTTTATCATGCTTTTCAGTTTATTTTTAACCTGCTGTGAAAGAAGAAATTTTATAAGTATTGTATCTATGTCTATCTTATTCATATTTTATTCATAGTATCTAGCTCAATGCCCAGAATGTAAAAACAGATTTGTAAATATTTGTTGAGTAATGAGTGAGTGAATATAAGAAACATATTTAGTACTAGAAGACATGTTATAATCATATTCTAAATTGACTATAATCAAAGTCCAGGCAGTGAGCCTTTTGGAAAGAAAATAAAAGAAGTAAGGAAGGAGGGAATGAGGAAAGGGGGGAGGAAAGAAGGGAAGGAGGGAAGAAAAGAAAAGAGAATAGAAAAGGAAGGGGGGAGAAAAAGGAAGAAAGAAAGAAATGCTGGTTAGATTGCTAAGAAAGGATGCAAGAATGACATGGGGCTTGATTTGGTCCATCAGGAAAGATACTATCTAAAGAGTTACAAAAAATGAGAGCATTTTGGCCTCAGCATTGCAGACTTGGTACTTCAAAATTGTGCTTGTGAAATCTGCAAGTCTTTTCCAGGTTGGCCTTTTGCTGCTATGTAGATGTGTTGGCAGATAAGTTTTATCTCACATGCCAATTCTCATTTTCAGTGGGATAATGAGACCTCATCCAATCTTGGCATGAAAGTGTATGGTGATTGAATAGCAGTAGCTGCCTAGGAAGAGGAATGGAGGAGTTTGAACAGGAGTGACAGGTATTTTCCATTCATATGACGGTGTAATCCATCATTCCGCAGTTGTCTTTTTGAATTGAAAGTTTCCAGAAATTTCACGGCGAGATGTCAAGATTGTTAGTTTGACTAGGAAATGTCTTGAGGGGTCATATACAATTACAGAAACATAAAAATTTTAAGATGTCTTGAACCTGTCTCTCCACTTTCAGATTTGGAAGTCAAGGTTTGGAGAGGATGAGAGAGAGTTCCCAAGAATGCCTATCAATGGATCAATAAGAAAATTATTTTTTCTATTTGTTTAGGGGTATGGTTACATAATCAAATTTAAGTATTAAAACAAAAGACTGAATTAACGAAAGTTACTTTTTGTTGTGATGGCCTGCCCAATTTTATTTTATTAAGATTTTTTTTTATTGTAGCTGGTTTACAATGTCCTGTCACTTTCTTCTGTATACCAAAGTGACACACACACACACACACACACACACACACACACACACACACGTATGTATATTCTTTTTCTCACATTATCCTCTTTCATGTTCCATCACAAATGACTAGATATAGTTCTATACAGAGGATCTCATTGCTTATCCACTCCAAATGCAATAATTTGCATCTACTAATGCCAAACTCCCAGTCCATCCCACTCCCTCTCCCTTCCCCTTGGCAAACACAACTCTTCTTCATGTCCACGAGTTTGTTTCTTTTCTATACATAGAGTCATTTGTGCCAAATGTTAGATTTCATGATATCATATGGTATTTGTCTTTCTCTTTCTGACTTCACTTAGCATGAGATTATCTAGTTCCATCCACGTTGCTGCAAAAGGCATTATTTTGTTCTTTTTTATGGCTGAGTAGTATTCCATTGCATATATATACCACATCTTCTTAATCCATTTATCTGTTGATGGATCTTTAGGTTGTTTCCATGTCTTGGCTATTGTGAGCAGTGCTGCAGTGAGCATAGGAATTCATGTTTCTTTTTTTAATGAAAGCTTTGTCCAGATATATGCCCAGGAGGGGGATTGCTAGATAATATGGTAGTTCTATATACAGTTTTCTGAAGTACCTCCATACTGTTTTCCATAGTGGTTATACCAATTTATATTCCCATCAACAGTGAAGGAGGGTTCCCTTTTCTCCATAACTTCTCTAGCATTTGTTATTTGTTGACTTGTTAATGATGGCCATTCTGACTGGTGTGAGTTGGTACCTCACTGTAGTTTTGATTTGAATTTCTCTATTAATTAGTGGTGTTGAGCACTTTTTCATGTGCTTGTTGGCCATTTGTATATCTTCTTTGGAGAAATGTCCATTCAGGTCTCCTGCCCATTTTTCAATTGGTTTGTTGTGTTTTTTTGCTATTGAGTTGCATAAGTTGTTTGCATATTTTAGAGATTAAGCCCTTGCCAGTTGTATCGTTGATTTAGCCTCTACATTTTTAAATAAGTAAAATGTATTTAACAATTGGATCACACTATATCATATATAGTTATTAGCCCATACTTGGCACAGAGCAGGCAATTAAGTGCTAGCTGATATTTCCATTGTGATATTTTATTTCCAAGATAACATTTCACTGACTCAACTTCCAAATTTATTGGAACAACTTCATGTCAGTTTTGGTAAAATCAGATATGTTTAAGGGAAGTGGAGTTCCATGTTATAGAGGGCTGCCCATTCCTTTGTGACTTCTTTAAAGAACCTTCTCCTTTACTTCATAGAGTGCAGTGGTGCAGACAGTCTAGAAAATTACAGGTAGCACTTGGATCATAGAAGCAAGTGGAAAGGAAAGTTAGGGGATAGAAGGTCTGGAGAAAGAGGAAATGTGGAAAAGAGACCAGAATGTTGTGTGTGATATTATAAACCAGGTTTTCTCTAATCCCATCTCTTTTGTAATCTAGTGTTCAATTTACATGATAAAGTTTTCCTTCTCTCAATGTAAATTTTATAGAGTATTTATATTTGTGCAAGCAGGGGTTGTGACAGAAGCCAGCATGGCTTTGGAACTCTTACCAACATTCTGAAGCCAAAGTTATTATCACTAATAAAATAGTCAGTGATAAGCAAAGCTAGCAAATACAGAGCCCTGGATATAGGCCAGGCCCTGAGCTAATTCTTTATTTATGTTATATTATTTAATCATCATAGTAACTCTGTGAGAAATACTGTCTCCATTTTATGGATGAGGAAAATGAAATTTGCAACAGGTAAGTTGCCCAGAGTGACAAAGGTGACAACCAAGTATAAAAACACAGAACCTCCTTGTGACCAAAGTCCATGCTTTGGGCCATTGCAGCAGATTAGATAAAGTCCCTTACCTCCCTCCTCTTTCTCCTTGTGATTTTCACTCAGAAAGGAACGTCTGAGCCTGCGCCATCCGCACTGTAATCAGGGTGGAACAAAAGGAAGAACCTTGGGAAACCCTCCAGTCCCATCTCCTGTCCTGGCTGGGTGTGTTCCAGGTGAATCATTTGGCTAATCTGCTCTGAACCGTGTGTGGTCTTGGCACCTGCTATTCCTTCTGCTGGGAAGATCCCTCCTCCATCCTGACAGCTTATTACTTCTATATCTTGGAAACCTTAACTGACCTCACAGGTAAGCATCATGTAAACTTCCTCAGTCCCTCAGCCTCAGGGGCTGCTCACTCCACCACAACAAATCCAGGGCCTTTGTACTAACCCTAATTGTGCTGAATCTGTTTGTTAGCTTCCCACTTTCTTCAATAGATAATAAGTTAAGAACAGGAACTCAATTTTATTCAACTTCAACTTGCATCCCTAGTGCTCAGCATAGCAATTAGAATCTAAATTCTCCAAAAAAAATTGCACGGTTGAAAAATGAATAATAATAATAAAATTCCTGAATAATTTATGTGCTGGCCAGTGTACTTAGTTTTTTCCCATGTATTAGCTTGTTCAAGTTCTCTTGTCAGTCTGATAGTTAAATAATATTTCCACCCTAAATCAGAAAAATTAGTCCTAGAGAGGTTTATCCTTGTTCACACAGTTAGTGCCAAAGGAAATCTGAATTTTGGTTTCTCTCAAGTAGAATCTATACTCATAAGCATCACACTTTGTTAGATCCCTTCATAAATGGAAATAATGCAAACATTAAGACACATGATTTTAGAACATGGTCTTAAAATGTATTGCTCTCCCATTTTTGAAAATTGTTCTCACAATATGCCTCAGTTGTTGTTCTTTAAATTTTATTGAAGTACAGTTAATTTACAAGGTTGTGATAATTTCTGCTACACAACAAAGGGACCCAGTCATATGCATATACATACCCGTTCTCTCTCAGATTCTTTTTGCACATAGATAACCACAGAATACTGGGTGGAATTCTCTGTGCTATACAGCAGGTCCCCATTGGCCTCACCTGTTTCTAAATTGGCACCTTTGTGTTTGTGATGATCACTCCTTTAGATTTGCTAGTCACACCTTACCTATCCACTTCGGAAGAAATAGCATTTTTCCTGGACGTTTTGAGCTCCAACTGATATACTCTCCTCTGAACTCAGAGTGCAATTTATCTCTGCTATTTACTCTTTCTTGTGATCTTATTGAAATTCTGTGGAAGTTAAGAGAAGAGTCTTTGGAATCAACCAGACCTGACTTAGTAGGTGACTTAAAGCAGACTAGCTTTGCCTTTAGGTTAATGTTGATTTTACGTGTTGGATCCCTACATGGTGAGTAACTGGGTCAGTGTGAGTCCTAGCATTCCAGTGGAGGAGTGAGCAGATAATGAGGCCGTGGGTGCCGGGCAAGGCCAAAGTTGGTGAAAAGCATCAGGAGAATAACAAAAGACAAGCCTGAAGTTAAATGGGAAGAAATGAATTAGAAATTTATCTAAAACATGTTATTTCATGGAGTTTGGAGAAGAATTTTGGTTGGTTGAGATATAACCTACAATGCAAATATTGACAGGAAGGTTAAGCTTAGTCCAGAGACTAAACCAGGGAGGCAGTCCTCTCCAGGGCAGGTAGAAGTGAAAACCATTCATTATCTGTAGAAATCTTTGCCCTTATGAATATTTCCATCCTTTTCTGCCTCTGAAAAACAGACTCTTTTTGTTGTTTGTTTTTGTTTAATTTTTCCTCTTAGCTCTGTATTGATTTTTCATTTTTATGGATAAAAAAGAGATTCTTTGACCTCTCCTTAAAATCAGGTCCCCTTTGCTCCCAAGGACATTTACATTGAATGAAGAACAGCCAAATGGAACAGGTGGGAAGGGAATATTCCCCTGCATTATACTTGGATGCCCTAATCTCCATGCCGCCTGCATCATTTAGCAGTGCTGATTAAAGAGCACAGGGCCTGGCAGTCTGTGGAAGGCTGCTCCCTGGTGCTGCCTGGACTGCCGTGGGCTACAAGCAGCTTTATGTCTCCAGACAATCTGTCATCTCTGCTTTGTCCCAATAACCTTTGGCAACAACAAAAGCAAACAGGTACCAGAAAGCCGCAGATGCCAATACAGAGAATTTGCCCCTTCTTTATTTTAAAAAATGCAGGTGTCATTGACACCACGAGAAGTCATTAGCTCTTCAGAAGCTTTATTTAGAATCTAGATTACCTGTGGGCTTGTTGTTATTCTAGACCCCCAAAACATATGGTCACCATCTTTGTTATGCTTTTTACCCTCCTTTCACCAAATTCTGCAAATAGGAAGAAATATTTGGGGAGACAATAACTACATGTGTAAGTGTAGATGTGCCTGTGGATGTGCCTCTGTTTTGTATCTCTTTTTCTGTAATTATCTGTGTGTGGAAAGAAAGGGAGAAAGAGAGGGAGAGGTACCCACAGACACGTACACTGAATGACACACCTACATATACACACAGATCATTGTTATTTTCCCAAATATAAGAAAGAGAAAGTTCAAAACCCAGATATACGAAGAAGGCACTGCATCAAAAAAGTCTAGCAGCTTAGGTTCCATTGAGATGTGCTATGCACTGTTATAGACCAGGGGCTTCCAAATGCCTACAGAGTTGAGAAAAATAGTATCAATGAGTGAAGTGGAGTCTGTTTCTTACAACCCTCTGATAAGCCCGACTGGTTTTCAAACCAGCCAAGGGAGCTTATCTTCCCAGTGTCAAACCCTAGGGGTAGGCTACCCAAGATGGGACTTGAACCCCTGGCCTTTTAAGCAGGAATCCTTAGCCTGTTATATTCCTCTCCTCTTCTGGGTGTGGGTCTAGACTAGATAGCTTTGCTTGCCCTCCTACAAAACTTTCTGTGGCTCTTTCTTTATAACCTTGGTTGTAGAAACACTGTTCTAGTTCTCAGAGAAAATGGCTCTATATGTGGTTGTGGATGTGATGTGTTCAGGGGGAGAGGTGAGCTCAGGGTCTTTCTGCTCCACATCTTCATCCCACCTCCACAACTGGCCCTTCCTAACATACTTTTGGCAGTTTTTACTTACATATCTAAATTTATAACAAACTCCCATCTGTACTGACAGTTTTCCAAATTTTCATTCCCCACCCCACCACTTATACCCACACCCTGGCATTGGACAATCAATGGATTATGAATACAACTTATAGGTTAAAGCATACCCAAGCAGAAGACATACTAAGTTATAGTTCCAGAAAAATGAGATTTTATTTCCAGACCCAATAATCTCGATGTTGGGTTTTCCAACTATTTTATTCTATTTTAAATAGTTTTTTTTGAATTTTTTGTTGACATTCATACACTTACGTATAGTATATGAATCTGCCTTTAGCAGGGAGTTTATCCATTATGGCTTTCATTGCTCTTTCTTTATAAAATAAAGGAATTAATTTGGATAACATTTTAAGCCCACTTAAGCTCATAAAAATTTCTAATCTTGGTTTGGCATCTTATAAATTTCCAACAATGGGTTCATTCGTTAATCTCTTTAAATCTCAATTTCTCATCTGTAAAACGAGGTTGTCATCGTAACATCGCAGATATATTTAATTAAATAAAATAATATATGAAAATGATATAATGTGATCCCTGCCACTTAGAAAACAATACATTCTTGGGAGTTATTCATTAATGATTATTATCACTGTTATATCATACAATGGTTTATTTTCCTATGGAAAGTTTTGTTTAGGATCCACAGAATACACTAAGATAGGATTAAACACCAAGATTTAACTGTTCAGGGGGGCACTGGCCGAAATTTTTTTTGGGAGAAACTGTCCCTTTTCTTTGGGCCACATATCACTTTCATTCTTACCTTTGAATAAGAAAACATTTTTGAATTACATATATTACTAAGAATACCTCTTTAATGTATACTACCTCAGGCTTGAATTTAAAAACAGTTTTGGTATTTCCTCTTTTTTTTTTTTTTCTATTTTTGCACTGACCATGAAGGAAAAAAACTGAATTTGTGTGGACAACTGACCTCCAAACAAATGGATTCAGTTTCCACATGTTAATTCACCAACTCCCAGTGGTAGTCTGCAGAAATGGAACTGCTGAGGAAACGAGACTCACCAATATTAACACAAACCATTGAAAGTGTAAAAAGCCTTTAAATAGTTGAAGAACTCTGGTTAAAGAGATGTGCTCAACAGTATTTTGAAAAGACCTTATTGTACCTCTTACCTTGAGATCATTGTGATGCCAGAAATCCAAATCGACAATGTAGTTGTAAACTTCAATGTTATAAACATCTAGGCAGTGTTTCATTATTACATACCAAGTTCTAAAACTAATCATTCTGAGCACAAACTCTATTTCATCTTTCAAGATTATAAAAATTTATAATAATTATAATATCCACAGACTTTTCCCAGTTCTTACATCGGTTGAAAGCTAGAGATAGCGGAAAACATAGAAAGCTACAAACAGCAAGAGCAGATATTTGTGCTTGACCTACAAATAACTGTGCCACGGTTTAGAGGGGAGAAGATGGTCTCATGTATGATATCTGAAGGTGAGTTTTCTCTTTCAAGGACAAAGCATTCCATTTTCAAAAAAAAAATGAGCTTTATTATGAAAGAAAGCAAATCTGTGTTTCAACAGGTTCATTGAGTTTTATTTCTTCATTGAGCTTGTACTCACTCTTCCATTGGGTGGGTGGAGAGATTTGTTATAGTTATTGGTTTTATAATGAATGAAACAAAATCTCCAAGATTTATTTTAATAAAACCTTGAATTCCTTGTTACTGTCAGTAAAATGTATATACTTTCCCTAGTAATGCCATACTTTATTGTCTAAATCCCATCTGCCCTCCTTCCTCATACCCAAGTATTGGTACTTTATGAAATAAAACCAATGAATCCGTAAACATAAACTGTGGTTAATGTGGATACAACGTGCACATAAATGATAAAATCTCAAATCTGCTTCTGAGCTTCTCTAGTAACTTAATTATTTACTCTTGAGATTTGGAAGTTCCTGGGCCAGGGATCAAACCCTGGCCCAGAGCAGGTAGCCAAGGCACTGCAGTTACGACACTGGAAACATAACCTGCTGTGCCACAAGAGAACTTCTAGATTTACATTTTAAATAATTTCTCTTTATTGAGATTCTGTGTTTAATGTATCATTGCTGTAATACTTTATTATTTGAATATAGCTTTTTTTTTTTCATTCTTTTAGCACACTTACTCTACTGGTTTGAAATCATCCCACTGCAGATGCTTTACTTTCTTCATGTTGTTTAATTTCCATTTCTGGCTCTTCTGCCAGTCTTTTGTTTGCTCTAATAAGGATTGTAACTTCTGGTTACCTTCAGTATTGGTCTTTCTATTCATTTGCCTACAAGATTGCTATTCTTTCCCATAACATTCATCGGTGAAGAATGTTTGCATGCTTTGCCTCAATTTAAGTAAGTGCCACCCTCCCCTACCCCCCCCCCCCAGCGATGAAGATGCTTATTTATGTAGCTTGTTCTTTACTGGTAGCATTATGGCAAAACTGGATCTGAAGAGGTCATGAACGCATTTGAAGGTCAAAATGTAACATATGAACATTCTTTTTTGTTTTAAGTTTTTTTTGAAGTTTAGTAGATTTACAATGTTATAATTTCTTCTGTGCAACAAAGTGATTGAGTTACACATGTACATACATCTACACATCTCTTTCAGTTTATTTTCCCGCAAAATATTGGGTGGAGTTCTCTGTACCATACAGCAGGTCCCTGTTGGCCAACCATCCCATGTACATTAGTATACATATGCCAGTCCCAAACCACTAGTCCCCACCTGTCTTCTTTGGCAACCATAAATTTTTTCAAAGCCTGTGAGTCTGTTTCTGTTCTGCAAATAGTTCATTTGTATCCTTATTTAGAGTCCACATGTAAATGTATTATATAATGTTTGTCTTTCACTGTCTAACTTTACTTAGTGTGATAATTTCTAGATCCATCCAAGTTGCTGCAAATGGCATTATTTCATTCTTTTTTATGGCTGAGTAATATTCCATTGTATATATGTACCACATCTTCTTTATTCAGTCTTCTCTTGACTGACACTTAGGTTACTTCTCTGTCTTGGCTATTGTAAATAGTACAGCAATCAACATTGTATGCATGTATCTTTTCATATTATGGTTTCCTCTGGCTAGATGCCCAGGAATGCGATTGCTGGATCATATGGTATTTCTATTTTTAGTTATGAGGAACCACCATACTGTTTTCTATAATGGTTGCACCAGTATACATTCCCATAAGTAGTGTAAGAGGGTTCACTTTCTCCACACTCTCTCCAGCATTTATTGTTTGTGACTTTTTGCTGATGAGCATTCTGGTTAGCATAAGGTGGCAACTCATAATAGTTTTGTTTTGCATTCTTACAAAATTTCACCAGAGTTTTTTTTTTTTTTAAGATTATATATTCCTTACTTTATTATTGATTTCTAGAATCTTGAAAGTATTAATTTAGAAAATCTATCAAGTTTATTATTGCTTCGGGGGAGTGGAATGGCTCAGGTCCTTATGCTGCCATTCTAGAAATGACCACATTAACTACTATTATCCCTGTTTTCTGCATAAATGAAGCTCAGAAGAAACTGCACAATGGGCCAAGTCAGTATGTAAAGTGAGATTTCTAATTCCAGTGGCCACGGTCTTTCTGCTACAATGGAAACTAAAGTGTCTGTATGGAGCCACCCCCATCAACGCTAGCTTGTTTAGGATGACTTTCCCTTTTGACGTGAGATGACTGATTTTTTCATGTTTTATCTATTACTTTATATGATTATTTTTCAAAATATAGACCATTAGTAAGGAGATTGTGTAATTTTTTTTAAGATGAGTTTTGAAAGTATCTTTATAAATAAGCACTTTTTTTTCTTTTTAAACTCTGGCAAAATCACTTACCCAGTGTTTTAAGCAAATCAACAGACCTATATGAATTTATTCTTTTATAACTACTCTATGGTAAGATCAAAGAAGGCAATATGCATAAATTATATTTTGATGAACACTTTTTGATTTCCATTAATTAGGAAATCATCTTTTCTATAATATTATATGCTACATTTTATAGAGAAATACGAGTAAATGATCAACTAATACCAAAAAGAAGCTTAATATTTTGCAGTCTCATGGAAACTTTGACCTCTCTTTCGACCATAAATCTTTTGTTGAAAATAATGTGACTTTTGAAAATATAGTAAATCAGCACTCTTTGAAGTAGAGTTTTGATTTTTTGCTAACTAATACAGAGAAGGATAATCTTCCGTCTCTCTGTGAAATAATCTTAACTCTAAATGTAGTGTAGCTGCTCAGTTAAATGATTACCAAAGGAATGTGTGAATTTGAGTAGACATTCTGAAAAACAGAGATCACTAATCAGTTGAATTAGCCAAATTCAACTGGCTGATACATTACATGTGACAAACAGTAGTTTCAAAATTGGACTTAAAAAGAAATTCAAAATCAAGTGTTTGGCCTTTTTTTTTTTTTGGTAACTTTGTAATATGATGGAATACATGACACCGAATAGCTGGAGCTGAGGCTGATATTTATGCACTATTTTCCATAAATATATATATATGTATATATTTGTGTGTGTGTGTGTGTGTGTGTGTGTGTGTGTGTATATATATATATATATATATATATATATATATATATATATATATATATATATATCATATCCCTTGCAGTAGATTTTGTGACTGAGTTGTTTCGTGTGTTTTTATCTTTGAATGAAAGATGTGTCCTCTATCACCTGCAGCCTTCCCAACACTAAAGTGCCTGATAAATGTTGAATCATCTTTCAAAACCTAGCTCAGCTATCACTTTCATCTGAAGATCTCTCTCATACTACCTCCCAAGTACAAAATCCCTAACCCTTGTATATTTATTGGTAGTTGTACATCTTTTTTAGTGTTGTAATGCTAGGTTTGCTTGGATTCTTTATAAAATTTTAAGGATTCCAAGAACATACTGTCATCTTCATCTCTATGATCTCAGTCCCTGCCATAGTAGCTGAAGGATTCTAAGATGTCCCAACTATTTAGTTAGTGGTTAAATGGCTAAAAATGCACAGGTTGGCATTAAATCCCAAGGTCACTGTCTCGTGGTGCAGGAACTCTTCAATTCCTCTTATGTTTCAAGTTTTATCTTAAACATTGTTAGTTCCCACAGATTCAATGATCTAACCTTATGAAAAGTGGCATGGTATCCCTGTTATGTGTTTAATAGCATCCTCTACTTTTCTCACACTATTTCAATTACTATTTGTGCTTAATTCTTGTCCCCAACCCCATTTCCTTAAGTAAAAAGGCCCTTAAATATTTATTTTTACATCCCTGTCAACTAGCACAGTTACTAACACAGGGTAGAGACTCAGCAAATGTTAGTAGAATTAAATTCACATTAAGAGTTAATTTGTTTGACCAAATTTTGGCTGTAGTGTAATCAAGTTAGATGACTATTCTTGTTGGTCACAGGAACTGGATAAATGTTAGAGAACTCCAACAGAAGGTCTTAACGAGCAGGTGTAATTAAATTCAAACAGATAGTCAGTCATAATGCCAAGTCCATTCTTCTTTTGATTCCTTAGATAATTTTTATGGTGAGCCTTGACATGGGTGTAGTTTTATAACCCAAATAATCAGCATTCACTACATTCATTTTTATGAGAGCTAAGAAACCAGTGAATGTGATGGTTTAGCTAGTTTACATAGGTAGTTTTATTTGGACTGAATAAGTCATTTGGTTGGAGGATTTTAAAAGTATTAATTTTGCAAGTCCTCAATCATTTTTTTAAGAAGATGCATGTTTTATTTGCAGAAATATAATTTTCTTTGTTTTCACCTGGCTGCCATCTGACACAGAGCGATTTTGCCTCATATTTTTTTATTTTTATTTTTTTTGTCTTTTTGCTGTTATGTAGAGCCGCACCCGCGGCATATGGAGGTTCCCAGGCTAGGGGTCTAACAGGAGCTGTAGCCGCCGGCCTTCGCCACAGCCACAGCAACGCGGGATCCGAGCCGCGTCTGCAACCTACACCACAGCTCATGGCAATGCCGGATCCTTAACCCACTGAGCAAGGCCAGGGATCGAACCCGCAACCTCATGGTTCTTAGTCGGATTCGTTAACCACTGAACCACGAAGGGAACTCCTCATATGGTTTTTTCAGTAGGAACTAGGTCTAGTTTGATTCCTATCACTGAAATAATTTTTCAATTGTCTTTTAAATGATTACAAATATTTTGTACTTTAATCTGACTTAGTGCTTATGGAAACATTAAGGACTGTAACAGCTCTGGAAGAGCTTTTAAAGCTATAATGCTCAGACTCCTCCAGTAAAACAATTAATGCACCAGCCTCCTGGTGGTGGATCAGAGCAAAAAATTACTGTATTCACAATACATGTGGACAAACTACTATTATTTAAGGATTTTTATTTTTTATATTTACGTTTTATAAATTTCAATTTTAACTGCTACTGGTAATAGCAGCTCCCAGGCGTTTAACAATTCTTTTTGAAAGTGGTTCAGGAGTTCCCACTGTGGTGGAGTTGGTTAAGAATCTGACTGCAGCAGTTCAGGTTGCAGGTTTTTTTTTTTTTTAAACCAAGGTATAGGAATAGGAAGAATTTTCTTTGTTTTTAAACCAAGGCATAGGAATAGGTTTTTTTTTTTTTGCTTTTTAGGTCCACACCCGTGGCATATGGAGGTTCCCAGGCTAGGCGTTCAATCAGAGCTGTAGCTTCCAGCCTATGCCACAGCCACAGCAACACAGGATCCCAGCTGTGTCTATGACCTACACCACAGCTCATGGCAACACCGGATTCTTAACCCACTGAGCAAGGTCAGGGGTCGAACCTGCATCCTCATGGATGCTAGTCAGATTCATTAACCACTAAGTCATGACAGGAACTCCTAGTTGTAGGTTTAATCCGTGGCCCAGCGCAGTGGACCAAAAGATCTGGCACTGCTAAGCTGTGTGATCTGTGGCCCAGCACAGTGGACTAAAGGATCTGGCACTACTGAGCTGTGGTGTAGGTCACAGCCCTGGCTCGGATTCAGTCCCTGGCCTGGGAGCTTCCATGTGCCATGGGTATGGCCATAAATTTAAAAATAAATTAATAAAAAAAGTGGTTCATTTAAAATAATACTTTAGGATCATGCTATTGATTCATCTTCAAAAATCTTCTCAGTAGCCTAGGTTCCTGTCAGCTCTTGACACTTTTAGTTTCTCTTACTTGAAGATGTTTTCAAATGGGGCAATGAGAGGTCATATTGATCATGTGAAAAGAGAGTCAAGCATTCCATTTGGTTATTCAATAATGTTAGCTTTATTATTATAATAGAATACAGTTATGACATAAAATTAAGAACTTTTGCTAAACTCTGTAAAACAATACATGCATCTGCCATAAACAACCTCAATTCATGTTAGGTTTTATTGCCACTTCACTGCACTAAGGTGCAATAAACATTCAGTGTCATCTTTTAGAAAATTTTCCTGGGAGTTATCAGGAACTTTCCTCTATAAGAGTGTATCTTTATTTTCAAGGAAGACTTAGCTAGTATACATGGTTTAGCAAAGCACTGTAGAAAAGCTACATAGAATAATTTGTCTTTGATAAGTTGTGCAATCAATTTATACAACAGAATACTGTCCACATATACTAACAAACTAAGAAATGATAGAAATGCAGTCATTGCATAGCAGAAAGCAGACTAGTAAGATATATTCACATCTAATGAGCAAAATACAGACCAAATGTTAGCCATGAGTAGTCTGGAGGATAAAATGCTTTTAATAAACATATTAGATTAACGCCAAAAAATAACAAGATAAACAGCAACACAGAAGTTAGAGCCATATTTTACTTTATTTTCTATACACGATATCTACACATGATACCAAAGAATAGAATATCCTTGGTTCAGCCTTTATCGGCCTAGCTCACTGAATTTAGGCAGGACCAAATCAAACAGTAAAGCACATTTAAAAAGAAAACCAGAGTTTGTTTAGGAAAACACAGACTGTGTATTTTCCTGCATCATTGGATAACAGCTTTTTGAGAAAAACATTGCTCGAAACCTGGGTATGGATCCCAACTGTCCTACTTGGTAATGATGATGACAGGCTTAGGTCAGAGCATTCTAAATGTGGGTAGACTGTGATATGCAGATTCTGGACATAATTTTAAATATCTCTGAAATTTTATCAGACAAAAGGTGACTTCAAAAATACCTTCTGCATAAATATTTCTCTCTAAAACATCTGGGAAGTAATGAAACAGACTAGAATTTTCATGGGGAGTATTAATGGACCTCTCGTCATTAAAGCCCTTACGTAGTATGCCTACAGATATATTGCTACAGTATAAATGAAATGTAATATTACTCAGTAAAAGCTATTTCCTGTACATTCTTTCATGTATTTTTATATTTAATGCTACATATGGTACAACACTTACTGAAATAGTTGGTATCAGCAAAGATAGCAATAATATACAGTTGATGTTCTAGCTCCCAGTAATGCTTTTCCATTTCCTTTCTATATTACAAGAGCCTAAGACAGGGAAATATAGCATGACTCGAGCAGATAGCAACTGATTTACTACTGGACGCTGGACAACAGTTTGAAATTATAAGCTTTCTCTACATAAGTAGATTTTATAGCCATATATCTTAAGTTCCATCTGATGCCATTAGGCTCTTCTGGTTTTCAATGCAGGCTCTAAAAGTATTTCCATAGCATTTAACAACATTCTAGCAGCTAAGAGCGGTGAGTCCTACACAATATTTTAAGAGCACTACTTTAAAAAAAGTAAAAAATGTACAATCTCATGCTATATTTACATATATAATTTATATATTCTATATTTGTTGACTAGCCATAAATTTCAGTCTAAAGCTTTTAATGTACTGTTATATAAAATAATACATTCAACAATTCTAGAGCTTGCAAAATATTTTTGCCCCTCTAAAAACATCTTCGTAATGAAAATCAAGTGATTATCGGATACATGTGCTCTCTGGATATAGACAGGGTGGAAAATAAATCTTTTCATAGTGTTTTATTTAACTTTATTTATTTATTTTTAGTTTTTATTGCATGTGTATCTCTGTTAAAATGATCCTCATTGAGTCTAGTGGTAAAAGCTCACATGATGGTAAAGTAGCCTATTTAATTAAAGCCTTTGTCTCCACTGAATGAAATGTGCTCTACAGTGAGGAACTGCACCTTTGCCTATGTAATTTCCATAGATTTTAAAATAGCATTTAACAGCAAAATAATGCATTAGGCATATTTTTAAAAAGAGAAAGAATGGGGATCTTTAGCTTTGGAAACAGAACATTAAAGCTATACATTGGTTTTAAAAAACAAAACAGAAATGTAAGAAGCACACTGTAGTTTGTGCAATAAAGACACAGAGTTTTAAAAACTGTTCTTCATTAAACATTTATAATTTATGCTTTTAAACACTTTCACATAAAAATATTTTTATGACATATACAGTATCTTTTTTTTGAGAATATTTGGAAATATATATCTACAAATGACCCGGAGTTATAGAGTTAAGTTTGATTTTTTCCTCTACTTTTCCTTACATCTTTGGACCTACTTCCTCCTCCTTTCCTCTCTCTTCCCTCTGTCTCCTCTCACCATTTTGCCCTCTTGCTCCCTGTCTCAGAATCCTGTCTCTCAGCTGTACGCTCTGTTCTGTTTTGGGCTGCCAGACAGGGGATCTGCTGTTCTTAGATAAATTATGGAAATAAGGAAACCTTCAAATTCTTTAAGACAGAGGCAGTAAAGCAGATGGGAATTACCGCGTTGAGAACAGAAAGCAATTCCCAGTGCAGAGGACTGAACAACAGAATGTAAATGTTAGGACCTATTGGTGTGGGGTGGGGGCTTTTAGCTGAGGCTCCCTGTTTAAATATGTAGCCCAGTAGACCAAGTTAAAGATTCCAAATAGCAGCGGGAAGGCTATTCTTGACAGCCGGTCAATTTTGCTGACACTGTTAAAGGTTTTCTTCGGTTCTGGTGGTTTTGTTTCTGGCTTGACCTCTTTGGGTTCTATGGTTGCACTTTTAGCAATGGTGGCTAAGCCGGGGTCACCCCTGGCCAAATTAGGGGTGTAGCTGGTTGCTGTAGGAGCATAAGTGTTGTTTTTCTTAATGAGAGGATCCTTCACTTTCTTTGGCTGTAGAAGGAAAGAGGAAAAGGATTTTGTTTAATCAACTGTGGGAAGTAAGTCTGTAAGTAGCTGAGCAAAGTGACCTTTACTTTGGACTCAAACACGAGCTTCATTTAAAATCTAAATAATGTAATTTATGACTGGATAAATGAGAAACACAGATACAAATGTCTCATTATAGGATTGACAAGTTTGCTCTAATGCATAGCATGGTGACCCTGTAGGACATTTGGGTTTGTCCAAAATGTCCATAAGACATTTGGTTCATGCCAAAGGTCCTTGAAATTTGGTTCTATCTAAAATGTCCATGAGCATATTTGGTCCACACCAAATGATTTCAGACAGGATCAAATGCCAAAGTCCTTTGGTGTGGACCAAATGTCATATTGATATTTTAGACAGGACCAAATATGACCCTATATCAAGGACTTTGGGGCATGGACCAAATGTCCTGTGGATATTTTGAACAGGACCTGATGTCTGCTAACCCATGATAATGACAGATAATAACAGTTTTATCATATTCTTGGATGTTACTAGAGGCTAGAATCTCAAGTGCTTTTATCACAAAAAAGAAATGGTAACTGTGTGACCAGATAGAGATGGTAACATACTAGGGTGACAAGTAATTCACAATACAGGAATGTATCAAATCAACCACATTGTACACTTTAAACATACACAATGTTATGTGTCAATTATCTTTTATTAAGGCTGGGGCAAAATGCAGACAAATATTTTCCAGGCTTTTCAATCAAGATATGGAGTCTATTTCTCCATTTGTTCAATCTAGATGTGTGACTTTGGCAGAGTGATTCTTTGACAGATTAGGGCCCTATCCTCAAGAAGCCTCAGCTTTTACCCTCTGGGAGCATGTCACTGCCATGGGAAGAAGCCTGGACCAGACTGAGGGACCAGAGATCATGCACAGTGAGAGATCCAGCCAGCTGGAGGTCCTATATCTGTGAGAAAGGCCCTTACGGATCTTCTCACCCGGATGGACCCTCTAGTTTACTGCAACCATGTGAGAAAGTCCAAGTTACTCTAATAGAAATACCACAAGGTTTTTTTTTCCCAACCTCAAATGCCTGATTGTTGTTTTAGGTCACCAAGTTTGGGGATGGTTTGTTTTGCAATGATAAATTGCTGACCCAATGATTATTTGCTCCTTCTCCCCATGTTTCCAGTGGAAAATGACAAAGCAGGATTTCTTAGGATATCCTGAATTCAATTCTTGCTCAAGGTTAGCTGCTCATCAATGTTATCTGTGAAATCGTGAAAGACTGCAGCATTTCTTAGAGTTTCTGTCATACAGATATCTCTAAAAAATGAAGTGGATCATTGTTTAGAGCTATGTGTTCTGATACAGTTGCCACTACTAACTTGTGACTACTGAACGTTCGAAATGTGGCCAGTCTAATTTGAGATGTGCTGGAAGTATAAAGTACACATAGGTTTTTGAAGCTGGTGTGAAAAATTTAAAGAGTGTACTATATCTCCTAAATGATGTTAGTATTATTTATATGTAAAGATAATATTTTTAATATACTGGCTAAAGTGTATTATTTAACTTAATTTCACTGGTTTGTACCTTTAAAAGAGGCTACTAGAAAAATTTTAATATATATATATATGTATAAAATCTCACATTTGTGGCTAATTTATATTCCTGCTGGATAGCACTAGTCTCAAAGAGTGGGTCTTGATCTTTTGTGCACACTAAATCACCAGTTACAATTTTTGAAGTGCGGATGTCTTGGGCGGAGTCTCATATTTTGAATCAGAAGTCCTAAGGAGTGGAGCCTCAGGAGTGGTTTCTCAGGAAATAAAAACTACACACACACACAAACACACACACACCAGAAAAAACTACACAAAGAATGTTAATGAGCAGCTAAACTTGACCAGACTCAATAGATTTTGGTCAGTTTGTATTTTTATTATTGATTCAGAATAAAATGTTACTTTCTAGAAGAGCTGATACTTTCCACAGGGTGCGTTAGTCAGGAATGTTAACAGGTTAATTCCTTTATTATCCAGCTCCATAACCTATCTGCTACCTCCCTCCCCCACCAAATCCTTAAGCATACATTGATTGGGACACACACATAAAAGCCCAGATTTTTTTTTTCTAGTATTACATCCTTAAAAGTAAGGCTACTTATTCCAAGTGTGCAGCCATTTTGTAATGAAGGCAGATTCGTTTAAGGTTTATGAGGAATGACAGAGTTTTCTACCGTTATTTATTCAGAAATAAAGTGGATAAAAGTAGATTCTCTCTGCAGAGGGTCCAAATAACAAATCAAAAATCCACATGACATTTAATGGTTAAACAGACTGAACTTTTTAAGTTTACTGCCTAGAAAATATGAGTTTTAATATTAAAGGACACATTGAAAAGCATCTTTAGATAAAGTGTATATGCATTCTGATGTTGAAGAGAGGTGACAGGTTGTAATCTAAACAAAATTTGTTGAGTGACAGATACCTTATTATATAAACTGAAATGAATAATCTGGAATAGGCAGGAAAAATTCTTGGAGAAGAGTTTGTAGTATTGGTAGATTTTATCTCTCCCAATTCCAATTTTATCATAATACCCTAATACTAAAATTTCTCACCTTAAGTCTTTTATTTATGTTTTGCAATATCATGTTGAAAGGCATATTTAGAAATATCTGGCTGGTTTCTCAGGAAATAATAGATTTTTTTTTTCATTTTGGAAAATACTGAGTTCCCCCATATTCTTTAAGAAGGTGGTATTTCTTTCAGCAATTTACTGTATGATGATGCATCTTAAGACAGCTATTGCAATGCTCAGTGGATAATGTGAGACCCTGTGGGAATTTTCCTTTTATTTTCGAGTTATATCATGTTAGAGAGTAAACTTTTAACTTTCCTGAAAACGTTCAGCTTGTTTCAGAAGAGATATTTCATTTATCCTCTCTGAATGTCAAAGTGAGACCTGGATCATGCTGTGATCACGCTGTAGGACAATCAAACTCGTAAAGTTCTAGGGAAGATTTTTTACAGAGACATACATAAATTATGGAAAATATTCTCTAATTAGAATAACAGATATAGGTATACATTTATTATTTATTTTATGTGTATGTATATATAGATAAGATTATACCTACCTCTATATATGCACACTGAATAATATGAACTATAGATTGATAGTGATTAAAATATTTTATTTGAGACATAGCATTTAAAAGACTAATATAGGGTCAGAAAGAAATATAAACTAACTGTGAGCTCACCAATGCTCAACCCAAATTCTGCACTGTCCAGACCAAGTTCAAGTCATCTCACAGGGCACTGGTAACTGATACTAATGAGCCACAATCAGAAAGATATTGGCCCGAGTTCGCTGGTTGCCTAGCAGTGAAAGATTAAGCATTGCCACTTCTGTGGCTCAGGTTTGATCTCTGGTCAGGGAACTTTTGCATGTCGCAGGCATGGTAAAAAAAAACCTCCAAACCAAGAAACAAAACAAATTAAAACATTGGCTTCTTGCAGTGTGCAAAGACAGGATTAAGATAGAAAAGCAACTTTTTCCAGTATTTACAGTTCCTTTTTCAGTTGCATATTGCTGATGTTTGGATATCATTAATTCCGGAGATATTTAGTTGAGTTTTTCAGTGATTCTAAGATGTGCTTTTTTTTTTCTTTTTTAGGGTGCATCTGTGGCATATGGAAGTTCCCAGGCTAGAGGTCATATCTGAACTATAGCTGCCAGCCTACACCACAGCCACAGCCACAGCAACATGGGATCCAAGCCATGTCTGTGACCTACACCACACCTGACCTACACCACATACACTGAGTGAGGCCAAGGATCGAACCTGCATCCTCATGGATACTAATCAGGCTCAAAACCCACTGAGTCACAGAGGGAACTCCCAAGATGTGCAGTTTTTAAAGTCCACATCTAACACTTCAGGCTAGGTCTTTGAATGGGTAGTGTCACTCATCCTCAGGCTTGGTTTTCTCCCCTTTGGGGCTGCCCTTCTGTTGTAGGATGAATGGAGACCATCATTGGCTAAGGTTAAGTACTGGACAAAAATTCTGTCTCCACCCTCTCACTCTCCTCTCCAACCGATAAATGCGGTTTCTTTTGTCTTGTCTCCTGAAACTGACCCAAGATTTTTGGTCTGAAAATTCAGAGTTTTTTTTTTTTAAATATATACTGGACAAGGTTGTTTAAGGCAGGGTGAATTTTGAGGACCAGGTTCTGGTCCATGTTGGCTGCAATACTGCATCCTATACAGAATCTTCCTGGCATTTACTTGTGTAGGAGAGCACTGGAATGTTCAACTGATTCATGCGTGGCTAAAAGGTAAATCTCAAAGAGCTTTTACTTGGCAGCATATTTTCTTTCTTACCTATACATATATTAATGGTATATCTTATAACCAGTAACATTTTAGATTTTATTAAATTTGGTAAATGTTTCCACAACAAAGGATCTTCTTTTCTAGTATATGTGTGGAGCTGCAGGAAAACATCATTAAATTGATTTCTTTACTGTAGGCCCTCTCAGACTCTTTAATATACTGTGATTCTGTGGTATAGCATGCATAATTATTCAAGTGTATTTGACCAGGGAACTATACTTTTAGGGACTGACTCAAGACACTAGAAATCTGTATTTGCTGAAAAGTGATTCCTCCTAGATGTGTTAGAATCTCTGTCTCTGACTTTGCCTTCTTTCCACCATCCCGAGGCTCCCTTGCATTGTGACATATTTTAACTCAAACCCCAGAAATATCCTCCTCAAATATGCTTTAAAATCCTTTCTGAAATAGTTTCTAATAAAGGAGAACAGTGATGTTCTTGACTTGAAAATTTTTTATAATGAAGAATTTTCTGTGTGTTATGATTCATAATGCAAACCTCTATTTTGGAACAAAGAAAATATGTTTCCTGACCTTTACTTTAGTGAAAATTAGAGATAATGCATTTTATAAGCTCAATTCATTTGAGGCATTACAGTAATAACACTTATGACCAGAATTACTAAACTCAGAAAACAACCAAAAGACTACGACTTTCAAGTTATAAAAATTATCATAGTGTAATTGCTCCTAATGTCAGGTTTGTTAAAATTGTTCTCACATTAATGGAGATCACAGGAAAGCCTATTCGAGGAGAAATGTTTACCTGTGCATATTTCTCTTTTATCTCCTTTCCTCTGCTCTGCATATCTATCCACTGAAACAATCTCTCCCCTTAGCAGCAACAAAATTCTTGTACCACTTAATCATTTATGACATAAGAAAAAAAAAAAAAAAACTTCTTCACCCTCTCTGCATTCTTCATCCATTCTCCTAAGTCCAAACATTCCATCTTATAGGTATAAAAAGACATGTTACAAGAGATGTTAAAGCATTTACCTTTTCTGGAACCACACTTTTGCCATCCCATGCATAACCTCTCTTGGTGAAATAGTTTACTGTGGCAAACTCGATCAGAGCTGAGAATACAAAGGCATAGCACACTGCGATAAACCAGTCCATGGCAGTTGCATAAGCCACCTTAGGGAGGGAATTTCTGGCACTGATGCTCAAAGTTGTCATGGTGAGCACCGTTGTTACTCCTATAAAGAAAGAAAGTGAATTGGTGCATTCGAACTACAAAATGTCATCGCTGAGGTCAGCTTACTTGTGCAAAGGAAACATAGAGTGTGTTTTGCGTTCATCCCATTTTGGCTTGGGAAGGGTGAGTTTTAGTTTAACCCCAGTATGGTTTGCAGTTCATGGTGTTAGCAGTTTTGGGGGGGAGCTCTTGGAAGGATAAATGTTCTCTGCTACTAATAAGCTGTTAATAAGATAGTGAATTCCTTTAAATAGGCATCTTGAACATGGTGTCCGGGGCAGGAAAGTAAATAATATTCCTTCACTGTCCCCAACTCTCTGAAAAAAAAAAAAAAAAGGCATAAATCTTCATTCACTGTCCTTGATGCAATAGTAATCTCTGGATCCTCAGCTCTGTTTAATATTCATCTTGTGTACCCGAAATGTATAAACCCGGACACTGATAACTTCTTCATAACTGATCATTACTCAAAAATTGAATTATCTTAGAATAATATTTTGTTACATTATTAACTCTTTGGCTTTTATACAATTTTTTCCCTGATTCTTGAATAATGACTCTTTAGAAAGAATTCCTGAAATAAGTTGGATGTAACTTTCTTGCAGTCACATAGCTCAGAAGGGGCAAAACCAAATCTGAACACATTCATATCATTCAAATGTGCACAGTGTCCTTCTGCTTATGCTGCCTCATCTTCCCTCATCTCTGAATCCATCCCTACTGATGAAAATTACCTATATTCAAAGCAATTTTCAAGTGAGTTGCTTTTAGTTTATTTAGATAATTATATGAGCTGGCATGTGAATGATAACACCCATTAATGTTCACCTAACAAATTAATATTATCAACCTACTGTAGGTAACACAATATACTACTTAGAATGAGTTCTGTTAAGTCATTTGAAAATGTATGAAGAAAAAAAAAATCACAGGAACCCAGTGGGAGTGGCTTAGGCTGCGCTATGTGGAAAAAATATTGACTCCTCCAGTGACTCGTCCCTCACTACTTATTAGCTCATTAGCTTTGAGTAAGCGAGTTAACTTCTAGGGACTTTAGTCTCCATATATGTAAAAGTGGTGATTTAAACTTCATTCTCTTGACTGTCTATATCATTGCTGAAAATCTAAGGAGAATTTCTGCACATTCACAAGATTATGTGAGGATTAAATACAATAATATGTAAAGGCATTTTAAAGATGCTAAGTAAATTATTGCCACAGAAGATATTGTCAGCCCATGTGTCTAAAATTGATACCTCTTGGAGTTCCCATTGTGGCTCAGCAGTAACAAACCCGACTGGTACCAATGAGGATACAGGTTTGATCTCTGTCCCTGCTCAGTGGGTTAAGGATCCAGCATTGCTGTGCCTGTCTTGTAGGCCGGCAGCTACAGCTCTGATTGGGCCCCTACCCTAGGAAATTTCATTTGCTGAAGATGTGGCCCTAAAAAGCAAAAAAAATTAAATTAAATTAAAAAATAAAATAAAACTCATACTTCTCATTCCCCCTTTGACTAATTTTTAGAGAATCAACAGGGTCACGCAGCTTGTAGATGGCTAATTTCTCTAAAGGGCTTTAAACCATGAAATATTCCCCAGTTTTCCATGAATTTCAAGATAGATGATCTTTGTAACCCTGTTAAGAAGTAATAAGATTAAGAAGAAAATCTGAGACTTATTAAATCATATATATATATATATATTTTTTTTTGCTGTGGAGGCTCCCAGGCTAGGGGTCTAATTGGAGCTGTTGCTGCCGGCCTATGCCAGAGCCACAGCAATGCCAGATCCTAGCTGCGTCTGCAACTGACACCACAGCTCACGGCAACTCTGGATCGTTAACCCACTGAGCAAGGCCAGGGATCCCCACTAGGGATCGAACCCAATTCCTAGTCGGATTCGTTAACCACTGTGCCACAATGGGAACTCCTAAATCATATTTTTGATACATGGTCAAAGTTGTAGGGAACAGACTTACTTTGAAGTTTGGAAGTGTTGCAGAAAGTTCTAGGGTATTATCTGTATTATTTAACCAACAAATGGTTTAAGAAATATTGACTGGAAAATAGCGCCCAAGTTTACATATCAATATTAACTTGAGCAAAGATCAAAGTAATTAAATGTCAGTAGTTGGGGAACAGAGAAACCAGGTTTCAAACCCCAGCTCTATAATTGCTGAGTGACCTTGGGAAAATTGCCTCACAGTTCTGAGCTTCTGGCATTTGTGTAATTAGTTCCTTATAAATTAATTTTAGTAAGTCTACCGAAGAGGGCTATTGTGAATATTAAATAAAATAATGTAATAAAGTGTTTAGCACTTAGTCTGATATTTACTAAGGGAAAGTTAATAACTTATTATCAACACCTTCAGTTCTTTTTGATAAATCCCTGCTAAAGTGAATTACATTTTTTTTTCAAATTTTGGTTTATGTAGGCAGCCAGCTGTTAAAAGTAATTTGGGAACGGGTGTTCTAAAACTAAATGTATCCATAAATTAAACAGTTAAGAATAGCATAAAGAGAGGTGTGTGTGTGTGTGTGTGTATGCATGTGTGTATGTGTGTGTATGTGTATGTGTGTGTATGTTGTCTTACAATTCCTGCCATGGGGAAATGGGAAAAAACCAAAAAAGTGTTGAGCATCTCATAAGTTCCAAGTGCTGAGAATAACATTTACAGATTTTATTTTATTTTTCTCACCTAACCTTTTATTTTATTTTACAATATTTTATTTTATGATTTATTTTATATTTTATTTTATTTCTTTTGCTTTTTAGGGCTACACCTGCGTCATATGGAAGTTCCCAAGCTAGAGGTGAAATAGGAACTATACATGCTGGCCTACACCACAACCACAGCAATGCCAGATCCTATAACCCACTGAAGAGAGACAGAAATTGAACCGGCATCCTCATGGATACTAGTTGGGTTCGTTTCTGCTGAGCCACACTCAGAACACTCACCTAATCTTTTTAATGGCACTATTTTATTTTAATTGTACTCTCATTTTATAGGCATCTGAAGCTTAGAAAAATGAAAATTGAACCGAAAACTTCGGTCTCTCTGGCAGCAAAATTATATCAACACTATCTCTAAATGAGAGAGAGCATGGAAAGTCAAGACAATGACTTTTTTTTTTTTTTTGTCTTTTTGCCTTTATGTAGAGGCACACGCGCGGCATATGGAGGTTCCCAGGCTAGGGGTCTAACAGGAGCTGTAGCCACCGGCCTTCGCCACAGCCACAGCAACGCGGGATCCGAGCCGCGTCTGCAAGCTACACCACAGCTCACGGCAACGCCGGATCCTTAACCTACGGAGCAAAGCCAGGAATCGAACGCGCAACCTCATGGTTCTTAGTCGGATTCGTTAACCATTGAGCCACGAAGGGAACTCCAAGACAATGATGTTTTAAGACATAAAACAGCTTTAGCTTTGTTGGATTTCAGATACCATTTCATAAACTGTTAGAAGGTACAACTTTTTTTTTTGTTTTGTTTTTCCTTTTGGTATCAGGTATTCACACAGTTCAGAAGGATGTGCTGAGTGCAGAGTGAAAAGAATAGAGATATATGTTCTAAATAAATGTTGAAGGGCTAAACATCTTGAAAAATTCTATTTGTGATTTTACTGAACTTAAAACATTAGAAATATACAACTTGGTACATGGAAATACTTGTCAAAGCTGAGTTGACAGTTATGTAGTTATGTTCACCAAAAGGGCATGGAGTCGGTGAGATACTAGACTGTTAAAAATGTTAAGAACACGACCTTTGATTTATAAAACATTCCAAAGTGCTTTAGAGAATTTCCAAAAAGGAATGATAGGATTTGTTTGGGACAAAGTGGGGAAAGTGAGCATTTAAAAAAATCATTTTCACTATAGTGCTGGGCTCCTTCTACAAAGATAAACATAAAATGTAAAGTTGATATTTTCTGTGTTCTTTTTTTTAATTTCAACTGAATAAAGGGCTCATACTACATATACGTATGATAAGCATCTGACAAGAGTTCAATCTTCAATTCTAATTAGTGTTAATATTTACAAATTGTGATAAGGGGGAAAAAAGAGTTTGAAATGAAACACTCTTATGCTTTGCAGTTGGAATTATTCTGGGTTTCGATTAAATAATATCCTTAGGCTAATGTCACAGCAAATATTTAGTGTTTCCCAGCCCGGAAACACCTTGCTAGGTACTGAAGAAAAGACTCTTTTCTGGGCCACTGTAGCAGAGTCTTGCTTTCTTCTTAAGTTAACCGATTTGTCATACTTTGCATATTATTATTATTTATTATTATTATTATTATTTTGTGTGTGTGTCTTTTTGTCATTTTGGGGCTGCACCCGCGGCATGTGGAGGTTCCCAGGCTAGGGGTCCAATTGGAGTTGTAGCCGCTGGCCTACGCCACAGCCACAGCAACGTGGGATCCGAGCTGCATCTGCAACCTACACCACAGCTCACGGCAACGCTGGATCCTTAACCCATTGAGCAAGGCCAGGGATCAAACCCGCAACGTCATGGTTCCTAGTCGGATTTGTTAACCACAGAGCCGTAACAGGAACTCTATACTTTGCATATTATTGAAGGCTGATGCCACAGGGGTCTCTGCACAAGAATAATCCTCAGTTTAGATTGCAAGTGTCTGAAGGCTTTTGTAGTAAGGGGTTTTAAACATAGTATGTGCCTGGTTGGTATTTTTGGAATGAACCTTGATAATTGTACCTTTCACCAATAAATTTGCAGTTGTTATTTTCAAATGAGTTACACTGCCCACAAAAACCCCACTCCATGTCTTGTCATTGCAGCAGGCAGCACATGGGGACTGGTACATTGTGGTCTTTAAGCGCACAGATTCTAGAGCTAAGAGATTGGGTCTTATTCCACATCTCTACACCTCACAGCTTCTGACCTTGGGCAAGTTATTTAATATCTTGTTTCTTAGCGTTCTTGCCTAAAATACAGAGAAAATATTACACAGGATTTTTTTTTTTTTAGTGTTAAGAAAATAACTGGGTTATTTTCTAGAATAGAGCCTGATATAAAAGCACTCATTAAGTATTTTAAATGATTTTATCGCTATTCAAATTTTAAGCTCCAGAATTTAACATTCATGGGGGAGTGGTTTATGTTAAGGTGACAACTATATTCTGTGTCTAGAACATAGTAGGACCTTATAGTAAATTTCAAAGAAAAAGTCAGTGAGTGACTTACTGAGTGAATCAGTAAGCATTTGGTAATGGAATCTTTTGTTTTCATCGGTCTGAAAAATACACTTAAGACTATGATACAAGCAGGAAATACCTCTCTCTCTCTCTCTCTCTCTCTCTCTCTCTATATATATATATATAAACTTCCAGAATAATAGATTAGTGAGTGAATTTTCCTGTTAGTAAAAATTTATCCTTTAAACACTTTTCCTTTAGATTCACTTAAAGCATCTATGGCATTTAAAATATTTTAATAGAAAAAATATTTGTAACTCTTCAGAATTTTACACATTGGGTAAAATGAAATATTCTTTCTTCTACTGGTAATGGTCACTAATGAGTTCTTTCCATATAAGGGACCTCTATTTTCATATATTCAAGGAAGCAGTTCTGCTGATATTCTCTCATATTCTTACAAAATACACAGACACATGATTATGTATTCTAAACATATAATTTAAGTATTCATGTTTCTATGTGTGCTTTTTAATCTGTCACAGTGCATTTTATGCCTGCTTCATTCCGTTTCTCTCCTAACATATCAAGTCAAACGTTCATTAATCCCATCCATTTCATGCAGGAAAACAGCTTGCTATTTAAAGAAAGAATTTTTTACAATTATGTCATAATGAGAATGGTAATTCCTTGAACCTTTCTATTGTGCTTACTTCAGATTTTAATATATAATTATTTTTTCATTTTATTTGCAATATCACAGGTATGACATAACTTGCCCTCCAGACCCTTGCATGCTTGTCTTGATTGGCACTCACCAAAGACAGTCCTTGCTGGTACAGACTCTCTGTTCAGCCAGAAGGAGACTTGGGAGAGAATTACCGTCATTATGCAAGGCAGGTATGTTTGAATAACAAAATAGCCAATCTTTCTCTTCAAGTGGAAATGAGTGGTCATAACAACATATTCTCCTGGAGGGTAAAACAGACAGTAAGGTGAGCAATTTGACCTTGGAAAGAAATTATCTCTGAGTTTTCCCATCAGCAGACAGAACCTGGATGTTAGAGCTTTTCTCTAAGTGATATCCGGTTCTTGGGGAGAAAAGCTCTTATCCAGGAAAGAAAACAGACATTCAAAAGACACCAAAGTGGCTCTGAGGATGAGACTGAGATGCCAGACATCTCATCAATATTCTGGCATCCTAATCCTGTTACCTGTTACATTTCAGAGACAGTTCTGGATATGTATTTCCAGATTGGTTTTAACATCCCTGAAGGCAGTGTGCTAGATCCTAATGACTACACAATGGATTAGAAGAGACCATTTCCCCAGATTGTTCACTGCAGGAAAGATTCAAGCTGTCTAATGAAGGGGATTTGGTGTTCAAGTCAGGAGAGCTGAATTCCAGCTCCAGCACTTCCTTTCAGTAGCTCTCTGACCTTGCATTAAGTCATATGGCTTGGCTTGATCTTCAAAATGAGGCGCATGGGACAGAATTCTCAAAATTTGTTTTGAGGAACACCTTCATCAGAATCACCTGGAAAGGTTTCACACCATGCAATTCTTCAGGTCTCACCTACACACACAAACCATTTACTAAGGCTGAGGAAGGAAAATCCGTATTTGTCACTAGCTTTTGAACTTGTCCCAGTTTCTAGACTGGTCTGGCAAACAGCGGACTAACCTGGCATTCCCCATGGTCTTTATATATGTCAAGGTCTGATTTGACTTAGGGGCCCAAAGCAATGAGCACACAACCCAAGGTGTTTTTTTTTTTTTTTTTTATTGGTGTTATGTTTTCTCAATTCAAAATCTTAGAAATTTTTAGCTTTACTTACTAGAATATATACTTAGATACCTGTGTGTGAGTAGGAGAGACACAGACATATTCTTATTAAAAAACTCTGCTTTCTGTGGTGTTCACATTTCTCTATCTTCCTCCTTCCCTTCAACTCCAAACTTCCCCCCCTCAACCCGTGATTTAGGTCTCAGCCCATGGTCATCCAACCTCAGCCCCTATAATGTGGTTAACACTGATCTCTTCATCTCCATAACCGAACATCTCAAACTTATCTCAATCTTCAAGCCAAATGCTCACCTTCTTTGTAGCATTAGAAATTAAGCAGTGATGACTGCCCCTAACATCTTGATAGCACTCTCTTGACTCACAGTCTCCTTATAGCTCTCATTTGCAATTTCTTTTGCTATTTCACTGGTAATTTCAGTTAGAGAGTATTAATTTTTTTTATCAGACCCTAATATTCATCTTTGTTTTTTTGTCTTTTGTCATTTTAGGGCTGCACCCGTGGCATATGGAGGTTCCCAGGCTAGGGGTCCAATAGGAGCTGTAGCCACCAGCCTACGCCACAGCCACAGCAATGCGGGATCCGAGCTGCGTTTGTGACCTACATCACAGCTCAAGGCAACACTGGATCCTTAACCCACTGAGCAAGGCCAGGGATCAAATCTGTAACCTCATGGTTCCTAGTTGGATTCGTTAACCACTGAGCTACAACGGGAACTCCCTGTTTTTTTTTTTTTTTTTTTTTTTCCTAATCTTCATCTTTACACAAAGCAAATGTAGAGCATTTTGGTATAGTTCTGTCTTTAGCTCTCTTCCCTATTTCTTTCTTGACTCTAATAAGGATTTTCCTTCTCACCCCTGCTCCTAGTGTCATTTTTATACAGATGTCTGTAGATTCTACATCCCTAAGTGGCATTGCTCTCAAAATCACTGCATTTCCAAACATCTGCTAGATGGATCATAGATATTGAGTTTTTCATTGATATCACCAACTAAATATATTCAAAAGTGATATTACTTCAACCTTTCCATAAAACTAGCTGGCATCAAGTACTGCTTATTTTCCACTTAGCGTCTTTCTCTAAATTAATGGCATTCTAATCTGTCTTTTAACTCGGGCTAAAAACCTGGAATTAATCCTTGAATGTTAACGAGGGCTTCTGAAAGAAAGAAAAAGGAATCAGTTGATGATTACAATTTTAATTTCATCTGTGCAATACCTCTTTGGCTATCTCTTATCTCATGTTCACTGCTCTTACCTCTTTTTATTTTATAAATCTATAACAATCTATTAACTGTCTTGTTTGTCTCCAGTCATATCCTAACTCCAATTTTCCCTAAATTTTGAGATTAGAGTGATCATCTTAAAGCAAATATAAATACTTTAATATACCTTAATGGATTCCCATTATCTACATTATGTTTTCTCAACCTCAGCACTACTGACATTTCAGAACAGATTATTGCTTGTTGTGGGTACTGTCTCATATACTAAAGGATATTTAAATACATACCTTGCCTCTTACCCACTAGATGCCACTAGCAAATATTCTCCCTACCCTCAGTGTGACAATCAGCACTGTCTCCAGTGTTCCCTACTAACAAGAAAAATCCTAACCTGTATTCAAAACTTTCCACATGACAGCTCTGGCACGCATTTCAGTATCACGTCTCATGTCTGTCCGCACATTTTCACATTAAAGTATCTTGACTAACAAAATTCTCTAATTGACGTCTTCAATAGCTGAATGTGTTCATCTATGGGCTGGACTCAGTCCGTAGCAGAATAGCAAGGACTGTACTACAGAGGAAAGTTTATTAGCTTTGGAAGCAAGTGAATTTGGGTTCAAAACCTAGATGTCCTCTTTTCTTGCTGTGTACCCTTGAGTAACTCACTTAAACTCAGTGATACTTAGTTTCCTCATTTATGAAATAATAGCAAGTATATCGTGGGGAGAATAAAGAAAAAGGGCTCTAATTAAGATCATGCTACACCAGAGTTTTAAAATAAATTTTAGTTCCTTTCTCCATTTTCTTCCCTCCAATCAGAATTGGTAGAAGTATTAGTAGAAGAAATGCTCCCTATACTCTCTGTAGTAGGAAATTATCCGCATATGCCTTTATGTTTCACGATATTTCCCTATCAATATTATGTAAAGTTTATCTATAGCCCTATTTGCATTTATAAATATATTGCATACTTTTAATTTTAGCTATTTATGTACTTATATCCTTCTACCAAATCAAAAGCTAATGAAGAAGAGAGACAGTTCTTTGGGTTTACATATCCTAAATATTCAACACTTGTCTCTGATACAAAGGGATGCATGAAGCTTAAGAATACTCATTCCAATGAACACCCACTAGCATCTCTTTTTTAAAAGGTAAATGCCATCTAATTTCTTTTTATTTCTGTAGATAACTTGGAATATGTCTACAGGGTCATCCAAAAGAAATAAGTGATTCAAATTTGAGAAAAATGCAAAAATGCCCAATTTTTCCCAAGACTCTGCTAAAATGTAGCCTTGGGTAGACATAGCCAGGTTACATCTCACCTCCTAGGAGTAAGCATTATTATTCCTAACCATTGACTCAGCCCTTGCCCGCAAAATGTCATCAGCTCAAAGAAAACAATCCTGTCTCATATAATTCCAGGATGATGAGTGTCTATATATATTCTATTGTCATCTTTCGTTGCTCACAATGTGACATTTTTAGACAATTCTGCAAAGAATATTAGTTTTTAGGAGCTATTATTTGACATTATATTGTTTTATAAACCATTTCCTCACTAACATGTTAGAGAAAGGAGAGGAAAACTTCAAGCCTTTTGAAGTCATTTTCCTAAACTGAACAAAATCTAAGAAGTTTTGGTCCAGTGTTAATGGAAAAATTTTTTACATATTGAGACATGAGGAAGTCACTCTGGCTCATACATGGTGTGGCTCATACATGATGCTAACTAGAATAGCCTGTCTTGGGACCTCTCAGACATCCGTTGTGTATCTACTTTAACACTGAAGAAAGTGATACATTTAAAATCTAAATAGAGTAATGGTGGTTCAGCCATCCAAAATGGATTTGGTTGGCCATTGTAGATTTGGTTCAGACACATTCCTGCATTACTGAGAAGTTGAATTTTCTGAACCCTATCAAACTCAAGGATAATACCAGCTGTTCTCAAAATAATACCTGCTAGCAGCTGCCAGCTGAAAACTTACGGTCTGAAAGTCTCCCCATGTAACTATGCAACCATTTTGGACCCCAACCAATCCTTGCTTAACAAGAGCCTTTGTTCTTGCCAGCTGCAATTATATTTTTTGACAAACAATTTATGTAATTTTGTGATTTTTGTCTTTATAAGTCTCCTCCACTTTGTAATCTGGCAAAATACAATCCAAGCACTTCTTGGACCTGTGTCTCATGGGCTGTAATTCATAGTTTGGCTCAAATAAACCTCTCTTCTATTCCTATTATAGTTTATTGATTATTTCCATGATAATATTTAAATAAGGACAGGAAAAAGTGGAAAAATCAGAATCATATTGTAATGGTTTAAAAATGAAAGAAAAACACAGCGAAAAAGTCACCTAAATTGTATCTTTAGACATCGTTTATGCACTAAGCATGTCAGA
>PVHT020000165.1:10756554-10818338 GCA_004024745.2 Catagonus wagneri
TTTTTTTTTTTTTTTGCCTTTTGTCATTTTATGGCCGCACCTGCGGCATGTGGAGGTTCCCAGGCTAGGGGTCTAATCGGAGCTGTGGCCACTGGCCTGCGCCGCAGCCACAGCAACGCAGGATCCGAGCCGCGTCTGCAACCTACACCACAGCTCACGGCAACGCCAGATCGTTAACCCACTGAGCAAGGGCAGGGATTGAACCCGCAACCTCACGGTTCCTAGTCGGATTCGTTAACCACTGCGCCACGACGGGAACTCCCTGAGGGAAGCTTTTAAGTTAGATACGGTTAATTTCTGATCCATTACAGTGAAAAATTCAGGAGAGAGGAACAGAAACAGGAATATACTTTTGTAAAGCGGTATTGAGGGTGTGTTTAGAGCTGGCTTCCATGCTTGGCTTTTTCAAATGTTAGTTACTTAGAGTAAATACCTTGCTTAAGTTAACCTGACTTGAGATTTCTCATTTGTTTGATAAAATGATAGTGTTTTACTTAACTGGGGTGCTATGAGGATAATATGAAACAATAGATTTGGAAGTTCTTTTAAAAATCCCGAGTTACATGCAGATTTACAGTGTAAAGATAGAAAGGATAGAGATGTATTCTCCCTATAGCTCAAGAAATTAACATTCATTTCTTCAACAGAACTGTAGTGGGCTTTGATTCCATGTAATGCTATCATTTCCTTGGAAGTATTCTAAAGTTGTGTGTTTGCTAAGATACTGTTTTTTTTTTTTTTTCCTCCAAAGAAATGAGGAATCAAAAAGACAATTGAGTGAGTTCCCATTGTGGCTCAGCAGAAATGAATCTAAGAACTATGAGGTTGTCTGTGGGTTCGATCCCTGGCCTCGCTCAGTGGGTTAAGGATCCGGTTTTGCCGTGAGCTGTGGTCTAGGTTGCAGAAGCAGCCTGGATCTAGTGTTGCTGTGGCTGTGGCGAAGGCCAGCAGCTGTAGCTCTGATTAGACCCCTAGCCTGGGAACCTCCATATGCCCCTAGTGAAGCCCTAAAATGACAAAACACACACACACACACACAAAAGGCCATTGAGGAAGGGGCTGGTATTTTAATATCTGTTTAAGAGAGAACACTGAAATAGAAGTAAGGAAACAATGGTTAGAGTTCTTAGCCACTTAACCTCTCTGGTACTGTCTCCTCATTTGAAATACGATTATGTAAGACTATGTAAGTCTCCCCCACCCCTTCCCTCCTACAAACCATTTTTTTTCATATTTTATATTTATAATTATTTCTCTAGAGATCATGTATTAGGCTACAAAAGTGGGATCCCGAGGCTCCTCTGACATATGTTGACCACTGCTGCTCCCTGGTCAGTGAAAGCAGTTGCTTTCCTCATTCATTTTGACCCTGAAGATTGACTTTAAAGCACCTCATTCAGAAAAGCCTGTCGCTAGGAAAGAGGATCCGCAATTTCTCTTGGTCACCTGTCCTAGAGATAAACAAAAGTCATTCAGAAAGAAGAGACATTCTTATTCAGCAGAACCCACCTGTATTTCTGCTTGCTTTCTTTTCTTTTTTTTTTTTTAAAGGGCTTCACCTGCGGCATATGGAAGTTCCCAGGATAGGGGTCGAATTGGAGCTGCCCCTATCGGCCTACACCACAGCCACAGCAACGCGTGATCCGAAGCCATCACTGTGACCTATACAACAGCTCAAGGCAACTCCAGATCCCTGACCCACTGAGTGAGGCCAGGGTTTCAACCCACATTCTCATGGATACTAGTCGGATTCATTTCAGCTGCACCACAATATTTCTTTTGATCAAATATGTCTTTTAACTCAGGTAAATATGATGACTTTCCAGTCATCATTGTATATTTCAAAAAGCACTTTTTATTATGAAATTCTTATTATTTTCTAGCTATGGAATTATTCTTATGCCTAATGACTACTTTAATAATTTTGCTTCTCTATAAGTCATATGTTCATGCCTTTTAATCACTATTACAATTTTTGCATGGGATTTCCTTAAGGAATGACTTAGGAAGCATGCAGTGGTAGAGTAGTACAAGACAGGGGGCTATGTCTGGGGTCTAGTTTCAAAGTGCCCTTCCTGATACTTGAAGCAGAAATGACTTCCTTTTAGATGTCATCATGTAACTCTCTCGTACTAAATTCATCATCATTAGTAATAGTGATATCTAGTATTTTTTACATAATTTTACGTCAGATACTCTACTAAGCAATTTACATGAATTTTTCTCATTTCAATCTCACAGTAGCTCATGAAGTAGATCCACTGATTACCTCCAAACAGTACAAAAGATGAACAAAGAAAAGTCACACACTTAATAAACCATTACGCAAAACCTCACAGTATAACTTCAGAATCCATCTCTTAAACTCCATGCTATACCACATTGTTGTATTTTCACACATGTCTGTCTTGCCTGTTACTAGTATGTCCTGTGGTTGAGCAAACTCTCTATAGCTAGACTCCCAAGTTCAAATCCCACTTCTGCCACTGCCTAGCTATGGGGCCTTGGAAAAATTGTTAAACCTCTTTGGCCTTAATCATCTGTAATGATTATATAATAACCTATATCCTAAGGCTTTTGTGAGGATAAAACAACGCAATGCATGTTAGCTACTTACATCGCTCAACCATGAGCTTCTTGAGGGAGGAACTACATGTCTTTTATCTGTCTTCTCTAAGTCCAGTCACAGTGTCAAACATAGTAAAAATAAGCCAATAGGTGAAGGAGTAAGAGAATAAATCAATGAATAACAGAGAATTTCATTGGATTTGAAAGGTGACTAGCCTCATCCTTCTTTGTCACTGCAACAGTTTTGCTCTGCAAGAGGAATAAGTGCACTTCAAACTTAGTCTCCAACTCATTTTCTTTTCCCCAGACTGATGGCAGATTCTAATGAAAAGACTATCCCTCTAACATGTTTGCTCTGAATTAAAGAATCCAAGTATTGTTCTGAGCCTCATATTTTCCTTCCTATGGCACTGAAGTGATCTAGAGGTATTTGACCTGAAAGAGGTCACTGGTAGTAGGTGAGAATATGGGTTCACATGTGTATTGGCTGCAAGCAAGTGGGGTAGCACCTTCTAACCTTCTAGAAGGTGATTTAAATTGCTTCTCTTCCCCATAGAGAATTTTAAGGTAGCAGAAGATGTTTTTTAGCTGATCATTCTCAATGTGTCTGCTCTTTCCTGCCCCCATTCCTAGTCTTCTGGTAGAAAGAGGAAGGTAATGATCAATGATATTTAACTTAATGTTTTCAAAGCTCCATAGGAGATGTGAAATATGGGATTGAAGACCTTACAGAAGACCTTTGTTTCTTCCCACAGCAACCTGTCAAGATGGATTTCTGATGAGCTAAAGCAGATCCAGAGGAAGTGTAGTTCAGGGTTTTATTGTGGCGTGGAAAACACATCAACTTGAGCTCCCAAGCTGAGAGAATCTGCTTATTATTCTCCTCTGCCCCCCACCACCTCAGATGCATTATGATAATGACAGGAAAAGTTCTTAGTTTGTATAGAGAAACTTGCTGCTCTAACACTGAATGATGACTTTTAATAGACCCAAATTAGGAGGTTCCACCAGCTTGGTGGTGATGATGGGTTGAACCACTCTCCCTCACCTATTGCCCTTCTGTAACTGTATATCTTTTCTGAGTTAAGAATAATGTAGGAAGGCTGAATCCTTAGGAAACCAGAGGTGAGACAGGTCTCCAAAGTCATCAGACTAAGCCCTTCATTTTGCAGACATGGGAACTGGAACATAAAGAGGGGTAGAGTAACACATCAAGGTAACTAGTGCTAGACTAGAATAGGAGCACTCCTTCCTCCCAGCAACCTTCACAGCTTGTGTATACTTCTGCTATAGCAGGCACGCTACTGCACTTGAAAGACTCTTTGCCTGACACCCTCCAACTTCCATTCTTATGACAAATAAGGAAGAATTTCTTGAGGAAAAGCTCTATGTCTTTTGTTCTGAATGCCCTGGGCCTAGAATGGTCATTATTTGGCTCCCAACAAATACAGATTAACAAAATGAAAGTCAACCCCTGAAGCTATCCTTCCTTGATCATCCTAGGCTGGATTCATTTATTTTTTATTTATTCAAAGTATTTATTTAGTGCCTCCTCAGTTTCAGCTATTATAGTAAATCACTGGATACAGAAGGCAGACATGGATGTGCCCTCACAAAAATGTTAATCACAGCACTTATCACCCATTTTGTTAATTATAGTTTATGTGTTTGTCTTCCCCTAGACTTCAGATTTTATGAGAACAAGATATGTGTCTTGTCTATCATTGACTCTAGTGCCTGTCATAATATCCAGTTGATAATAGCATTCAATTTCTAAAAAGTAAACACTGCTCATTTTAGTATCCTTTCCAATATAACTTGTGAGGAAGAAAAATTTTCAGTATTTTCCAGGTTCCAGAATATTTTCAGGACAATAACAACTACTGCATACCATTTTGAGCATCTACTATATAACACTCTGTTTAGTGTTTTATATTATCTTTAATGCAAAATTATGGACTTCCCATTCTTAGAAGAGAACAGAGTTTCTCATTGGATAAATGACTTTCCTGAAGTTACCAGGCTTCAAAGAGGTGGAACTAGGCATTGAGTCCACATCTTTTTTACTGCAAAGCTGAAGACCAAGAATCTTCTCCATTTTTCAAAACAAAAAACATAAGCATTTTGGCTTCAAAAGTAGCCATGGGTACTATAAAGTAACCAAAGGCAGGTTCTATTAAGCAGCGATTAGCCAGTAATCGAAGTAAGATGTATTGACTTATTACTTGAATTTAGAATAATCAGATTACAATGATCATGATCCTAAGATTAAGTCTGAAATCTAAAAAAGAAAAGTTTCCTAGAAAAAGAGCAATTCTGTCTTAATTTATCACTTGCCTTTTTTTTTAGAAATTAGAAATCAGATGAAGAAACTAATTTAAAACTTTTAAAGACATTTGTAAAATTGTTGACCCTTGCTAAGCTTTTAGTAATTGAACATAATTGAAAGTACTGTGATTGAGAAAGTATGTTTTCCAAGTTGTTAGAATCGAAATTTTATTTGTAATTATATGGCCCTATGTCCACATTTCAGTTAGACACAAATGGTATACCTGCATAACTAAACTAATCTTATTTCTTAAAAGAGCTTCAAAAGTTTAAAATTTTGGATATAGCTGCTTGATAGTATCTGTTCTAATTCTGAGTGTTTCACTGAGAAAACCAAGAAGGATGGCGGTCCGTATACTTTTAATTACAAAAGGGACTGATCGGTGTAGGTTTTAGCGGTGGAAGATCCCTGGCTAGAGTTACACATGGATTTGGGGGGGTAGGAGGAAGGCTTTTTGGCATCCTGTGTGCAATGATTACTGCTATAAACTTCAGAATTTATTGAATCATGACAAAAAATGGGTCCCAGATGATATTAACAGCTAGTATTTATTAAGAGCTCTTTTTGTGCCAGGAAGTATGATAATTACTCTTCATGGATTTAATTTATTTCTCCCAAAAACCCTGTGAGACCACAATTAACTGTCAAGTTGGAGGAGTAAGGATTTCATCCATACATTATTCTCTAAGAGTTCATAGATCTAAATACAGTGCAACCCTCATCACATGGCACCACTTCTTTACTTTGTAAACAAACAGACCCAAACAAACCCGGAGACCAAAAGGCATGAAATGTCAAATTCAAGGTCACTGATCTATAGAGTTTACCCTCGTTGCCAGCCCAATTATTCCCCAGTTTAGTGCAAATCTCACTCTCTAGCCTTACATTATTGAAGAACTTAACTGACTTTGCATATTAGTACAAAAGCTTTTTTCTGCTCCTTCTGCCCTATCTAAAATAACCAAATGGCACTTACCTGTACTAGACTGAACAATTCCAGAGTCGACTGTTTGTCCAAGAAGATCATACTGATTTAGGCGTGACCCATCTTCTGCTACAACCACTGAGCGTGCTGGCTCTCTGGTCCACTCATAAACAACTTCTGCTCTTGTATAAGCATCTAAAAGGAAAGAATGGAAGATGATTTGTAAATTTTGCAACTCTACTTCTCATGGTTAGTTGATGTGTTCTCTCAGCTTCTTATTTTCTGATGAATGATTCCAGAGGTCAGCTTAGGAAAGGACAGCCAACATCCCTTAATTTAGGAAAACTAAGATACATTTTCCTGATTCATTCAGTTATCTGATCACTTGTAACAAATGATCATTAAAGATCTGCAAAGGCCAGCGTACCTTGCTGAGAATATGGCAGTGAACATAACAAACATGTCATCTTGTGGAACATGCTTTGCCGTAGTGGGGACAAAAGCAGAGAAGCTGATAAATACATAATTCAGGTAGTGTTAAATACAATAAAGCCATAAAGAAATAGGTATGAGGAGAGAATGAAGGGGGTGGGGCCTATTTTCGGTAAGGGACTCAGGGTCACTGAGGAAATAACATTTATACAAACGCATGAGAGAAATGTGAGACTGAGCCAACTAAGTCTTGGGGAAGAGAAACCAACAAGTTTCTTCCTCCAGGGCAGGGAAAACTCTATGTGTTTGGGGAAGAACAGGAAGATCAAGGTGGTCAGAATGAAGAGATGAAATGAGCTTAGAGGCAGTAACCTGGGTCCAGATTATGTCAGGGCAAGGGGTGGGGGGGTCATGATAAATGTGATAATCCTGGAAATTTTACTAAGCATCTATTTTTAAAGAAAGTGTGATTTCCTCCTTTAAATTAATTATCCTTCTTATAGATATTTACTATCACAAGGGGAGGAGGAAGAAGAGGAGTACCATAAAACTCTTTATATTATCATTCTCATTTGTCATGTTGCTTTTTTTGAATCATAATTCTGAGCTTTAATTCAGGAGTTAGAAGATGGTATGTACAGAGTGAGAGTGAAAAAGAAGGGGAAAGAGAACAAATTCCATAGCTTTTCTGAATACCCACTTCACTTAAGTTGTTAATGATGATACATATTTTCCTCTGTGTAGGCGTAGGGAGATAAATATTTAAGGAATATCACATTAGTAGAAACTGTTTCCGGGGCTTTTGAGTGGAAGATATGATAGCAAAATTTTGCCTTTCTGTGAAAGCTCTACCCCTTGGCCAGCTTCTCTGTAGGGAGAGTAGGCTCAGTGCCTAGGGCCCACAATGTTTTTAGGAGGCAAAACGTCTTTTAATTTCTTTTAAAATCAGAAAAATATTTGTATTAAGACAATCATGAAATAGAAACATTTAAAATAGAAAATTAAAATTAAAATACATGTTTAATATATATTTTTGGAGGAATAGCCCACAAAGGCAAAAGTGCCTAGGGCCCATAAAAGTCCTAACGTGAACCTGCTTGACCCAACCCCCACCCCATGGTAACCTGGCTTGTATATTTTGTCCAGATCTGTACGTGGAAGCTAAAATATGATAGGATGTTATGTAATGGTAGCCTTTTTCACACAAACAGGGAATTGCTTACAATAAGATGTGAACCTACGTCTGTCATTCTCCGAACCAAATTCTTTTTAGGGTGACTGGCTGTGTCTGGGTGAGTATAGAAAAATATGTTCAGTATTCTCTAGATTTTATATGGGTATACTGTCTGCTCCAGCATCATTTCTAAGCCAACTTACAATCAGATATCTTTTTCAACAAATTTTTTCAAAAGTTTGAGAAAATATACTAGGAATTAATTTAGTGGTTATCACTTCTTTCAGAAACACGTTAGAGTGATGATGGATAACTGTTGAGTTTATAGCTTTTCTTGAATTGTGGTGGTCCTTGACTTTTTTTATTAACTGTGTTAGTCTTGTACTTATTAATTTATTTTCAGCTTTATTGAGGTATAGTTTAACAAAAAAAATTGTAACATATTTTAAGTATACAACATGAGGATTTATTATACATTTACATTGTGAAAGGATTCCTCCCATTGAATTAGCACATCTCATTGATTTAAAAAAATGTGATGCATTCAGCATTGTATATAGTCACAGGATTGCATTTGTTAGGAGAGTTTAAAACTTTATATATTAAAAAAATCCCTTAGAGCAGAGCACACATTTGAAAAGAAGCACATTGCTTAAAATTTGTAGGCATCTATATACAATAAAACATTTTTCTGGTCATAATAAACTCTTCTTTGTCAAATGGGAGTGTCTTACCAAAGAGGTCAAATTAGGGTTTATGGTGACCTAGAATCATGGAATGTTAATGTGGAAGGACTTAAGAGTCACCTAGTTTATCTCATTTTATGAATGGCTGAGGCACAGAAACATTAAGTGACGTGTTTAAGGGTACATAGTTACTTATTAGGAAAACCAAGATAAGAACATAGAATGCCATTCTTTCTACTCCATCGCTGTTAGTAAGGATTTTCTAGGCAAAACTGTTAAATCCTCAAAAGCCAAGCAAAGATAATTGGTGGCCATGTAACTAATGATGAAGCCAATTCGAAACCTTGTGTCATTTCATAACACATTAGAGTTCTTGCTATTTTATTACACTATCATTAACAACAGAGCCTGGACTCTTTTTTTAAATTTGTTAAATTTAATTTTTAGTTTATGTTGAGTAGAATTGATTTACCATGTTGTATTAGTTTTAGGTGTACAGAAGAGTGAGTCAGTTATGAATATACATATATCCATTCTTTTTCAGATTCTTTTCCCATATAGGTTGTTTCAGAATACTGAGCAAAGTTCCTTGTGCTATACAGTAGGTCCTTGTTGGTTATATATTTTATGTATAGTAGTGTATATGTGTTAATCCCAAATTGTCACTATATCCCTTCCCCACCTTTCCCCTTTGATACCTGTAAGTTTGTTTTCAAAGTCTGTGAATCTGTTTCTTTTTATAAACAAATGAACTTATTTACAAAACAGAAACAGATTCACAGACTTGTATCATTTTTTTAGAATCCATATATGTGATATATATTTGTCTTTTCTGCCTGATTTCACTTAGTATGATGATATCTAGTGGACCCTACCTTTTTATACCGTGCCATGTGTTGCCAGTGGGCTGCTAATACAGTCATAGAGAGAAAAGAAAAACGTGTTACAACTGACTTCTCCTTTCATATACTTGTGTCTCCTTTCTTGCAATTTCTTAGAAGCTCCATTGTGTATGAAATCTATTACAAATGTGACATTGTTATGAAAATGGAGATTGCTCATTGTTTACATCTCTCAATAGAAATCTTACAAAATGCAGAGTAAATCCACATGGTGAAAACTGGTATTTTAAATATAGACGACAGATACACCTAAAGCCTCAACCTAAAGCTCTACAAGGTGGTATATCTTATTATTTCTTCCTTTCAGTGTCTGGAAAGTAGGTCCAATGAAAGCTTTTTTGATTTTACACTATTCAGCATAAAAATAAGAAGTTAAAAAGAATCTTCAACAACTGAGTCAAAAAACATTAAGCTCAGATTTCAATAAATCAATAGATTACCTATTTTTTTAAAAAAGACAACATAGTATCAGAAAAGCATCTAATTGATGCAGTCGCTTCATTTTCATGAGCCTTCGTTTTTCAATTTGTATAAGGCAGATACACTAAATAATTCCTAAACTTACTTATTGTTCAGAATTCATTTAAATTTCTACTTACTCCTCTCTTGTTGACAGGATACAGCTTGATAATCAGTAAGGAAATGATCAGTTATTAAGTCCTGACTAGATCTAGCACTTGCCTAGATTTTATTATCAGCATATAATTTGAATCTCCTCTTCTAGAATCAGACCCTTATTTTGTAAATTCTTCAGAAAGCAGAAAAAAGATGTCAGTTGCTTTGTATACATTGTCTTCAAATCACCTGGCCTTATAAAGAGGGCTTAAATCACAAGCAAGAAGTATAATTATAAAGAGGGCTTAAATCACAAGCAAGAAGTATAATGCAGCCCTGACAACTGGAATCTAATGGTGAGGGGTCAGAAAAGCATCTGCTTTTCCAAGTTTGGTTCTTCTCAACATATGGACGAGGTCACTTCAGATGCTTCACAAACATTTATACCTACTGCTTTCCTAAATTAATACAAAATCCTCTTGCTTATCTCTTCCTTATTCTCTCCTCTGATACCTTAGCAAGAGGTTTACTTTCAACATTAAGAGCATTTTTAGCCCACTTTTGCCTCAGTTTCTTCATCTCTGATATGCACTAATTTAGGCTGGATTGGAGAAATAGCTGTACAATACATGCAACACCACAGCTACTTCTCATGACCCTGGCCAGCACTCCTTCCCACTGAGCATGTGCCTTCTGAGCCTGCCCCTCAATCCTTCAATGTCAAGTCTTCTCTGATGAAGTTTAATTCCTCACAGTCCTGATAACCTCTTTTCTGAGGCCATCTTTTCTGAGACTTACACATTTAAAGGGTATTTCAACCTGATTATTGCTATCTTTATCCATCTAATAAATATTTATTGAGTGCCTACACTGTATTAGGCTCTATGCTAGGAAACACAGAACAAAACAGATGCTGCTCTCAAGAGTTTACAGTCTCCAGACAATAACAATGTTTACAAAAGTAATAATTACTTCTATGATAAATATTATAAAATAAACGTGTGTTCTGATCAAGAGGACTGAATGACACTGTAGGCAAAATTTGATAAGGTCTTTATGGAAAGTCCTAGGAGACAATACTTATGCTGAGATGTAGGGCATATGTAAAACCAGGCATGCTAAGAACCAAGAGAAGGGTAACCCAGGGAGAGAAAAGAACATATGCAAAAGTGCTGAGGTAGAAAACAGCTTACTTATTTTATTTTATTATTATTATTATTTTTTGTCTTTTTAGGGCCACACCCATGGCATATGGAGGTTCCCAGGCTAGGGGTCTAATTGGAGCTGCAGCGGTCAGCCTACACCACAGCCACAGCAATTCGGGATCCGAGCCATGTCTGCAACCTACATCACAGCTCATAGCAATGCTGGATCCTTAACACACCAGGATTGAACTCATGTCCTCATGGATGCTAGTTGGGTTCGTTAACCTCTGAGCCATGATGGGAACTCCATCTTACTTATTTTAAATTTCAGCTATGTTATATGAGACACTATTTGTTTTCTACTCACTATCCATTTTCTTCAGGACAACAATGTGCTTAGTTAAAACTATTTTTCCCAGCCTCCTTTGCAGTTAGCCTTGGCCATGTCACTCAGTTTGGATTAATGAGATGTGAGAAGAAGTCTGTTAGGATTTTAGGAAAAGACTGTACTTTTTTTGGACAAAGGAATGATCCCTTTCTTATTTACCCACTATTCCTCTTTATCTTGAAAACAGAGACAATGGCTGGAGTTGTAGCAACCATTTTGTCATCAGGAAGAGCTTCTAAGGACATCTTAAGACATCATCCCTTGTTAAGATGCTGTATTAACCAGCAATCTACCAACCATCACTTACCTTTCTATATCTTATGTGAAAATATAAACTCCTCCTTTTAAAGCTATGCTCATTGTTTAAAAGTATTCCTGACTAATATACTAAACACATGATTAATTGTTTAAAACAAGATATCTTTGAGGGCTAAGGGTGCACTATTGGTAATTATACCAGGGTTTTAGGCATGAATCAATACTGTTTCAGGCAAACTATGATGCATTATATTCCTAACTAGAAAGTGATTTTCATGGATTAGATGAGCTGATGCATATCCAAATGTTTAATACATTGTCTGGCATACGAGTAACATAGAATATATAATATTATTATTAAAAATGAAACTGGTAATCAGAAAACATAATAGTGCATGACATAGAACATACATTGAATTGGGAAAAGAATGGAAGTTCCCATCATGGCTCAGTGGAAACAAATCTGACCAATATCCATAAAGACACACTTTGATTCATGCCTAAAACCCTGGCACGTTTGATCCCTGGCCTTGCTCAGTAGATTAAGGATCTGGTGTTGCTGTGAGCTGTGTTGTAGGTTGCAGACATAGCTTGGATATGGTGTTGCTGTGGCTGTGGTGTAGGCCGGCAGCTATAGCTCTGATTCCACGCCTAGCCTGGGAACTTCCATATGCTGCATGTGCATCCCCCCACCCCCCAAAAAAAGACAAAATATTGGGAAAAGAGTGGAGAAGAGGGAATCATCACCAAAAGGCTTTACAGCTGACTGTCTCTGAAGTAGTTTATCCTTGTGTGTCAGAATACAATGAGATTTATAAATAGAGAGAGTTGTCTCTCCCATGACTAGTGCTGCTAGGAGCCCAAAGGCCCTTTGCTATTTTCTTTGCTTGCTATCTTCCTACACTACCACTATTTTTCTTCTATGAATCATATCTTCACCAAAATAGTTGCTCAGAGTCCCTGTCTAGTGAGAACAGAAAGCTGGTTAGGTTAGTCCAGAAGTTGACTCAGTCCTTATACGTAACTCCCCTGCAGGGAACCAGGAATACATTATTTCTCCTCACTTTATGCCTGCATACTAATCAAGAGAAGACAAGTGGAGGAAGACCAGAAAGCCTAACTCTGCTGGCCGCCCCTGTTCTCTGAGCTCCTCTAAGGTGTGCCCACATATTTTCAAATAGCACACACCCTACATGTTATTATTAATGGGATTTATTGATGATACCTTCAAACATAGTAATGAATACATGAATTTCATGGGACAGCCGAACAGATCTAGAACTGTTTTAAGACCATAATTAAATTCTTTTCTGGCATTATCTTTAGGTATAGGCTTCATTATTAAAACTGAATTATTGTCCTCTGCTACCTACCCATATTTCCATCTGCTAAATGAGTTGAATTATTCTTAAGATCAAACAAATGTCAGTAATGATATAAAATAAACACAATGATTTCAATTTGTTTGGAAGGAAGATGCTGTCTATAAGGTGTAAGCATCCACACTCCATTTGGTTTTCTATGAATACGTCTACGAAAGTAGAATTTTTCCACTAAATAGTTAGATCCATTCTTGATAGTCCAGAAGAGAGGGAATAATCCCTTCCTGAAATAATATTAAAAAGCAAAGTCAGGGATTTTCTGCTGTGACACGGTGTGTTAAGAGTCAGACTGCAGTGGCTTGGGTTGCTTCGGAGGTGTAGCTTCAGTCCCTGGCCAGAGAACTTCCATATGCTGTGAGTGTGGCCATAAGAAAAAAAAGTGAAGTCATGGATTATTACTTACAGAAAGTACTTGCAACACATCACAATTTAAATTTTCTTGATGTTCTTTATCTAACGTCCGTAACTAATTGGAGGTTTCCTGTTTAAAAATATTTCTCAGGGAGTTCCCATCGTGGCTCAGCGGCTAATATCCACGAGGATGTAGGTTTGATCACTGGCCTCTTTCAGTGGGTTAAAAAGCAACTCCAATTAGACCCCTAGCCTGGAACTTCTATATGTTGCAGATGTAGCCCTAAAAAGCAAAAAAAAAAAAAAAAGAAAAAAAGTTTCTCTAATAAAATTAAAACAACTGAATTTACTCACAGCTTCCAAATTTTAGTGGGCAGGCATGGGCATCCATAGGGAAATCTTCCAAATGCATGGGACATTCAGCTCTCACTGTCAGCCTAAATGATTAAAGGAAATATGATATATAAATAAATGCCCTATAGATTAGACACTTTCTGATACATATGATTGGGAAATTAACTATAGCAAATATATTAAGAAGGCAAGAGAGACAAGCACAAATGGCAGTGTTCTGTTGAGCTAATAATCAAATATAATCTAGGAAGAACTATGTCAATGCCTGGATTCTATCCATTTTTTTGGTTTGTTTTGAGAAAATTGGCGACACCTAATTTTGTGTGATGAGTGAACATTGTTCATGTTTTCCAAAACAAGCCTCACCAACTCGCCCACCTGCCACAGCAAGTCCTTTGAGCATAAAGTGGGATGCACACAAACAAATGCTTGTAAAAAGTACTAATTCAGATTTGGCTGAGAAGACGTGGATAAAAAGGAAGAGAGGAGAAAGTCTTGCTTCCTACATGCAGCTCTCCTTCCATAAAACAGCACCAGATGCATCAAACAAAAAAGGAATAGGTGAACGGGGAATTGTCCTCAGGCTTTGTGAAGGTGAGAGTAAAGGCTCCCTGAGAGCTTCTATGTGATTTCACTCTGTTCCAACCATTTAGTTTTATTTACAAACCCACTGCCTCATTGAAGCCAGGATTCTACTGAGCTTCTTTTTCATCCCTATGTTCTGGGAACATGAATTCTATTTAGGTTTTAAAAAGGGTAGTCAAGACAGGAATTCACTAACATATGCTTGATCTCGCTTGGTGGAACTATGATGACATTCGTACCCAAATTCATCACATAATTTTCAGAAAACATGTTTACCATATTATCAAGTAATTTAAGAAAGGTGGTAAGATGGCTTGATAACCAGTAAAATCATGAAGTGATTATACTATTAATGAAAGGAAATAGAAGATTCCTATTGAATGAATGATTATACTTGCATCCTTAAGTCAAACTATTAAGGAAAGTGATAGCACATTAGCAAAGGTGGTGAGAAATTTAGGAAAGGAGGATATAGGTTAGTTAGATGAAGAATATTGTATACTTAGGAACCATTATATGATAAACTTTTTAGTATATGCAAATTCCTCCAGAAATAATTGCCAACTGGCAAGAAAAGACATTAGATTTAGGCTCAAAAACACGTATAGGATATTTTACAAAGGAAGAATATTTCAAACTTCAACTATAAATAGATCCTATTTGGCCAGTCTGGAAAGTCCTCAGCACATCTGTCCACAGATCATCTGTTTTCTTTCTTTTCTGGATTTTTCATTCTTTCGGTCCTATTATACTTTTACTGATTGAGTCCAGCACCTATCTAACATGGCTCTTGAAGCATTTTTCTTTCTTTCTCATGAAGATACTTGGGTATAAAAGGCTAGGAAATCTGGCATCTTTCTCCATAGGCAAAATATCACTCTATTCCACCTCTAAACAGGAGGTACCAAGTCTAGGGGTTGCCTTCATTCATTACCTTTTCATGTGAAAGGAAGAGCTGGATGGTCTGAATTACCAAGTGCTGGCCAGATCTATAAAAACAACAACAACCCAACAAACCACCTGTACACAAAATAACTGCTTTCCTTCAGAATAAGTCCTGGGTAATTCTTAATTTCTCACAAATTAGGAATATTTTTAAAAATCCTTTTTTCCCCTCTAAAGGTATTTAAAAGTTTATTTGATTCAGGTTTCTTTCATCCAACTGTAAATGAATGATTGGTGTCCAGATGCCGGGCTTTCCAGTAATGCCAAAATGAGGGAAATGTTCATGGACCAAAAATATATACATAATCTTCAATTTAAGCAAAATTCAGAATATCTATAATCTCAATCTAATTAACATCATTGTGAATTCATTCATATACTTCTTCAAAGTGTTCCACATGAATTTATGTTAAAAAAAAAAACTCTGGACTTTTTCTGTTTTCTGTTTCTTCCCCCTTTCTTTTAAATAGAAACATTTCAGATATATATCTAGAGATAGCTTCTAGAAATTTAATCTAGACCGTATAAAACTGTAGGATCCCTGAGGTTTGTAGTTGGGAGAGGAAATCCGTTGTATTAAAGTAGAGCATGGTGGAGAAATACATATTACATTACTTTTGTATACATGGTAAACATTTTTTCATTTTGTCTAGTCATTTTACTTAACACTTTGATACTTGTATGCTATTTCAGCCAGCTTACTTTTCATAGTAGAGAAATTGTTAAAGCTGAAAAACAGGCAAAACAAGAAACCAGATGCCATCTAATGGCCCATCAGCTTGATTGCCTACAAAAGGAATAGAAGTTCTAGAAAAAGCCATGAATGGAAGCAGGTCATCCTTACCTCATGGTGTACAACAAGGTCCCATCCTCGGTGATCCGCAGGAGCTTGTTGGGCATGGTCATGTTGTGTGCCACGGACTTCTTCCCGTTGTGGAAAAAAGTATCCGGAGTCCAGATTTTACTTGCCATTAGGTTATTTAACCGGAGTACTGTCATGGGTCCTTTAAATTTTAACCTTTCATCCTTCCAGCTTTGACGGAAAAATACATCTATTGTATATTCCTGGGTAATTTTGGAAAATGGTAAAGAGTTCACGGTGCTGTATCTTGCAATGTAAATGGCTTACTCAGACAATGCAAAATTTTTGCAACTTTAGAAGAAAAATATTAGAGGATGTTTCTGGAAGTACACTTACGGTGACCTGTACCTATGGGTGTCAGGTGAATCATTTGTTGGCATAGTCACCTAAAAATTCTATAATACCTGAAATATTTTCTGATCAGAAAAATTCTGCTGAATGTCTTCTCAGATATGTGAAAAGGAAAATAGTCCCTTACTCCCAGCCCACCTCTACCACATAAGCACTGAGGAGACAGAGCATATTCCAAATAGAAACAAAACTCAGGTTACAGGTTATTACATACAGGAACACATTTAAGGTAGACAATCTAGTTATAAAAATAAAGCATAACATTTGGGGGGCCTCATGCGATCTCTGAAAACCCCACATCCAATCCCAAAACATCCAGGGTCCTAATGTGACTATGATAATCCCATCTACTTTTTGGCTGGGTAAACATTTATCCATTTATTTATTTTGGCTAAGCAATATGTATAGACTTTCAATTCTACTGAAAGAAGATTATGAAAATAGATCTGTTTCACTGGTAATTTGCATCTTTTCCAAAAAAAGAAAAAAGAAAAGGACCCAGAATATGCGGGTGTGTGAGTGAGTATTGGTGAGTGTATGTGTGTATGAGACACACGAAGAATGTGTGAAGTTCATCATCATTCAGTCAGGGCATCTATTTATTTGAATAAACACAGCATTCCTTATGGCAATACCCAGAGACAAACATCTGCTAATCTGAAAACAAGCAATGTGACTTACCAGCTCCTAAAACTGAAAGGGGTAATGATATCCATCTTCCTTGCAGTTCTTGCTACACTGACACTAAAATTGGAACTCGATGGTTTGAAATAAAGATTATAACATTCTCCATTAATCTTAGAATGCTCCATGCTGGAAAGAAGACTAACTTGAAAACATCATGCTCCATTTTCTTAATCTCCTAAACCTTGATGCTTCAGAAAGCTGCTGATTTTAAAAATCTTATATGTATTGTCTTTAGGACATACAAAATAAATAATGTCTGTATTCCGGCTTTTGTGCATGAATTTTACTACCTGTCAGTTTCCCAGCATTTAAGCAAGATTGGGTAAAGACTGAATGAAGGTTTCCATAGCACAAGTTTGGCATTGCTGAGAGCTACTACTGATCAAGTAACTCAACAAGTATTATTGTCTAGTCTGTAATGCACCAGGCATAGGAGTAAATGCTGACTGAGTTGGAAACAACAGTCTATAAAGTGGTGCCAATCTATCTTTGCAGGCAAGAGAAGTTACCTTGTTTATTTCTTCTCTGTCTGGAAGTGTCAGATAAGAGGCACTGGGATACATGACACAGGAATTTACTTACCAAGAAACATTTGTTAAGCATCTGTTAAATTCAACAGGGGAGATCCTGTTTAGATTTGGAGGTTATAGGAAAAGCTCAGGGAGGATTAGGATGGACATGGAATAGTATTTGAGGAGAGAAATGAGGAGAGTGCCTATGGATTAAATCAGGAAAGGGTCCAGAGTAGCAGTGCTTGCCAGAGAAGTGGACAGATGTACCCTGGGCTGTGTGTGTTCTCTTCTCTGAACAATAGGAAAGCTTATGAAATAGGGCTATGATAATGATGATGTTTCTATTACTCAGGAATCAGCTGCATAAGCACTATACTCCATCCACCTGAACAACTTTAGCCTGATTTACAGCAGAGGCAATAGTCAGTTGTAAATCAAAATTCCAAGGATGTCTAAGATGACCATGTTCCCATGAATCTAAAACACTTGTTCCTTTGTTTGCCTGCTCCAAGGAGACTTCTGAATATAAAAAAATGTTAACTATAAAGTAAACAAAAATATTTATTTTCAAGTCTTTGACACGATATATCCTGTAGGCAAAGATTCCTAAAAAATTATAACAAAACTTGCTGAGGTCCTAAGGTTTACAAGGTTGTCATGTTTAAAGTTGGCTTTACTTACCTGTGCTAATGATGGACAATGAAATCCCCAAATTCAGTTAAAATACTCTTTGAATATTGTTCTGGTCACACAAGCATGCAGGTGTGCACACATCCACACACATGCATAAGGAGTAAAGTTAACTAGCTAAGCTTTCATTTTTCATGCTTCTCTCTGTTAGAAGTGGAAATGAAAACTAAAATAAAAGCACTTGATCCCCTCCAGCCTAATCAAAAATGTAAATATTTGGTCTCCCATATTCTGAGATTTGGCCCCTGCAATATTGCCATAGTAGCAACAGGCAGCTCCCAGAAGCTACTTGCATAGAAGGACTTCTCCCTAATGGTAGAAACCCATTAGCCTAAAATGGCCCAGAGCCCCTTCTTCAGGAAGATGTAACAGGAAAGAGGACAGAGCAGAGCCACGACATAAGGGTTGCAGATGTAAATTCTCAATCTTCTTGCTAGGACTGAACTATCCCTCTGCCCAGTGAATGGTCTTAGGTGATTTTTTTTTTACCTTCTCTAAAGCCAGTCTAGACACTGGAGATGATAGCAATACTTATTTCACTTGCCTATTGTGAGAAGAGAGTCAACACAAGGGAAGAACTGAAGAATGTCTGGAACACGGAAGTTCTCAGCAAACTCTAAAAGTTGTTACTTGTCTCCCTTTTTTTTTTTTTTTTTTTTAACGAACACAAATTTGTATTAGATTTTTAGGAGGCTGGGAATGAAAACAGAAATTTCTTTGGAAGGGTGGTAGGACAGGAAACCTGAAGAAAGTGAGAAAGTGGTCATAACTAAGCAAAACAAAGACAGAAGGCAAAAGAGAAGCCTCCTGAACAAAGAAGAAGCTCTGGTGGATACTTGGTTCAGGGTTCTGAGCTTCCACTCCCACCACTCAAGTCCAAATTACTCCATTCAGTGGAGTAGGTCCCTGGATAATATAAGCCTCATTGTGAAGACGAGGACAAAACATCCATTTTGTCCCTAAATAAATACTGTACCGAAGTGTTCCTGCTTGCACCATTTATTACCATCTGCGTGTGTGCTGATTTCATACATTTTAAGCACTATGGAAAGCAGGGCTCTATGATTGTGCTGCCTGGATATTTCTGTCAGAACCTAGTGCCCTGGGAATGTGTGATCTGATTGCCAATTAATGGTTTTTAAAATAAAGTAAAGGAGTTGTCCTAATTTTGTTTTCTATTCCAGATGAAGTCAGATGACTTGGGAGCTGTGGAGCCTCTAAGGACGATCAGTTCAAGTTGCTACCTAGCTGGGTCACTTTTCTCCTCTGCAAAATGTGGGTAATAATACTTAGTTAAAATATTTAGCATGAGGATTAGATGAAATATGATCTATAAAACCCTTAGCTCAGTGCCTCACTATTATAAACATTCAATATGTTGGATATTGTTATGGTTATCATTATTAATTAGATGTTTTATTACTTCTCAGTTTAAAAACTACATTTCCTGTCTTGAAAAATAGCTTGGTCATCTGCCTTTTAATTTTTATGGCCTCTACATCATACTGCTCTTTCTTATGGGTAATTCTCTTATAATGTAGTTTAAATGATTAATCTTCTCAAAGTGGTCAGGTACAATTTCCACAGGTCACTTAGCAAATCAGTTGCAGACCTACGGCTAATTGGATCCTCTGAACAATTCAAATATTGTTTTGTTCAAGAGTTTCAGGCAAAACTAAAACTAGTTTAGGCTCTGTCCCTTTTTTCTATTTGATATTTGATTAAAGGCCATGTATGAAAAGTAATTCACGATAATTGCAGGGTTAATGGTGTATCCAAAATTCTAGTCTGCATCTTTTATCTAAGACAAAGAAAAAAGACATCATTGGGTCTCGATATTCTACTTAATCTGAACCATTAACTCAAAAGCATGACAAATATTTTTCAAGAGAAAAAATTTTGATTGCATATTGCTTTATTTGGGCACTATCCCTGAACAACATCTACTGAACACATACCCTTTGTGAGGCATCATGTGGGTGGTGAAGATAGAGAACAGTCTTTTTATTATTATTACTAGGATAAGTAATATCATCATTGGTGTGTGCTGTTTGTAATGCTTCATCCTCTCTTTTGGTGTTTCCATCTCTGAGAAAAGAACATCGTGAGTGTAAAACTTCTGAAAGTTCTCCATTCCCTCACACTCTTCTTTTTGAAGAGGGGAGGAAGGAAAAGTAATTTAATTTGACAGGGGAATTTGGAAGGAGAAAACCATCTTGCCTACCTCGACCACTTCCTCTTCTCTTCTCCATTTGGGATGCTGCCTGTGTATAGGAGTCGCACATTCTGCTCTGTTCCTCCACGGTAGAAGTTTTACAGGGACCATCTACACCATAGCAGAGGGAGGCTAACACTGCCTGCTGACTGGGTGGGTTAATATGTCCGCTCCTGATATTTGCTGTCTGGAAACCCACTTGTCTGCGGATATGAGCCACCTACTGCGATACTATCATTATTAGTAATAAAGATGATATTCTCATTTTCCACATCCCTTAACTCTTCAGTATTATTTCTCAAACAGTTCAGAACTGATGTAGGAAAGAGGATGGTATTTACTGAGTTCCATAGAACTCAAATTTTAAAAGATAATATAGACTCCTAAACCTTTCATTAAATAGGTAGAAATTCAGTGCTTACTATAAAACAGCAATGCAGTGATACTGTGAAGGATGTGAAACAAGAATGCCTTTATGTTTTTTGGCATCGCTTTAGGAAAATAAGGTATTTATATTAGATAAATAATTTTATAAAGCAGGGCTATACATGAGACCAAAAGCTAAACTGTACTTTAAAGTCAATAAATGCGATTAGAATGCAGAAGGGGAAAAATAATTTGTATTGGATAAATTAAAAATATTTTTTTTCATCAAGCTCCTGATTTGAGTGATTGTGGAAATACAGAATTTATATAGGTAGAGAATAGAGGAAATTTCCATGAAGGGTGTGTGGCATGATAAGGGATTCAGAAGCAAAAGCAATAATAGCTCCTATTTATTAAGCACTATTGATAGACCCTGATTTCCATATCTCATTTAAAATTCCTAATAGTCTTATAAAGACAGGTAATTATAAAATATATATCCACTTTAGCGACTTACAGCCTGACTGATTTGCCCAAGGTCATACTGCTGTTAGTGATGAATTTGAATTCAGCCAGCCAGAATCCTAGAGCCAGTGGCATGCCTCACCAAAAGTAAATCTACAATCGTGGCTAACTTTTATATTTTTGTTTCTTACGCAGTAATAATGGCTGAAACTTGTTGAGTGCTTATTATATGCCTATAATTTTTAGTGCTTTTCATGAATTAATTCATTTACTATTTGTGATAACCCTAGGAGGTATAGTTACTCCCATTTTACAGATGAAGAAATTTAAGTAACTTCCCCAAGGATACACCCTTATCAGTGGAGAAGCCATAAGTATGAACCCAGGCACTCTGGTTCAGAAATCTGTATTCTTAGCTACCGTTCTGCTCTCTCTTATATGCCCCACTGACTCTAATTTGAACGGTTAGTGCATTTCACAACCTGTTTTTAGGTGTAAAGTATCCAATCATCCAAAGCCAGCATTTCCCAGTATTTGACTCATACAATGTCAACAAGTATCACTTGAAGGAAAGGATTCTGGACAAAGAGGATTGGAAAACACTAGATTAAATGCACTTAAACAGTTTCCCTTACCTCAGGATTTGTCAGAGCTTTAACCCTGCACTGTGAATTTCCACACTTTGGGTCTAAGTTGATATTTTCTATAATTTGTGTTCTTAATCATCTGAGCTACTATGAAATCAGAGGATTTTTAGGTTAAGATGGTGTCAACAAAAAGTTATTTAAAAATTGCTATTTTTAAAATTACTATTTAATTAATATCTTCAAAATCTCCACAATGGTATGTCTTATTGGCATCTTTATGATTTTTTGCTCATATAGGAACTTGGCTGTTACGAAGTTAGAAATATGTAATATCTGCAGAGATCTACAGATTTACCAACTCCAGTCAAACAGAAGAGAAAATTTGTGTTAATTCATTTCGTCTAGAAAGTGAGAAAACAGGTATGTATTTATTTTATTCTCACTCTTGTTAATAACTTAATGATTGCCTTTTTCAGTGAAGTTGAACCTTGTTATTTCAATCCTTGTCTAATTGTGATCAGGTATTCACTCAGCTTTTACACACATTTCTCTTTTTTAACCAAAAATAATTTAGAAATTGCAATGTTTATAGCTGTTCTGTAACAGTGTTGACTATTCAGAAACCTAGCATTCTTCAATCATTGTGTCTTCCTAATGAACGTATAAGATAATTCACACTATTTGGCTCAAAGAATATAAACCAAGGCAAAGGAATCCTTTCAGGGATGGAACAAAAAAAGACTGTAGTGGTTGATCACCCTGAAGAGGCCTGGCCTGGAATGAAAGTGGGTATTTTCCGCTGTGTAAATATTACATTATATATATTATATTATATATTATGCACACAGAGAGACACAAAGATAGAGCCAAGCTATTCCAAGTTGCTTACGAAATACCTAGTCTATACTTTTTCTTTCAAAAGTTAACTTTAGAAAATACTCCAGGAAAGCCAAAAATGCCAGGTCACTTACCATATCATGGTCTGAAACGGGTCCGAAACTGGTGACGAAGATATCTGTCTTCACTTCAGTTACACGCTCTGATGAAGCAGGAAATTGGGACAGTGAGTGTCTATCAACGGCCCTTATTAGATCTCACCACCACATATTCACAACCAAATGGGAAATTTATTGGCTTTGATTAGCTATTTCTAAAATTGGTCCACTGTGTAGTCCTGATAATTTACTGCTTACACATGAAATTTCACAGTTAATATTTTTCAGTGGAGAACAGAGCCTAAATATGCCACTTTGGAAGACAGATTTTTATGGAAAGGTCAGATGATGCTTAATGAATTCTTCAAGAATGGACACACTTTCTTAAATTATACCAAGCCATTTCATATTACAATAAAAATATGCTAGCATATGGGTATATTTTAAGCTTAAATATTTTTACACAGCTTGCCAGATCCTCCAGGTATTGAAGTTACTCTTGGGAAGTATATAGCGTACTGTAACAAGCTTTATTAACTCTTTAAGGACTCAAGGGTGTGTTTTATAAATGATTGCTTTCTGGCACTAAATCATAACTGAATTATCCAAATTACTCCCTGGGAAAAAAAATCTGACAACCTATATAAGTATCCTCAATTTTGAGGATGTAAAGAACATATTATGGAACAGCAAAAGTTCATTTAATAGATACCATTTCAAACTCAGTACAATTTTATTTTATTGGTCTCTGAGGCATGTACATCAGCCATTAAAAACATATTATTCTAGTTTGGTGACAACTCCACACAGATATTTTCAAGGAAATGCAATCATGAAAGAAGGAAGGAAGGAAGGAAGGTTGGAAGGAATGAAGGAAGGAAGATGTTGCTTATATAAAAGGAAACGCTTTGTTGAGAGGAGAAAATGAGAAAGATGACTTTGTAATTTTCAGCTTTGGCTCTAAGAAATAACAGTCCAGTATCTCAAGCAATTCATTTCATTTATCAGGGCATTTGTATCTTTGGTATTAGGACATGAAAAAAGTGATCCAATACATGCCATAACAGTTCTTTTGAGAGTCAAAAATTTTATTTCTTAGCAATTCACTTGTAAAAGGCTAATACTTTCAGCATAAATTTGTCTCAAAGAAGTCATATTATACCCATAATGTACCTCAAATGATATGATTTTGAGGTGGAGACGGTCTCCTCGATAACCAATCCAATATTTTTTTGGCTTTTTTCCCCAACAATGTCATTGGCTCCAGAAAGTTTAAATGAGCCCCTGACATAATAATTGTGTGGAATTTACTATTTAATGCTTCCAAATAGAGGGCAGGGTTTGAGAAAAAGAGAATAGAGTTGTGTTTTTAGAGCTTGTTTCCAACTTCAGCTTTAACATCCAGCAGCAACTGCGTACCTTGAGAAGAGCAGCTGTCAGCAGTGTCTCAGCTGAATTAACACCTGCCTCTCATACCAGCCTCACCTCTTCCAGCAGCCATTCCCCAATATATACATCTCTTTCTCTATTGCATACTCTAGTTCTATATTTTTATTAGAATGAGTCTTTTCTTGGTTTAAATATCTGTTATTTCTTAAGATTCCATCCAGACCTCACAATCTATTGGAATGTCAGGATAGACTTTCATTTAAAGACAATAATCAAAAGAAAATATATGTTATCTACTCACAAAAGCTAGAATTTATCTTATTTATGGAAAGCATTTTCCATTTCTCTTTAGAAATTTCCCTTTCTAGATTAAGCAAACAGCCTCATTTTGTTTCCAAGGTTGAATTGCACTTCTCTCCAGATTATGAACTCTTAAGATTTATGGTGAATATCTTAACAGATTTGAGTGACACTTATGGAATTAAACTTATGTTCTCTCTTTCATTTTTATTTTTATGGTAGAGATCAATCATTAAGCTCATACTCATTTGGGAAATATATATGAATCCCTGTCTGCACACTTTCAAGTGCATGGTGGTATAGGATGGTTCGCTTAGACTCCTTGATCACTATTATTTATTTCCTGAGTGTGAAGAGGGCATAAATTTCTGTACTTTAAGCTAACTCCCGAACGTAGCTAGCTTTACAAAAACTGGCTTATCAGGTGTTTTGGGGCAACCAATCTATTTTATCCAGCATGATAAAATGCTCTGAAGAAGTGAACCATTCCCTTGTCAAATACATGGGCTATTTTCCTCGGCTGTCTTTGGTTTGTCAGTGGATGTTATCATCTGGAACTTGGGCAGGGAGAGGGAGGAAAGATAATCAGAAAAGAAGAACAATCATTTTCTATACTTTCCCCTCTAATTTATTTCCCTTGCTACATACCCAAACAGTTTTCTTTGATTTATCATCAGCTGTTAGTGAGTGTCCAGTGAAACAAGAAGTTTCCATTGCTCTAAGACTCTGCTTATTATGTGTGCCAACGAGAGAGTTGTCCTGGACATTAGCATGCTAATGTTTCTAAGAAACCATGTTTTAAAGAAATGTGGTCAGCCTCATGTACCCTTGTGTTTCCCAAACTTACTTGGGAATGCTACTCTAAAACATTCCAACAGCTTTAGGGTGAACATGAGGTCAATATAACCTATTACGTCATTTATAAAAAAAAAGAAATAAAAAATACATCTTCATAGTACAAGTTTGGAAACTTCAGAAAAATGTTTTAAAAATTTAATTCCCTGGAATATTACCATCCACATAAATCCACTGCTACTATCTTGACATATTCCCTTACATATTTTTTCCATTCAAATATAAAATTAGTAATTATGCTCAAACCACTCTCACTCAGTTGAGTACAATTTCAGTGACAAAGAATAGGATCCTTTGATCAAAAGTAGGTCTTTTATTCCAGCTCACCAGGGGAGTCCCTAGTGTCAAGGGAAGTTGTTCTGCTTTAAGACAGAAAGTTTATGAACTGGTATACAAAGGTTCAAGATAAAGAACTGTTGTGAATGAACTTCAGCCAAGTTGCAAATATTTCATAGTTGTGACAAAGAAATGGTGATTTAAAATCAAGTGTTCTTTTGGTGGATCAGTCTTAAATAAGGAAGATACAGTCGGACCTATGTGCTTTCTCTGAGAACTCAGGAGATTGTTGAGGAACCTTCTTTTTCACCATTCTAGAAAAATTTTATCATCTCTTCCCTCCCCCCCGACATAAAATCCCCATTGAATGGGGAGATATATAAGAAAAGTGGAAACATTAGTGTTTAAATCATATGCTTTAAAACTAGACTTTATTGACTTAGTATTAGACTCTAAAGTGTTATTAGAAATACCTAGAAAGAACTTAAGGCCTTTCTATGGATCACATGAGGAAAAGTCAGGATATTTTTATGCTTCTAAATATTCTATTTAAGAGCATACAACGTAAGTCAGGGACTTCTAATGAAGTTCAGCTAGGAAGATTATACAACTAGTCAAAGTTAAACATGAATGAACCTCTTAGGTAATGAAATTATCTGCAAATGGAAATCAATTAAAATAACTCAGATGGATTTCCCATCGTGGCTCAGTGGAAACTGACTAGTATCCATGAGGACACAGGTTCGATCACTGGCTTCACTCAGTGGATTAAGGATCTGGCATTGCTGTGAGCTGTGGTGTAGGCTGCAGATGCGGCTTGGATCTAGTGTTGCTGTGACTGTAGCATAGGCTGGTGGTTACAGCTATGATTCGACCCCTACCCTGGGAACCTCCACATGCCACAGGTGTGGCCCTGTAAAGACAAAAACAAACAAACAAACAAACAAACCTCAGATGGAAAAAATCTTCAGAGAGCAGATTAATGAGGAAATATTTTTTCAATCAAATATTTTCATCACAATAATCCTTCTCTGTCCAGTGTAAAAAAAAAAAAATCAAGATTCTTTAAATTAGGATAACTGTATACTCATCGTCAAGTTTTCAAGTGATAAAGATGAAACAGAGTTATGTAAACTGAGATTATGCGATGATGGTTATTATTACAGTGATTAGGGGTATCTTAAGATAGTACATCAATGTAACTGAAGTTTTTGATAAATCAATTAAAATCAGTCTTTATATAAGCACACCCTTCAAAGATGTTTTACCTACAACATATATATTATTTATATAACATATATGAGCACACACACACACACACATATATGTGTAACACATACGTATGTATACACATGTATACACACACCATATTATATCCTCCATAACAGCTAGACAGCAGTAGATCTGTTTTTACTGGGGATTTCCTACAATGTTGATATCCTGCTGATAAGTATTGAAGTAACAGATGTTTTGAAGTGATAATTCAAAAAGATGATTAGTTCTTGAGGCAGAAATGAGAAAAGCAGTGCTGTATAGTAAGTAGTAAACGCATTGGATTAAGAGTCAAAACTCTCTGGATTTTAACTCTGATTTTCCTGAAGAATGAGCTGTGTGATTTCAGGTACAATCCTTTAATCTCTCTCAATCTGTTCTGTCACTTTCAATGAAGAAATAATACCTGCACAGTCAACTCTATTGCCTTGGAGTAAGAGTCAAATAAGATACTGATGCCAAAAACACTGAGATGTATTTTTTTGGTACACCAATTTATTAAAAAAAATATTTATTGTTTTCTATGTGCCAGGCAGGCATTGTTCTAGGTAATACTAATACATTGGTGAACAAAAGAATAATTGTATAATTGTTCCTGTTCTTCTGTAGCATATCTCATAGTTTAAGGTAAAATATATTTTAAGCAAATAGGTTAGAAGCAGAGATAAATAGGTAGATAGGTAGATAGAGAAAATTACATACACATTGTGACCAAATTCATATGTACGAATTATACTAATTAATATCAGATCACTATTTTATCAGCTCTGAAATAGTGTCTTTTGAAGAGATGACATTTTGAACTGTAAGCTAAAAGGTGAGAAAAATGCAAGGATGAACAGATCCAGGAAAGTCATTTTAAGGAGAGAAAAGAGCAAGACAAAGATCTGAGGTGAGAAGAAATGTGCTTTAAGAAATAGGAAGCCCAGTATATCTGGAGCTTGGTGATTCTGATTATCATGGTACAAGATGACACTCTAGAGGTAAAAGGGGCCAGTACCTAAAGAGCTTCTGATAGGAGCAGTTGACGAAGCCTTTGGGTAATGTCGTGAAATAATGTTACTTGTGGTAATTTATGGAGACAGCTGATGCTGTGTGAACCATGGATCGTCAGAATGACCATAATAGAAAAGAAAATGGAAGACGGAATCAATAGTGAAGAATTTTAGGTGGTATTTTGTTAGGAATGCCTATCACAACAATTTATTTCATTTGGTACTGGCCATATTTTCACTGGAAATGCTGTTTACTGAGGGACTCAAGAATAACACGCACTGGGCCCAGTTCTGTGTACTTATAACTTAGGAAGGCAGTTTATTGCATCCTTTAAGCTACTTTGCTTCAATCAGTTCATGGAGGCAGGCACTCTATGGAGGCTAAATGGGCTAATATTAGTCACCATAAAAAGGGTTTCTTAAAACCCCACTTTGAAATGGTTCTGTTTGGAAGCTGAAACTATCCTGGGCTACGGAGCCACCCATTCATACTCCTTTCAGTTCTCTGACAGCCTTCCTGGAGTAGCATCCTTACTCCTTGACTTTCATTTCCATTCCCTTAATTCTTTAGAATAGTTGGCAATTTCCCCCTAGCTGATAATGTAGAGCAACTTAATTTTGGCTCTGTTCAGCTCCTAAATCTGGTTATGGGGTAAAGAATCACATATGAAGGTGTCTAACCAAAACCTGGTCCTTTTGTGGTTTGGGGTTGTAAGAACTCAGATGTTACAAGAATCTCCCAGGGCGGAAAAATAGTTTCTTGGAGCAGATATTTATCTCATCTCCACTGAGAATTTCCTTTCATCTCTCCTTACATCATGGCAGTTTCTACTGGGAGAGGGCATAGCTTTAGAGAAGATGTGATTGCTGTGTTGGAGGCATCTGTATAAGTCTTTTTTTTTTTTTGCTTTTTAGGGTGGCACCCATGGCATATGGAGTTCCCAGGCTAGGGGTCAAATCGGAGCAGTAGCCACAGCAACAGTAATGCCAGATCCAAGCCGCATCTGCGACCTACCACAGCTCACAGCAACACCGGATCTTTAACCCACTGAGCAAGACCAGGGATCGAACCCTCAACCTCATGGTTCCTAGTCGGATTCGTCAACTGCTGCACCATAACGGGAACTCCAGGTCTGTATAAGTCTGGATCAAAATTGCATAACCTGCAGTAGCTTTGAGGGCCATACTTTCTGTTCACATTATAATATTTTTAGTTCTATGAGAACAGTAATACAATAATCTTGGAGGGATAAGGCATTTACTTAGGGCTTCTTAAAGTTTTTCAAAATGGCAGAGTCTGTGACTATTAACAGTGAGATTCTTACCTCAGAAACACTACAACATTATTTTTCAAATAAAGAACTCAGGGTCAAGCTGCAAAAAAAAAAAAAAACCTTCTACAGAAAAAAGAATTAATATGCCACATTAGTTCTAGAATCAAGATAGGAAATTGAAACTATAGAAAAATTTCAAAAGTGACTGTGCAAAATATGAACTACAGTCCTTTACTAATAATTTTGTATTTGTAACTTGAGCACAATTTTACTGGCTACATTTTATCTTAGGAAATGCTTGGCATTGATCAGGTAGGTGATTAATATACCACAGGAAAAGATGGAAGCAGAAAGTTTCTAAACACGCTAGACCATTCCTCTAGGCATCTCAGTTGGAATCACTAGACAACCTGGTTTTATGAGCTGACTGGATTTCTCAGTCAGTGAAGGTTAAAAGGTGCTCTCTGTTCATTTCAACAGCTCCTCTTGGGTTTTTGGTAACTGCTTTTTCTCTAAAATTCAAGTGAATTATGGAATGTCTAGATATAGTATTTCAGTGGAAATACATTGCATTATGCCAAAGTCTGAGCATCTGCTCCATATCTGCATTAAAATCATCAGATAAATGCGTAGCAAATTCCAAAAAAAAAAGGATAGCAAATTGAAATAGAAGAATTCCAGAGTAGAATTTCAAAAGTTAATACACAAAGCCATCATCTAGTAAATATCACCACCACAACAAATATGTGATAAATCTAACCTTTTAAAATGTTTTGGGGTACTGTTAATAGTTTAGAATCTTTTTATTTCACAGAAAGACAACACAATGTGACTCAAATATCTTGTCTTCTACACTTCGGAAATTCTGGCTTTTTAATATAAATACAAACTATGTGTTTCAGGTTAGGTGAATATGCATAAAATGGTTGCTTCTGATCTCAGCATCACATAGGATACAAAAACATAATAATAAAAGATCATATGAATATCAGGTATCTTATAATCTTGCGGTAAAACAAAGTGCAGTCACGTAAAATTTACAAAGCTGCACAAAATTTCACAAAAGATAAGCCAATGTTGGTCCCCAGAGCACTCTTATTTTCCTTCGTTTATTATTTTGATACAAACAAACATAACCCAAGAGCCCAAGCTAATTCCCCAAGGAGCCAACATCACTTTGCCAGTAGCAACCAACGCAGTCTCCTTGCTTAGCTGGAGATGCTTATATCTTAAAGCTGAGATGTCTTGCAATAATTGGAGTAAAGGAAGTTTAAAAGATCTTATATAGGCATAAGAATCAAATATTGGGAAAATTAAGAAGATAAGGAGTAAGTCAGCTTTGAGGCATATATTGTTTGCTAAATAAGACGTTAGTGCTAAAATACCTTGAGAGAAGATCACAGCTACATTCCAGTTATGACTGCTCATCTAACTGATAGCTTCAAGGAAGTAAAATCTAAAACAACCCCCCCCCAATTCTATAACATGTATAGGAAAAAGAAGAAACTCATAATTAAGTATATATTAAGGGTATAGTAGGAATGCATAAAGCCCATTCTCTACCTACATTCCTTCCTGCCTGTTTACTGTTTACTTCTTCCATCCATCTGGGTTTGTCCCAGGATGAGTACACATGAATACTCTTTCACAGGAAAGAGAGATGTGCACAGATAATGGGGCAGAAGGGAAGGGAAAGATGTCCCTGGAAAGCCATTAATTACTTCTTCTCCAAAACCTGAAAGCTTGCTTCAGAATGCAGTTTTAAATCTACGTTCGTGGATTGTTTATCCCCTCCCATTTTCCCGCAGTGCAGGGGCAGCCACTAATGATGGCAGCTGACATTTTACCCAGATAGGCACAGTTCTCAGGCAGCCTCATTTAATTTTTTTTAGGAAGCTGGAGGAAATTCAGGCTTCTTTGGTTTATTAGAATCACAGTCAATATGGAGAAACCCTGAGGAAATGGATTTTCTCAGAAAGTGTTTGGTTTGGTCTTGATGTAAAATGAAAAGAGGAATCTTGATTAATCAAGGAACACCTGAGCCTACCCAGCCCCATAACACAGATCCGTCTCTTTTACCATTTTCTCTATGGTACTCTCCTTCACCTTCTCCAGCCCTCTCACTTTTCTCTATTCGTTCTCCTTATTTTCAGTACCTTCTTTTGCTTTCCTTTCTTCTCTAGCTTTTTCTTACCTGGCCATTATTTTCTGGATTTTACCTTCTCCTTTCGCTTAAGCAATTTTTAAGCAAAAGCCTTTCAAAAATGTTCTTCAGCCCCTGGTTGCAAGGAAGAGGCACACCTTGCCCTCAAAGAAATATATTAAATGAGAATGAATTCAACAATCACTGACAATTTTGACTGGTATTTTCTGGCTACTGACAATTTCAATTCAAGTCTACTTAGAGGGTTTCTTCATTAATTTTGTCCTTACAATAGGAATGTGCCAACATATTTTTCTCTTTATATTCCTGAATAGAGTATATTAATAGAATTCTGCACATTCTATCCTTCTTAGTTCTTTTACCTCAATTAAAACAATGTCCTTTCCAGGATATCTCTCTTGATGTTGCCCTTTTTGTCCCAGAACTGCTCTTGATCCTGAAAAGGCAGCCTTTTAAAATAGGGTTACAATATCTGCAAACTCATTTCTATCATCTGGGTGAACTATGCTATATATTTGTTTCACAGTTATTGTATCCGAGATGTATATCTCCAAAGAGCCGTGTTACACCTTTGGATGCAGTGGGTGTTTCTGAAAAACAGGTCACATATAAGAGTCTCAAGTCTCAGCTTATCACATTTCTGTGTTTTTGAGGACATTCAGAATAAAATATCCCTGCCTTCTGCACAATGTTGTTATATTTATAAAACCAGACTTTTATCATAATAAAGAAAAGAGTGGGCTCCTTTCTCTTGCAAGAGAAAATTATCCCAGCTGTGATCATGAACCTACTAAAAGGAAATTTTTACCCGCTTATAAACTAATGGTAATCTTTCAAGTATTTCCTCTACATAGTTTTTGCATCTGAAAGAAATTGGACCATGGAAAAAAATCCATTTTTATAGTGGTCATATAAGCATGTCATATTTAGCTTACCAGAAATCTTTGGTACAGAAATGAAATTTTTACCCGCTTATAAACTAATGGTAATCTTTCAAGTATTTCCTCTACATAGTTTTTGCATCTGAAAGAAATTGGACCATGGAAAAAAATCCATTTTTATAGTGGTCATATAAGCATGTCATATTTAGCTTACCAGAAATCTTTGGTACAGAAATGAAATCAAATAATTCAGATGTATTTATTTCAGTTCATAGCATCCAAAAATCATGGTGTTAACATTTTTCTCTAGTTCTGTAGTTGCTTATGTCTTACAAAATATCTAAAAACTGTGCTTAATATTTTAAGGTGTAGTTTTCTAAAGATAGATGCACACCCTCAAAATATACTTAAACATGTTATTGACTTCAGATATACATGTAATAAACACATGCCTTTGTATCCCTTAAGACTAAAAAAGCAACCCCCAAAATGACAAAAATTAAGTTAGTCAGTCATTCTTTTTAATTTTCCCAAGCCCTTGAATTCTCTATTATTGTAGCATATTATACCTATTTCAACTAAAAGTAATACATTGTGTCTATAGCCAATGACTATTTCTGTTCTTTAAATACATGTTTGTTTTTGTTATTTGAGGAGATTAAGTAGATAATAAAGTAGGTTCCACCAAAATTGCAGCTTGAATTAATGTAGTTGTTTCTGTTAATAAATCTACCATTATCTTGAATCTTAAAAATTGGCTTTTCATCCCATTCTTAGTCTACATTGTACATCTTCAAGGTGTGTGACTCTCCTAGACCTAGGTATGCAGATGAGGAGTAGGTGAAATGCTTCCTGCTTACACTGTATTTGATTAAATAATATACGCATTTATTAAAGAGTTGTTATACATAATTATCTGTACATGAGCAGCCATGGACTTGTTATTTCTGCTCCAAATAACAATACGACTATATAGCTGATTATTAGAAAAGGGGTATATGTGTGAAATTGTTTAGCAAATGGAAAGCCATGTTCAGAACTTATAGAGGATACTCATATTCACGTGTTAAAGTATTAAATGGGATTTCCTAAACTAGAATGAAGACAAGGTTTTCTAGGTGTATTAAAATTTATGCTGATTTTCTAAGGATTGATACCATGGAGCAGGAAGAAAAAATAGTAAAGAAATCAGATGCATGCCCACCAGAACTTTAAAAAGTCTTGCTTTTTAAAAGTTACTATCATTATCCTGACTTTCTCCTTTTTGTATGCCCCTCTCCTTCCTGAAGTCTTTGTAATTTACCTCACATTTTATGAACCGAGAACAGTTTTCCTGAAACTGCTCCAGAGGTTTAGATATACACAGACTTTCCTTTAATATATCACATACACATTTATGTGCTCCATTTTGTGACCAACATATACTGTTCTTTAAGTTTTGTTTTCAAAGAAGTAAGTAAAAGGAAACTAAGTGGAATACAAAGCTGAAGGAATTTGTGTAGCATGTCCCAGAATGAATGTTTGAGAGCAATATGAAAGGACACATGGTAAGACCTTTGACATATATCTGACTTGTGTCTCTGACAAAGGAGATTCCCCTTAAACCTCTGAGACACTAAAGGCATTTGGCAGCCTCAAAACAGACCCACGATTCATATTTGTGTGATTATGCCACCCAAAGTATTAAAAGAAATACTAAATCCACATTATCATTTGGTTTTAAAATCAAAATTTGAAATTTTAAGTTTCTTATGCTTGGCATCTCTTTGCTATTGAGACAAAGAAGAGATGGATTTCTTAGTATTGTCATTTAATTGTAATTTAAGTGTTGCTATTAAATGGTTTCAGCAAATGTTCTAGAGAAAGTGCAGCATAAGTTGTAGATGGAAGTTGTAGATTCTAACCTTGGTTTCTTATGTGACTTTGAACAATAATTTATTTCCCTATTCACTTGTTTTACGTGAGATCAGTATTTTGTTTTGGCTTCATTAGTCTTTGTTTAACTAAGGAAGGTAGGTTGATTAGCTTATTCAAAGGTTATTCAAATAAGTGTTTAATGTCATGCACTATTTACTCCTATTGTTATAAATACTGTATTATTAAGTGCTATCTTCTTCACGAATAGAAATTCATTAGTAAAACCAATTAATTGGCAAATTATAAAAACCCATTTTTTTCCATAGAAAATTAGAGCTTAAATTAAATGCACAGTCAAAAAACAAAAACGAAAACAAAAACCCTACCATCTATCTCATGCACCTTTTATCCCAGAGGTGGGGGTAATTAACACAAAACAGTGGATCAACATGTAATATTCCAAAATAAATATTTAGAGCAATAGAGTCAGAGATATTCTATTTGAATTCAGTGTAGACAGAGCAATGCCGAATGAAGTAGAGATGCAGGCTTTTGGCTGGAAGGGAGAATATTACCCCCCTTTTCCTCTTTTAAAATCAAATCATTCATGGAAAAATTATGATTGCCAAGTAAACGTAAATTTCTTTCATATTATGAGAAGTCTGATCTGCCTTTTACTACATTTGGGTATGTGCTTGGAACTGCCATGGACAATCGAATTAGCATTGAGCAATCCTGTAAAAATAGGATGAGTCCTTAAGCTACATGCTGTCATTCTTATTACTTTACCATGTAGAGGGAAGCAATGTTAATAGTAAAAGTTTAATATTGTTCTGTAAAAGGAAAACATGTTAAAGCTACCCACCTCCTAATCCTGGTCTTAGGCGATTGTCATAACCATCTAGGAGTCGGTCCAAAATCCTGGTGAAGACAGTGGTGTTGTCTTTGAGTTCATCCTGTAATGAGGGTTGTCCATAGCTGAAAATAAACATGAAGGGAGGCAATATCTAAATTACACATTTCTACTAAAATCTTCTTTCAAATAAAGTCTTCCTCTGGTTTTCCTATTTCCTTTCTATTAAATCTTAATTTGAAAATTCCTTCTGATAAAGTAAAAAAAAGTCACCCATTAATCCTTATCATTTTCTCTTATTTGTTCTCATAGATGATATACTCTTTATTCTAATATTTCAAACAACGAAAGGAAAATTACATGAAATGGGTTATGTCTTTACATTTATAATTCTCTGCATGTATACAATGTTGTTTGTTTTCTTTGGGCAAGCAAGAACATTAACACATGCTAGAAAAAAAACCAAATCTGGGAAATTTTTCTCAAATTAAAAAAAATGTATTTACGAGTTACCAAAGTAATTGATAGCTTTGTTTTCCTTTAATTTAATATGCAGCAGAATCCTAAGATTTCACCTACCAGTATCCCTTCCTTCAGCCTCTTTGTTTATACCTATGTGTTGGGTTTTTAATGTTCTTTCAGTATATTTAGGTGAGAAAAGTAGATAAAACTTGTTTCTTAGGATAATTGTATGTTAACATCAGTGTGTAATTTCTATTTCCCTTAAGGATTATGAACCATTTTTTATAATTTGTCTATTCAAACCTCTAATTAATTGAATTTTTGACATTTCTTGTCTTAGATGTAAATGATACCTTGAAAAAGATATGATCCATTATCTTAATATTTGGTTCACTAAACTGTAATGCAGGATTAGTGTTTTGTTTTAAGAAAACCCAGCCATTTGGGAGCAGAATTGGGACTAAGATCCAGGTTTATTTAACTTTTAGTATAAAATTATTTCTATTTGGAGTAACTGTTCCTATTTAAGTCTTTTTATGTGAAAATCAAGTTTTTATCCTTTACCATTACTAGTTTTTGAATTTCAACCACATGGTGGTCTCAGTTCAAATACTGTGTATTTATTACATCAATCACACTATTATCCATGCTCCTTAAATCATATTTTATGTAATGATGAGGAGGACATCTCCAAAATCCTTTGAGAGAAGAGTTATCTTAGGATGGATTACACTTATTGATATATTTCAATGATAGCTCTGACCTTGAGCAAAAAAAAAAAAAAGAAAAAAAGAAATGAACATAGAGTGTAAACTAAGAAACTGCCACAAAAACAGCACTTTCATACTTCTTATTGACAATGCTTTTGACTTCACTCTTGTGTGTTTACATTACCAATAAATCTAAGACAAATAGTAATATTTGTAACCAGGATTCACTTATTTGACAGCAGCAAGAAATATAATCCAAGTATCAGCTCAAAAATAAGCACCACTGTTTAGGTAATTAATTTTATATTAGCAAAATGTAATTTTTTTCTGATAAAACTCTAATAAGCTACTATAACTAAAAGTTATTCATGATATGAAATGTACTGCTGTGAAACAATTTTACCTTCTCCTAAATTTGACATTAACACCAGATTGAAGGTTTACTTTTCTTTGGCAAAATTAAACACTTCACTAGATTTTGAAATCAAATTTTCAGCAAGCTCTTTGTCTTCCAGGATATATCATTAGCAGATGACAGCAATAATGCAAAAATAGTTTCCTGAATGCAATTACTTATAAAAACTCATTGTCACAAAACCAACTGTGTGCATGTATCTTTCAAGGATGTTGGAAGGTCATCTTGATAAAGGTGGAAAAGAAATGCTAGCACACCTTCAGCTGTAAAGAGGGCCTGACCAAGTAGACTAAGGAAGAAAGCAATACAACAAGCAGGGGGAAAAAGATGAAACAGGGTGACCTGACACAGCAATTAGATTGTTTATATGATTCCTAGAATATGGAATGGTCTATTATCTTTACCTGCATTCCCTTTGTTTTTATAGCTTATGTCGAATTCAGGAAATACTCTTCCCTTGGTTTTATTTTTATTTTATACATGTAGTTTTCACCAATTATTGCATTGGAATACAAATGCCCAAAGAGACTTTTCCTTGCCTATCAGAAAACAAGTTCTGTTATGCCAATTGGAATGGTAATCTTTCTTTTATGTGATTTTCTAATCAGGTTATGCTTCATCTTTAATTCTAATTTACTATGCCCAATTGTAATTGTCAGAGAATAACCCTAGGATAAAGATCAAGATTATTTATTTGCTATTAAACATTCACGCCAATGTAATGTTTCCTAAACTGAATATATAATTTGTAGAGAAATGTCAGTTACATTACCTGATTTTGATTCCCTATGAACCACTATATAATAAAACACTGTGCACTAACTCCATCTACAGGTCATTACAATAGTAACACTTCATATAATTTTTCAAAAGCGGTGAAGAACATTTCACTCCTCAGATTAAGAGTATCTGGCAATAATGCATTTCCTCTTCATCTGGCAGTTGTTATTTATCACACATAATAGCAAACAATAAAAACAGACAACTTCTCAATTAAAAAAATCCCCCTAAATCCTTATCTTTCCAGACTATTCTATCTCTCTGTCCTAACTCGTAAGAGTTCACTTTTCATTACATTATGAAGAAACTTAGGCTTTTATAATATTGCTAAGACTTTCATTTGGGCCACAGGAGTTGACTACACAAGAAATACAAAAGCAGAGAAAAACCAGAAATATTTGATCATTTATATCTTTGCTACTATAATATGTCTCTATGCTTGATTAGATCATTAACAAATATTTTGATACAGTTAATTATATTAAATTTTTCATATAAGTTGTCTCCACAGTAGTTAAATAGAGAAGTACAGTTTTATCTAATGTTTTTAAATATGCATCTAGCATACTCTACTTCTCTTGGTTATGTAAATAACAGTTTCAAAACATACTACACATGCATTTATAGAAACTTATGACTTTCAAATTACAAATATTATTTTAAACTTTCCACTTCCACATAGTCACAAGTTACTCTATACTCTTTACAACTGGCTACAAATTTTCTTGTTGGAAAATCAGCTGGCGTAGTATGCAGACATTAATTGGGGTAACTTTTTCTATGAATTAGGAAACCTCATATTTTGTTCAGTTACAGCTGAGCAGTGGAGAAAAGTTCAATTTAAGAATTAAATGTTGAATTAACACATTCCTTAATAAAAGCAAGTTAAGTGTATTCTAACCAACACAAAAATAAGATGATTATTTTTTTTGTACTGTTTTTCTTTATTAGCTGGAATTTTATTGCAGTTAAGTTTTTTGAATTCCCTTAGTCATGAATTCATCCAAGGACAATTCTTCCCCCTGAAAGAATAAAGGAAAAGTTACAGAAATTCTCATGCAGATTTAAAATAAAGGGTCCCCACCTTCTTCCAGTCAATGTGCTCAGAAGGAGGGTCCAGGCCCAAAGGTAGTCAGAGAGACCCAGACTTTTCTTCATTGCGGGCTTGTGCAGCTGAAAAGTAGAACAAGTAGAGATCAATGTCTCTTGCAAGAAACATCAGGTTATAACCACTAGGGCTGACTGAGGCAGTTCAGATAAATGCTTTGAAGTCAGGAAATGACCTCACTGGGATATGACACCTCACTGGAAGCAATGGAAACCTGGACCATCCATTCTCAACTTTCCCTTCCATTTCTCCATTCAGAAATATACCAGTGTCTTAATTTCTCCTGAAAAAGAATACAAGTTGAAATGCTCTCAGGTGACAATATAGCTCAACATAAAAACGGAGTTGGTTTTTACTAGCTTTTAAATTTCCAATATAGTTTGAATTGGTCTCTTCTTGTTTATCATCTGAAAAAATTGACCTTTCTGACTTGAGTTCCCACAACTCAACTGTGCATTGAAAATTTTCAGCTGCTGTCTACAACAGGGAGAGCACGTTTAGAGGCGGTGGTGGGGTAGGTTAATAAGCTGTGGTGACGGAATTCATCTTTGGATTCTGGATGCACCTTGGTTTCAGAAACAACTGCTATTTATCTCAAAAAAAAAAAAATAGGAAACACACTGTTGAATGCCGAAATCCTTCTTGTTTTCCCTGCCCGTGATTGCCTTGTTAAATATGCTCACTAATGCTTCTCTGAGGCTAAAGGACACACTTTATAGCCAAGCCATGTGCCGATCCTGATCTTTCTCACACACAAACCACACTCACATAAATGCATGCAAACATGCCCACACATATCTTTTAAGCCCTCTCAAATTCTGCCAGGTTGCTGCTAGAAAATGTTTCTCGAACAGATGGAAATTGGAGTGCTTTGCTTTGCATGAATAAGGGACTCTTTCCCCCGCCCCCCTTAGGTAAAGTGCAATCAATCACCATCTGATTGTTGAATTTAGACTTGGTAGTGGGATGTTGGAGGAATGGAGCAGTATGGAAAGCTTAGGGAATTTTAAAATTATAATCTATTTGTGCAGACAATTTTAAAAAATCAGTGCACTACCTGGTTAAAGAGCAGATATGGTAACACTTTTTCAGTATGCTATAATTGATTCCAGTCACAATATGAGAAATGTTTAAGCTCAAATTTGTTAGCACTCACCTGAATCTGTGCTCTTTAGTAGGGTCAGTGATTAATGGATGGCAAGGCTTTTAAAGCATATTTTTCATTAAGCACTCTATAGTTTACTGTGGTATGCCTTTAAATACATCTACACAAGTGCTTTCCACGCTCTCCGGGATCATTTATATCTGTAAAAACCACTCCAAACAGGTATGTAGCAATGAAACATAATTAATGTGTTTAGAGTGAAATGGTCTAGACCAGAGACAAGACTGTGAGCTTCATAGTTTTTCCTTAATTTAGTACTGCTTTTGACATAGACAAGTTGAATACAACAGGAAATATTGGCTAAATATCCTTATGTTAAAATATTGCATCTGAATTGCATAATTATAATTCACCTTTTTATCAGTCTTCAACATATGAAGGAAAATAAGTTCTCATAGCCTATTAATATCTGTTGGTCTTTATTTAAAAAAATGGGGTAGTTCATGAAGAGGTAAGTGAAACTAAGCAAATCCCCAAAGCAAGGTAACATAGCTTTTTGTCCTCCTCTGACATTTTAAAAAGAGAAAAACAAACCTATCATGGCATTTGAGTTGTTGAGTAAGAAAGTTTCTTGCAAATACAAACATAATAGTTTAAAAGAAACGCTAAGCTGTCTCCTTACCCCTTTCCACCTTCAGTCTCCCCTCATCAAGCACACACTGCAAACATGCCACCCACATCAAACAACTTGAATTTTTTCGTGCTTAGAATGGGAGAGACCCCTACACCAGAGGGCATTTCAGCAGCGTCCACTGGAAAGGAGGAAAGAGGCATTGTTGCAGCCAGAAGCAAAGAGTGCCTTCCCTAGCATGGAACACTGAGACAGGTTTTCTATCCCAGCGTCTTAACTTTAGACGATGCCCCCAACGCCCCTCCCCACCTCATCCCAGCTCCCTCTAGCAAAAAAAAAGGGGGGGGGGAGATTGGGGAAACAACATGTCACCACCCACCCAGCGGCATACATTGAAATCTGCCTAAGAAAGGAGGAAAGAAAAAGACGGATAAATAATCGTCACGATAATGCTCCTAGATCGCTGCGGTTTTCGCCCTGAAAGAAAAACATTCGTTGTTTCTACCTGCTACGGGATCAGGGGCTCGGGCTCTTGCCCTGTCCCCTCTTTCTTTTTTTTTTTTTTTTTTTTTTTTTTTTCTATAGCATTCCTTTCGCTCCAGCTAGAAAAAGGCACGTTCAAAGCTCTATGCGTTGCGGTCCGAAGCCGCACTTACCTCGGGCCCCCCTCTGGGCACAGGATCGCTCAAGACCCGGGAAAAGTCTGCGAGAGAAAATCGCGGAGAGCTTGGAGCCAGCGCGAGTCCGCGAGTCCCGGCGCGCCGGGAGCGGAGGGGCGTCCTCGCCCTGCCTCTCACTCACTCGGTCTGAGCCATCATGGACTCTGCGTGCTCCTTTGCCGAAGACTTCACACCCAAATTTGCTTCCCAGTATCCAATCTGCAGCTATACAACAAAAGATTTTTCTTTACCAAGACAGTAGTAATACGTCCCAGGGCAAACCGGATGTGAAATAGGCGGTGACTTCATGCCAGAGAGATTTTATTTTAGAAAGGAAGGTGGTACCAGCCTCTGGATCTGGAGACCAATCCGCCCATTTTTTATATGCAGCACAATTTAACTTGCACCGCTCTGGCCCTAATCCCCTTCTCTCTAGCTGCAGTCAAATCCTTCTACAATCTGCTGCAAGCTTTCCTTTTTTGGGGGGAGTAGAGATGGGGGAGGGAAGAGTAGAAAAGGTTAGAGACAGGGACTATACTCAAAATCTTTACACACTTTGAATTTATGAACCCTCTGTTTTAAGGTATGCCTATTAAAAATACAACTGATCAGTGTCACTCTGCCACCTTTGATCAAATATTTAACTGCTGCATGCATATGAATGAATGCAAGCTGTGAAACAGGGAGATGCAGGCTTCCACATGTGGAAAGCGCACTCTTCTCTCGCCTGTCTCCCTCACACACACTCCCACACACGTCTGAGCCCCTGTGTCTTGCAGAGTCACGAATGATGAGGGCTGGTAGGGAAGGGTTCTGCCCGGTAGAGAATCGGCCACCGGGTTCAGAGAGTCTTTGGCACTTTCACAGGTTGTGAGCGCTTTCCACCTCACCTCAGTCTGCAGCTTAGACCAGAACGCGCTCCAGAACTAGTTTTTTAATCTTTGGAGGCAACTGTTTGTTTTTGTCTTGATGGAGAAAACACAGCCTCCTTTAAATATGAATTGGGCTGGTTTCCTAGGATGAGGACTATTTAACTTTAAATACATCGCCCAGATCAGTTCTAGGCTTGGGAATCATATCTCTGTTTCCAGAATCATTCCCTTGCCTATAATTCCACCATTCTCGGGATCAGAAAAATGAGAGATGGGCAGGAGACAAGATTAACAAAAAGATTTATCGAAATCAGTTTAGAACCTGCTTGTACTTTTTTTCTTCTTTTTTTTCCCCTTCTATTACCCTCCCTGGTGGCTCTCCACCCACGAATAATTATACTCTTAGGGAAGGAGGGTGTGTTACAACATCAGCCTAACTAAATTTCCTAGGAATCAGAAACGACTGTAGTTATCTCCTCGGATTTTGTGAATGAATGTTTGTAGCTGAGAGAAAATGGGTGCAGTCTTCTTGGGAATGCTTACTGAAATGACCTGAAGCACTGGCAACTGTCCCTTCAGCACTTCTGCCTGGACTAGGTAGTTAGGTCCTGCAAAGAAAAGTTGGGGTGCCCCGTGCGAAGCTTCTGGTGAACAAGGTCTGAACTTTGGTGGGCTCCCTAGTTATTTTCCCTAAGAGGATCTCCAGGAGAGGAGAAATTTACAGATAAGATGGGATCTTTGGCCAAGGGAAGAAAAAAACCTAAATGTCCAGGCCACCCCACTGATGTGTTTTTTATTCTATAAGTGTTTCCTTGATTTTGTGCTGCTTGCAATGCAATCAGCACACGTGATTAAAATGTAAGACAGGTGATTGAAATAATAAGAAAGATATAATTGAAGACCACATTTAGAGTTGGTTTCTTCTGAGTTTTAAAGGGGAAGTATCATTGGGAAGTTATTTTAGAAATAAATCTTCAAGGAAAGGAGATTTGAAAATCATTTTACGAAACCTCTGTTTCTGGGCAGTGGTTGCCTACTCTGTTCAGATGCTACGAAGGTCAGTGTATTCTTAAAGATATCTATTGAAGGGCCAATGTCGCTATGTGACATTACCCAATTTTTATTTATTTATGTGCTTATCCATTAATTTACTTATTTATTGAGCAGCTCTGAGGATAAAACTCTTTTTAACATGATTTTAAAACCCTGGGTTAACAATTAGAAAACATTATTTTTTAACCTGACAATGTATAATACAATTCTGTAGTTTTGTTTTGATTCAATAACGACTGATAGTCCTGAAAGTGATCTTTTAGACTTTTTTCCCTCCTGGCTAAATTGTCACAACTCCTTTTACTTCCCTTACAAACTGAAAATGACTTTATATCCTATATCTAATGACATACAACAAATCACTCTACTGATTATGATTTTTTGAGCAGAATCACTGAAAATTTATCATACGAACAATAATCTCTGGAAACAATACCAATCACATCTCACTTGAGACTAAAAGTGTTATGTGACTATCCAACAGCATATCCATGCATTTTAAAACAAATGTATATTTATAGTTCTTGAATTTAAGTTAAAACCATAGTACAAATATGGAGATGGAAATATCCATATTATGATGATTATTTAAGATGTAATATTCATAATTTTTGCTAGATGATGTATATACAATTTGTCTTGGGACATTGAGGTTTTAATAAATTGTTGTTCTTTAAAATATTGATAATTTATTCCAGAAATAGCAATTGCAACCTTAAATTATGAATGTGTTTATTATTTTTCATCTAAGTTATCATTAACATATGTACTTAACACCAGGGAATGAACCATAAGAAATTAATGCCAAGGGAATTATTTATCTTATAATGTGTTTTACATTGACTCTTCTAGATAATTAATGACATTCTTATTTTTCCTTTTACCTGGGAGAATAAATCTTTTCAAAGTGAGTGTGCATTTGATTGAATTAAGTTCTCGTAATCACAATAACCATGATGTTCGAAATCCTTAAGGGTTTACTTAGTGCCGAGTAATGTGCTAACCGGTTTGCATAAATCATTCAATTTAATTCTCAAAACAAGTCTGTGAGGGATAGTCTTATAGCCCTGTTTTCCAAATCGTTTGCTAAATTATGGATTAGAGAGAGCAAGAGATTGGCCCAAGGTCACAGAGCTAGTGAACGTTCATGCTAGAATGCAAATTCGGATCTTTTGACTTCAAAGCTTATTCTCTTAACCATGTTTCCACCTTAATTTCTTTCCTTACTATGTGGTTGTAAACTCATATTAAGATTCTTTATTCTTCTTATTTCTATGTTTGACCATTTCATTATCAATCACATAAAACCTATTTCTGAATATTTAAAAAAGTTATTTATTCACAATGAGATTCTCCCTTTTGATGACCTAGTGCATGCAACTGCAACATGGTGTCAGTCTTACTTTCATATTGTGTAGTTTTCTGCTATTTTCTTTCTGTCTTATGAGGCCAGTTCGGAGGCACTTTGAAAAGTCACTAGTTCTGGGCAGAAGGGATTTGAGGTCAAACCTAGGACCAGGGATCCTGGGGAGGCCTAATAGCTCTATTTCCAGTGTTGCAGTCTGGTACATTTTGCTTTTTCTGTCAATTTTAAATGGCAGGAAGCCCTGACCTAATTGAAGAAGTGTACCGATTCTTTTCAACAGAAATGTTTTTACTTTTCCAACTAATGTGAACCAAATGAGAGAAAAATAGCAAGAGTGTTCTCATTAATTCAGTGTGGCTTTTTATCATTTACAAAATAATTTGGGGTGAGGGAGAAAAAGAGATAAGTAAAATGGTCATAAAACAAGCTTCAGCTGAAATCTAGGATAAAGTGGTCTTTTTACATGTGTTTGCTTGGCTTATCTACATACATTGAAAGTATATTTTAAAGTTAACATTTTAATGGTTATCAGTCTGTAGCAATAAATGTACAGGTGGCAGTTAAATATTATTTCACCCACATTTATGTGTATGTATTTGGATATGTATGTGGAATATTACATTCACTTAACTGGCTCCCCTTTTTCTAATTCCCCTGCATGTAATATTGGGAAAATACCATCTTGTTAATGAATTATATTCACATTTTCAGAAGACTACCCCTTCTCTTACAGTTGTTATTGAACTAATAGTTCATTTGGTAAAAAGCAATGAGCTGTGATTTAAATAATACGGTTTTTGTACCTTAAGCTAAACATCTTTTTCATTCAGGTTACTCAGACAAATTTTTTTCCCCAGGCTGGAAGGCAAGTTTGACATCTCAGCATAGTGAGAGAAATGGTAAGTACAGTAAACAGAAAACCAGAATATTCTCGTACTTATGGCATAAATGTTTGACAGTCTAAAGAATATAGTGATTGTTTGCCCCAACCGCTTTGATTTGTATCAAAATCAAAAAGATTATGTAATTTTTCCTGTAATTTTTGCAGAAGTAGAACCCAGGTTAGCAGGGCTCAGTGAATGCTCATACAGGGATATAGCTCTGAAGTCACTGACACCTAATAGATGTGTGACCACTAGAATGTTACTCAACTTTTCTGAGCCTCACTTTCTGAGGATTTCAAATGAGGTACAATTTTCTCATGAGCTGGTTGTGAGATAATACAGGAAAACAAATGTGAATTACATATTCCTCTTGCATAACATCTAATGGGTATCTGATGAATGCCAGTGCCTTCTCTCTCTTTTATCTCAACACAAATTCATTATTTATCAAACACTTTAGTTCATCAGCTACAGCCTGTTCCTATAACTCACAGTACTGATTATTTTATCCACATTTTGCATAAGTTTTAACTGCAACATAAAAAATCTCAGTGATCAGACAAGGTACTATGACAAGTTAGCCCCCATGCCCCCTTAAATCCTAGCACATATTCTTCTCATACTTTTTTTTTTTTGGTGACCACACTCACAGCCTGTGGAAGTTCTTGGACAGGGATGGAAGCTGAGCCAGAGCAGCAACCTAAGTCGCTGCGGTGACAATGGCAGGTCCTTAACCCACTGCACCACAAGAGCACTCCCTAGGCACATATTCTTATTTCTATGGTATCCGGGGAAAAAGAATGTTTTTCACTACACCTGCCTTACGCAGGGAGTATTCTACATATAATTCAAACCATACATCTCTGTTTGGGCTTTACATTTTCTAAGTAGTTGTTTAAAACCTCTGACTTCTTGCTCTGTGCATCTATTTCCTCCTGAGTTCTTTGATCATCTTCACAGTCAAGCATGACTCTGAACTCTTTCTCAGGTAGATTGCCCGTGTCCACCTTACTTCTTCTGGGGTTTTATCTTGTTCCTTCATCTGAAACATGTTCCTCTGCCACCTCATTTTGTCTACCTTGCTATTTGTATTTTTATGTCTGTGGTAGGTTAGTTAAGTTTCCTGACCTTGGAGAAGTGGCCACTGTAGGGGGCATCCTGTTCATCCCAGTAGCTGTACTCCACTTGCATCAGCCAAGCCATATGCCCTGGGATTTCCCCCTAAGGGGGCCGTGTGGTCTTTCTGTTGTCATGGCTAACTATGTGGGTGGTCTAGTGGACTTGATTGGCTCCTAGCTTAGTTGTTTTCCAGGTTCTTCCTTGGGGGTTGCTGCTGGCTGCTGTTTAGTGGGACCTGGTCATGAGGGGGCTGGTTGAGAAGCCCTAAGGGCCCCAGGAGCTAGTGCGCTGGCTCGCTGGTGGGCAGGGGCAGGATCTGGAAGTTTGTGGGGCTGTTGCCAACCCATTGGCAGGTGAAGTCAGATCCTGGGATGAGTGCTCGTCTACTGGCAGACAGAGCAGAGACCTTGAGTTTGACTGAAAGGCCCAGGGATCCTAGAGCTTGTTTCTGATCATTGCAGGGAGGGGACGTGGGAAGGCAGTTTCTGACACAGTTAGGTACAGGGGTCTTGAAGTTTGCATTTGCCTGCTAGTGGGCAGGGCCAGAGCCCAACTGGTCCTGGGCTATATCTGGCCTGGGGTCCAGATCATATTTTTCTTATTTCTGGTGTCTGCTCCCTGGTATTTAAGGCTGGGGTTCAGGATTCCTGGTGGAGGGGCTGATGCCTGCCCATTTGTGACTGGAGCTGGGTCTTGACCCTCTGGTGGGCTGGCCCATGTCTAGGGCTGCTGTGGGATCTTTAATCTTTAGGCAGCACGTGTGCTGATGGGTGGGGTCTGTTTCTACTTAGTCGTTGGGCCTGAAGCAACCCAGCACAGATAGCTACAGGCTGTGGAAGGGGCCAGGTGTTCTTCAGTAATGAGCTAATATGGCAGCTGACACGGTCAGGAGTTCAGGAGTTCAGGAATTCATGGAGTTGAATGTTCCCAGGGTGAGAAGCAGCAGCCCCGTCTCTCCAGGAGACTCTCCAACACCAGCAGGTAGGTCTGGCTCAGGCTCTTATCCATTTATTGCTTTTGCTCTTGGTCACCGTGCATTGGATTTTGTGTGTACCTTTAAGGGTGAAGTCTCTGCTTCTCCCAGGCCTGTGGGGCTCCTTCAATTAAGCCTTGCTGGCCTTCCAAGCCAAATGCTCTGGCGGCTCCTTTTCTCAGTGCTGAAACCCTGGTCAGGGGAGCCTGATATGGGGCTCAGAACCTTCACTCCTGTGGGAGAACCTCTACAGTATAATTATTCTCCAGCCTGTGGGTCACCCACCAAAGGGATATGAGATTTAATTATTTCACGAGCTGCTCCCCCTGCCCATCTTGTTGTTTTTCTGGTAGGTTCCAGTCTTTTTCAATGATGGTTACTCTGCAGATAATTGTGACTTTGGTGTTCTGATGAGATGGGGGTGAGCTCAAGGTCCTTCTCGGCCGCCGTAGCTGTTCTCCCCCAACCAGGAAGATGGTAAAAGAATTCATTCCAACGCAGAGCCCACCACATGCGTGTTCCAAGCTAGGCTACTATAGGCAGCCGTAGTTTTCACCAAAGGGACAGTTTACAGCATGATTTTTTCATTAAGATTAATGAAGGACCCAAACCGTTACCAGGAGTAATAAAATATACATATGAGAGCCAGACTCTATTTAATAGTCATATAAGTAGGACACCATCCAATTTTCTCCTGTGGCAGTTTTTAGTTATCAGCAACTTGTGTGTAACCTAGATTCACCCATTTTCTTTCAAAGTCTTTTCTTTGCACAGATGTCAATCCCCATCAACCTAAGCAGAAAACTGCAGTTTTATTCAGAGTTAAGAGGAATTATGCTGACGGTTGAAAGAAATTATTTACTTTCAAATTTCAAATAAAATGGCAATAATTTTGAAAGCTTTGAATGCTGTCTATTTGACTTGATTGAGGAAATGTGTTCTCTATTCTTATGGCAAATTTAAGGCCTTTAGAATGTATACATTTTCATTTGGTAAGTGTTGAGTGTGCATGTACACATGGTCTCTGTGTAAAGTGATTTAAACCATTATTATGTTTATTTACCCCTAATTTTCATTGATAAGGTAAATATAATGCATGGATATACAAGCAGTGTCATTTATTAAGTGACTATCATGCAGAATAGAAAACTGAAGATCTAAGTCAGGGAATCAATTTTACAGAGGTTAGTTATTAGAAATAAACATTTGACACCTTGGTACCAAGAAACTGCATTTAGTTTATTCAGAATCTTCTGGCTTGATTAGGATATGCCTACCTCAGAATAGTCGAAGATTTTAATGTGGCCTCATTATCCAGTTTGGACACCTACATTTACACATTTGTTTGAAATTGTAAAACACAAAAAGTGACATGGACATTAAAGCAGTATTTAAAAAATCATTCATCATGCCCTGAATGGCCATAGGATTTGTGGAAAGGATATGAAACAGAAGGATTTACTAGAACAAAGATCAAGAATTAAGACACTAATGCCCCCTGTTCAATAGCTCCCAATTCTTGATGTTTACAATAAACGTATTCTGTGCAATGAAATGAAAACAAGTTTGTGGATATGGATGCATTTTTATTAGGTTGTTCATAAATATATCCCAATGTGACTGATGTCCTTGTATTAAACGTAGCAAATAGAACTAATTAGATTATTTTTTTGCTATCATTTACAACTAAAGAATCTCAAACTAACCCATTTTCATTTTGCTTATAATAACATTCACCAAACTTTTTTTCAGGGAATGTTTCAAACACTTCATTTAATTATGTATATTTATAATATCTTCACTTATATTATACACACCCATGCATATATATGAACTTGGACAGGTGTAGGGAGGAGCTAAAGAGTTTTAAAGATAACTGATAATCAGTTTTGAGTAATTTTATGTATGAAACAAACCCATGCAAATCTCATAAATATAGACTGTTCTTCATGAGACTGGAGATTTGGCCCAGAAAGCATCGCCCTGGATGAGTAAAATGATACAACACCAGAAACCTTATAGTCCAATACCAACTTAACATAAAGAATCAAGATGACAAATGAAGATAAATTTATTTGTCCTACACTTCAACTGCTTATAGAAATGACAGCTCATAATTGCCTTTGAAAGATGTAAAGTGCGATTGTGAAAGCGATCGAGTGGGCTTATTGTTTGTCACTACTCATTCAGTGTTAGAATTTCAGCTTAAAGTGGACCATTCATAAATTGCACTTACAGAGATAGAGAATGAACTCTGAAATACTATTCCCTCTCTTCATAAAAGAGATTATATTCTGTGTAATAGCTATAATATAGCAGATACTGGCAGAGTTTTCCCCACCCCCAACATAATTTTGCAATTGCATTTTCACAATAATGCTGTTGACAGGAGTTCCTGTTGTGGCTCAGTTGTAATGAACCCGACGAGGATCCATGAGGATGCAAGTTCCAACCCTGGCCCTGCTCAGTGGGTTAAGGATCCCGTGTTGTGGTGAGCTGTGGTGTAGGTTGCAGATGTGGCCAGATCTTACATTGCTGTAGCTGTGGTGTAGGCCTGTAGCTGTAGCTCTGATTAGACCCCTAGCCTGGGAACTTCCATAGGCTGTGGATGCAGCCCTAAAAAAAAATAATAATGCTTTGACAGAGAATCTAAGTTCAAAAAGAATGAGAGACTTTCCCGGAGACACATGGGATATTAATCAGAACTCGGATTTGAACCCAGGCTTAGATTTTTGTAACTTCCAAAAATTCATGATTGTAAGGCAGGGAAGGTAGGCCCCTTCCACATAGTCTGGGAGTGGAACTGTCACGAGAGACTTGATAAAAATATTTCTGATCACAAACATTTGTAATAATAAAGTGTAGTTCTTATGGAATAAAATTTGTGGAAGTTTGGTATAGGGAAACAGAATAGCATATTTAAGAAATTAGAATTTGAAGTCAGATATTTTCTTTTTTTGTCAATGCCTTATTGTTTGGTCACCTAACTTCTCTAAACTTCATTTTATTTATTGGTATTGGATTAGATGATTAATAACTTTATTTTACATGTAATATTCATGATATAATACCTATAAAATATTTTCAGCAATTGCCACTTATTAACACAGTCTTCACAATGTAATAATCTATGATAACATATGACCTTTCCAATAACATTTCTTAGCTTTTTGAATATTTAAATTAAGGTTTTGCACGTGGCAATCGGTTATGTGGAAGCTTTGTTGTTGAACCAATACTGTCAAAGTTTAGCAAATACCAGATTGACCATTCGGCTTTTTCATCATATAGTTATAGCCTGCAGCAAGAAAGCATTGCCCTTTGCAAGGAAAGTTAATTCATTATTGCAGAGAATTTTCACTCAGCAGGTGGTAGAACATAAGACACAAAATACTTATGTCTCAAGTATCTGTAAGACTAAACTATAACCTCACAAAAGAGATGAAAAATTCTCCTGCATCCAACTTCTCAACTATTTTGCCAATAAGACAGTGCTTAGTGAGACTATAAAATGGTTTAATATTGAAATTAAATAAAATGGAATACAAAATAAATAGGATGAAAATTAATGAATCAATAAGAGTTTGAGGAAAATTATGTACTATGATTTACTCTTTTCTAATAACTGGAGTATATACCACTGTCCTAGGAAGCCATTTAGAAACTCTAGAAGGGAACATTGAAAGGCAAGCCATTAATTATGGATTCAGCAGATTCTGAAATTGAAAAGCAACCTTTACTAGACAAATAAGGAATCAGGGAAAACTCTTATGGAGATCTATTTGTACATCATGCTTTTTCTTTTATTTATGTGTGTGGAAATCTTACAGTAGGGAAGTGAATCATATAGATGTTCTGAAATTCAAATTAAGCAATAATATCAACTTAACTATTGAGTTGAAAATCATGCAAAGCACTTTGTTTTAAAAATTTTTAATAGATCAGTCTAAATTGAAACGGTGCTTGTATTTCTATCAAAGTGGAATAAAGCCACAACTTCGAAAAAAGCATCTTCTCTTGACTGATGTTCTGTTCTTATCCTTCGTTATTAATTTGGTGAACCATGTTAAAATACTGTAGTTACTCTTTAGGTGACCTTGAGAGACTCCATACCTCTAGGAAAACTAGCTATTTCAGGGATTGAACTGTCCTAAGTTAGTCTGACAGCCATATGTTTAAATCATGATTTCAGTGCCTGGAGAAATTTTTGTCAGGCTCCCAAGCAAGTCAGCAAATTCAGAAGAAGTGCCCTGTGGCTCTGGAAGACCATGGTTGGGGAAGGTCAGTCAAGGTTCAGAATGCCTTTGTTAAAGGCTTAAGAAGATGCAAACAGAAAGCCTGTTGTTGGACAGAGCAGCATCTATCTCTCATATACATGCTCATGGGAAGTCCTATCAATTATGAAAAATAAATCCATTACAAAATGTTTTCTTCTCTCCTCACATTTCCCCCAATTAATGTGTAATCTGGCTCTGAGCAATATATAAGAACAAAGGATAGTAAAAAATGAAAATAGGAGACAGGCTAATACCTTCTTGGAGAGGCGCTTGTGAGGCACCAGGAAAACCCAAATATCTTAGGACTAAATTTCTTTAAACCTTACAGTAGCTCCTCTACGGTAATGTGGGGATACAGGTAGAGACAGTGTTTATAAAACTGGAAATTGTAGTCGAAATTTTATCATTTTTTTTTCATTTTCAAATATAATTCTAACTCTATAAAGTTGCTAAAATCCATTCTCCTTTGAAATATGAATTAAGAACTAAAGTGTCATCTTCAGAGCTCAACACAACAAATATATAGAAAAATAAAATTTTATATTAAATCTAAAAAATTATGACAACAATATTAAGTAGTTATTTATTCATGCCATTTTTATTTGAAGAGGACTCAGTGACCATACTTTGTGTAGATCACAATTTCTATTTAGTTTCCAAATCCCAATTCAGATTTGAGATTTCTATAACAGCATACTCTATTGAAGGACACACCTGCTTAGGACTACTATTTTCACTTTCTCATGCCCACTTGCAGAATTCATATCTATATATGTATATTACTGCCTTGAAGTTTCCAGAATTTATTTCATATAAAATCTTTACATAGGTAGTGAATAATTTAGTCAGATTATTTTTAGAACTGGTAAAATTGGTTCATAAGTTCTTCTGCAGGAGTAAATGTGAACAAAATCATCAAGAATTTGGGGGGGGAGAAAAAGTCTAGGCACAGGGATTGTTCTACTAGATAGAAAATTATACATAAAAAAAACCAATAGTAAATAGCTCAAACTTTTTGACCCAGAAAGACTTCTATGGCTTATAAAATTTAAGAGTCCAGAAACAGGTTCATATATATATACATGGAAATTATATATGAAAATGTAGTTCTCCAAATCAGTGAAGTAAATTATTATTTAATACATGGAATAGGATTATGAATTGTGATATTCATGAATCATTAAAATAAAACAGAAACATTTAAACCTCCAATTGTAAATAAAAATGGATTCCTAGCGAAGGAAGGAGCATACAAAAGTTGTACAAACCGATAATGAAAGACCAATAACTCATGGTAAATAAATACAGAGGATGAAATGGTATACCTCTAAGGAAATTCTGCTAATAGAAACATGAGAGCAGATATTTAACTGAGATTGTGATCAAGAAAATAAAACTAAAACAAGGTAGTGTCTTAGTTATCAGATTAATAAAAATGTTTTAAAGGATTAATGTTCTTATTAAATATTCATCTGAAAAATTGCTTGTAATAGGAATTCCTATTGTGGTTCAGCAGTAATTAACCCGACTAGTATCCATGGGGACGTGGGTTCAATTCCTGGCCTCACTCAGTGAGTTAAGGACCTGGTGTTGCAGTGAGCTGTGGTGTAGGTCACAGACGTGGCTTGGATCTGATGTTGCTATGGCTGTGGTGTAGGCTGGCAGCTATAGCTCCGATTTGACCTCCAGCCTGGGAACTTCCATATGCTGCAGGTGCGGCCCTAAAAAGACAAAAAATTTTTTTCTGGTAATAAAATTGGAAGAATTCTTTTAGCATATATCAAATGATAAATACACATATATAAAATTTAAATCAGTAATCCTATTTCAGGAATCCATTTTTTCTATATTTTAGTGCAGGTGGGAAAGGGTGTACATAGATGGAGGTTTAATGTAGAATTATCTGTAAATACCTCTGAAATTAGAAGCATCTTGAAGTTTCAAAAATAGAATGGTGGAGTAAATTTTGGTGTATTCACATCATGAAGTTATATGCAGTGTTGAAAAAAACCTAAGTAAATCTTTATCCATTGACACAAAAATATATTTGCAATGCATGCTTAATAAAAGAAAGCAAACATCTAAAAGGCATGATTTTGTTTTATATAATACACACAACACACTAAAACCATTTCAGATACATAAAACCATCAACAAAGACCGCACTTGTTTACATTGACCTTTCCATATAGCACAATTTTTAAATTGTGTATACATTTTTTGTAAAATTTTTAATAAAATAAAAATAAAAAAGACGACATATAAATTGCTTGATACAAAAGAAATAAATCAAGGACATTTGAGTTCATGTAAAACTCCAGAAGTCTCTTAGGTTTACAGAGACAGGTTTGTTATAATAACACCCAGAAAGAGTTGGAGTCTCAAAATTGCTGAGATGTCATTCACTTCTCTTAGAAGCTGAAGAGGAAGTGGCAGCCTGGTGCTAGAAGCTTATTCTCACTTTCTCCATTTTCTTAGTTACATAGTCATCCAGGAGTAACACTTTCCTTCAGAAATAAGATAACTTAGTTCAGAATCTTCGGCACAGCTCCAAATAATGCGCTTATAGGTTTACTGTAAACTCAGTACTAAATGATTGAAAAATAAGGCTGTCAATCAACTAAAAAGATAAGGTTGAGTAGGAAAGACATTGGGGTACATGCTATGCTATAAATACCAAGTCAGTTTACAATGTCACCAGCATGAAGACTTACAGCTAGTTTAACCTTTCGTTTGTTTGTTTGTTTCAGGCATAATTTATTTTGTGCCTGCTACCTAACCTAGGGAGCATGTGTTTAAACATACTTAAGTATGTTAGCATTGTGTTAATGGGAACCAAAGCTTTTCACCTAGTTCTCCATCTGCAGGCTTTGGAATTCTCATAAGCCTATTGTTAAATGGATCTCCTTGCTCATATCCCTTTCTTTGAAAGGTGTATAAATTTGGCCCTGTTGTTTTGCACATCAGGTATGTAGGTGAACAGCTCCAAATCATTATCAAGCATGGTCCTTTCTGTCATACGGCTTTTCTTTTCTTAATTTTCACATAGCCTCAGCAAAGAGAGTTTTAAAGCAGAGAGTAAATTTAAGTATCTCAAATTTATTTTTTTTTCACCCCTAAAAGTTGTACCATCTTAAGTTCATTATTTATAGAGATTTAAAGAAAATTAAACTCATGGTCAAAAGAAAAGTGTAACTCTCTGTCTTTGTACAAAGAAAGAAAACAGTATTTCCATAGATGAATATATATTACACCTTTGGCATTTGTTTCTGTGGGTTGAAAGCAATGTTTTCTGTCTAAAGGATGAAAAGATCAGGCTCGAGTATTGATAAATATATCTGCCGGATTTTATGGAAACACTTCCAAGTTTAAAACTCTGATTATTATATTTTATTATTGCATTGTGGTAGATGAGGTTAGCATTTCTTATTTCCTGCCCAGATTAAACAGGTTTGCATTTCAGAAGAGTATGTGAGCAAAGATGAGCTTGATAGTCAATCCAGGCAAGTGAGGAACACATCCTTCTGCAGACTGGTTATAAAAAGGACTTACCTTCTGCTCTTCAGATCAAATGGGAGTAGAGGTTGGAGGTAGGGGTTAGATGTCCAGTCTTGGATGGGCATAAAGTTGGCAGAGAGGTTTTGTTCAAAACAGACTCCATGACATAAATGTCCAAGTGGAGGTACAGCAGAGCCAATGAGGGTGTGTCCTAGCCCAGCTAATTACTGAGCTGAGACAAGTTACTTAACCTTTCCTTGTCTCTGATTATTAGCCTGATGATTAGGAATAAGAGCCACTTCAGATTTTTTCCTATGAGACCTAAATTAGATAAATAAAGTGCTTAGCACATTTCCTAGCATGTGATAAATGCTCAATAAGCATTGTTAAAAAGTAACTGATATTACTTCTATCCTTATTAATATTATTATTATCACTAGTTTAATAAATATTTCTGAGACTCAGTTTCTGTTATCACTAGTATAATAAACCTTTCTGGGACTCAGTCTTGGATTGAGGTTAATATTTTTTCCTCAGTGAAACTGGAAATCAATAATCCAAGGGAAATTTCACCATAGGTATGATTCCTGGAGACACTGACACTGTAAGATTTTCATTTAAGGAGTACAGTTGTGTCACTATCACTTGAAAATTTACAAAAGAGGCATAGCAAAGCCACACGTTAAGGAACACGTGTCTCTTTGAATGCACTGCACAATTTAATGCATGAATGCGGTGTTCCCAGAAGTGATGGCAATATATGTCAGCATGGACAGTCAGTATAGACTTTAGATAATCCTGTTTTAAAGACTACATCCTATAGTTTAGAGTCGTTTATGTTTAGAAAATCCAGGTCATAGGAACACTGATGTTAGACCCTTCAGAATGCACATTTATTTCTTTTCCTTGGCTCCATGAATCTATGCATAGGGAAAAATATGTTAATGTTGCATTTTGCAAATTGTATATGCTCCCATCCCCTTCTCTCCTTCTTTTGGAATTCTAAAGACTATGACTTTTATTGCAGTTAAGCAAGAAAATAATTTTCCTATATATCAGCCCCTATATCTCCCATGCATAAGACAGAAGACCTTATTGAGCATTTTCTAAAATTTGACAGCTCAGATGTTGGTGCCTAGGGTTATGCTGTACTAAAAACTTCCCTCCCCATAATTTTGTCCTTACAAATATAGACTGATTACATTCCAAACTATGACAGGCACATATCCAGCTCCAAAGTACTAGAGTCATGCTGATTAGGGATATTCTGATTACTGCAAATACCAACTATAGGGATTCACATGAGAGGTTTTTCTCAGTGCAACCATTCTGAATCTTCTGCTGAGTTTAATAGTTCTTAGTACTTAAGAAGATATCCAGCCTTCTACTTTCTTTGGAAAGCATTGCCTAATTACTTCCTACCTGGTAAACCTAGGGAGATAGATCCGAGAAATATTGGCCACTACTTCAACTATTTGGGGAGCTGAACTCAAGAGGTGGGTTGGGCAATATTGGTTTTGGAGCTGGAAAGTCTGGGTTTCCTTACTCACCAAAATAGACTATAAGCTCCCTGGAGCCAGGACTCTTCAGAGGAGACAAACGCATTGACTAAGTCATATATAAGCTAGAAGCTAGAAGGGCAAAATAGCCGTTGAAGTGAAATATCAGAGTTAGAGGCACTTACTGCGAGACATTTCTCTGTTGTTTTCTAGCATTTCTGCACATCTTATGAGCAGGAAACAATGGTTGCTTTACTCCAGATTATTTTTTCATGAATGTTTCTTTAGTAAACATCGTTATAAGATTGAGTGTCTCTTTTCAGAGGGAAATTTTTTTTCTTATAGACTTGGAAGAGATAGTGTTTCCATCTGGAACAAAGTGCAAGCACACTCACTTCTCATAGTAAGAGATGTGGGTTCCCTAAGTTGTAGATGTTACTCCATTCAATTTGTAGATGTTACCTGGCCCTTTTCATGTCATCCTGTGGAAACTGGATCATGGGCCAATGATGCAGACATGATGCTCATGCTGTTTGCTGTTCCTGGAATCAGAAAGTCCTTTGTCTTTAACTCAAGAGTCTTGTGGCTTCTGCCAGCAGAATAAAGTGTTAGCTTACAAGTAGTACACAGTATTAGATACTTAATATTTCTTGACAGAACATAGAAAAATAAAGAAACATGGCATATAAGAGAACTGTAGAAGGAATAAGAAAGTAAACAATACCCTGTGATTCCCTTCCTTCATGTTTAATAAAGGTTTACTTGGCATTAATTTATTGATTCATAGATCAAGTGCCTCGCAGGTGGCAGGTATTATTCTAGATACCAGGAATAGAGTACTAACATGACAGGCCATTTCCCTCCTCTCTTTCTGCATGCCTATTAATGAGCATGAACAAATAGATTTTAAAATTTCAGATGGTTATAAATGTTATAAAGTTAAATGAAAAGGATAATGCCATTAGGACAGTTTCTTTAATTAGGTGGTCAGAGAAAGCCTTTCTAAAGCGATAGCATTTAGTGCAAGGTCTGTCATTTAGAGTTTTGGGGAGAGAAGCTTCCAGAAGGGCAGGGAAAAGAAGAAGTAGAGAAAGAAAGTGAGGAGGGCCACAGGAGAGTTAGAGGGAAAGAGAGAGAGAAGCAGCATGAGTAGAGACACTGAAACTTGGAAAAGAGAAACAAAAGTGGTGTGGCTGGTGAGAGGAAAAGTGATACTAGATGAGTTCAGCCATTTGTGCGGGAGCCAGATCATATTGGAAATTATAGACTTCAATAGGCAATCAAATAGGTTAGGTGTTGTCTCTTTGTGAAGTTAAATTGGCTCAAGTATATTCTTATTTTTAAGAAGATGCAAAGTCTATTGATGCCCGTGAGTATTCTGAAAATAAGGAATACATTTGCACAATGGAATGGATGTGTATGGATTGTGAGAAAAAATGAGAAGAAAAAAATGCTTTTATCTGGAAATATTTGGAGAACAGAATCAAGTGTTTTTACAACTATTACTGTTACCACTAAGACATGAATACTTCTGCTACAGCTACTGAAAATAACCATCTAAAGATGAGGAAAAGAATGAGGAGGGGTAGAGAAAGAATAAGAAAACAAGAAGGAAAACAACAAATTTTGGAGATGTAATGTGCTAGGCACTATGCTCAGTGCTTTCTGTGAATTTTTCTAAATCTCAAGATTCCTCTGCAGAATGCTTCAATGGTCCTTTCAGAGGTGGAAATCCAGGTTCTTTACCTCAGAGAGGTAAAGTTCCTTGCCTGCAATTTTCCATCTAGACAATGATGGAGCCAGGATTTGAACTTTGGAACTGTCCTGCTCCAGAGCCAGGATCTTTGCAGAATATGCAGCCTGTATTTCAATGCATCATCTTTATGCTGCAGATGTTCCTTCCCATGTAAAACAGGCAGCTTTGTCATCAGTTGATAGAGAATTGTAGTATCCCAAATATTGTTAGGTTCAGTCATGGGACAAAATGATTGGTGGCTTTTATCTGCATTGTTTGAAAAGCCTGGCTGTATACTGCAGCTGAAATATGGCACATAAGATTTTTTCTTCCAGGGGAAGACATAGCAGACAACAGATTGTCTACACAATAAGATGGGCAGAAGCGCCTAAACTGATCATCTAGCGCAAGAATACAGCTGACCCATGCTTTATTCCAGGTGCTTCTAGACTTTGATCCTTTGGAAGAAAAATGATGAATTTCTGGAAAATATCTCTAAAGAGAAAGGATAATTACTATCCTAAAGAAAATGTTTCAGAAATGCACAGAGCCAAAGAGAAGGGAACACAAAATTTATCCTAGCTAAAAATTTAAGGCAGATTTTGATCTAATAAAATAACAGAGTATCAAATCTGAAGAGATGTGCAGTTCACTCCTAGAATAACTGATAATTAATGTCATGTTTTTTACACTGGGAAAAATGTTTAAAAGACATTGTCTAGGCCAGAGTTTCCAAAACTGTTTTGTAAGGAATGCATATTTCTAGAGCTGATATAAAGTTTTATGAAATTAGGATTTCACAGTTTGAAAAGCCTCTAGCAGAATTTATTTATCCATATCTCTTTTTTCTTAGTAACCAAGCACAGTTTTTTTTTTGGGAAGGAGTAGAGCCAGTGTTTTATATAATATATGTATATATTATATATGATTTATATTGTATTATATATTATAACCGGGTGAATGTATTTTGCAGCCTATATTTCTTTGAGGAGGTGAATCAGGGTAAACTAACTTTGGATTGTGTTATAAGAAACCTTTTTTCACAGAGACTGTAAGTACGCTTGGAGAAGACCCATTTGCCCCTTCCCTGTTTTGCTTTTCTGCTTGGTAGTTATATGTAATGGCTGGAGTCCCAGTAATTCACAGTCTTGTAACATTGGATTGTATTTAGGATAGAATGCATAAAGTTAGCACAATAGCACTGTTTCATGCCAGTCTCAGCCTATCAATAACCATTGGTGTGGTTGGACCAGGCCTGATGGTTCTTACTATGATTACAAGTGTAGGAGAGGAAAAAAACTTTTTTTTTCCCCTCCACCCTTCTGGATTCTTCTAGCTGGTCTAATAATTAAACTGACATCAGGCAGATTAACAGGAGAAAAATAAACAAATGTTCAATAACATGAACAAATGGAGAAGACCCAGGAAAACTGAGTCACCGAAATGGCTGAATCCCTCACCTTAAATACCATCCCCAGCTAAAAACAAAAGAGGACTTGGGGGGCACTTGATTGGGACTTCAAAGGGGAGGATGAATTCACATGGATATGAAAAAACAAATGTTTGCTGGTGGACTTGGAGAATAGACTAGTGGTTGCCAAGGGAGAGGGGGAGGGAGTAGGATGGACTGGGAGTCTGAGGTTAATAGATGTCAACTATTGCCTTTGGAATGGATAAGCAATGAGATTCTGCTGAATAGCGCAGGGAACTATATCTAGTCACTGTGATGAAGCATGAAGGAGGATAATATGAGAAAAAGAATAATATATATGTATATATATATACACACACATATATATATATGACTGAGTCACTTTGCTGTACAGTAGAAAAATGACAGAACACTGTAAACCAACTATAATGGAAAAAATAAAATCATTAAAAAAGAAAGTAAAAATATTTGCTGGGCCACACAGAGACACTGGGACACAGATAGGACTTTGATCTCTAGGCCCTGCCAAGTCCCTTCTCCCACACCTAGCCCAGACCTTGGGAGTTATCTCTGGTGATGTTATGATTCCTTTTATGGGCCCTTTTATCCAATTCTTTAGACATCTAAGGGTGAAGTAAAAAGAAAGACTTCATGAGTTCTGTTTCTTAAAAAAGTCAGTCTAAAATTATCATGTCAAAGAGGTACACACTGAGGTGCAGATTTACCTTCCCTACACGAGACACTCTTGGCAATAACCATCAGAAAACAGTGGGGGTGACAAGTTTGTTACTTACCAGTGCTGGAAAGTGTGTGGCACATCTAGGGCCATGCAGCAGTTCTTGAAGAGAGAGAAAGAAAGAGAGAAAACAACTAGCTTGGAGTTCTGCTTTTTTGGGGTGTAGGGTGAGTTTTATGTTTTCAAAGGTGCAATCTTTTTTTTTAACTTGAAGCCTAGTTGATTTATAATATTGTCTTAATTTCTGCTGCACAACAAAATGATTCAGTTATACTTTTATTTTTTATTTTGTTACTTGTTTATGCCACAATCAGGGCATATATATGTTCCCAGGCCAGGGACTGAGTCCATGCCACAGTGGCAATCCAAGCCACTGCAGTGAAAAATATTAGATTTTTTACGCAATGCACCAGAAGGGAACTCCAGATTCAGTTATGTTTATATATACTCTTATTTTAAAATATTCTTTTCCATTATGGTTTATCATAGGATACTGATTATAGTTCCCAATGATATACAGTAGGACAATTATTGTTTGTCCATCCCAGATATAATAGCTGACATCTGCTAACTTCAACCTTCTAGTGCATCCCTCCCCCCATCACCTCCCCCTTGGCAACCACAAGTCTGTTCTCTATGTCTGTGAGTTTGTTTCTGTTTCATAGTTAAGTTCATTTGTGTCATATTTTAAGTTCCACATGTAAGTGATATCATATAGTATTTGCCTTTCAAATTCTGACATACTTCATTTAGTATGAGAATCTCTAGTCCCGTCCAAGTTGCTGCAAATGGCATTAGTTTGTTCTTTTGTATGGCTGAGTAGTATTCCATTGTATATGTGTACCACATCTTAATCCATTCATCCATCCGTCTATGGACGTTTGGGTTGTTTCCATGTCTTGGCTATTGTGAAGAGTGCTGCTATGAACATGGGGGTGCATGTATCTTTTTGAATTATAGTTTAGTCTGGATATATGCCCAAAAGTGGGATTCTTGGATCATATGATAACTCTATTTTTAGTTTTCTGAGGTATTTCCTTACTATTTTCCATGACAGTTGTGCCAGCTTACATTCCCACCAATAGTGTCGGAGAATCCCCTTTTCTCCACACCCTCTCCAGCATTTGATATTTGTGGACTTATTAATGATGGCCATTCTAAGCAGTGTGGGGTGGTACCTCATCATAGTTTTTTTTTTTTTCCTTAATGGATTTTATTTCAATTATAGGTGTACATAAATCATCACAAGTCAATTTTATAGATTTTTGTATCCCAAACCCCCAGTGCATCCACCCACCCCCCAGATTGTCTTATTTGAAAAACCAAGGTTTTCCAAAGTCTGTGAGTCATTGTCTGTTCTGTAGAAACGTTCATTGTGTCCTTTTAGTTTCCACATGTAAGCAGTAGCATTGGGTGTTACTGTCTAATTGTCTGACTGGTTTCACTTCGCATGATAGTTTCTAGGTCCATCCATGTTGCTATAAATGTTGGTAATTTGTTCCTTTTATGGCTGAGTAACATTCCATTGTGTGTATGTACCATATCTTCCCTATCCACTCTTCTGTCGATGGGCATTTAGGTTGTTTCCATGACCTGGCTATTGCATAGAGTGCTGCAATGAACACTGGAGTACATGTGTCTTTTCGAGTCATGGTTTCTGCTGGATAGATGCCCAGGAGTGGGATTGCTGGATCAAATGGTAATT
>PVHT020000165.1:10824698-10834987 GCA_004024745.2 Catagonus wagneri
CAGTCCTGTAGCTGAGTCTCTGTGATGCAGTTACTTTCCAGTCTGTGGGGCTTCCCACCCGGGAGGTATGGGGTTGCTTCTATCGTGTAATCGCCCCTCCTACCTCTTGATGTGGTCTCCGCTGTGTCTTCTGGAGCAGAGTATCTTTTTTGGAAGTTTACAGTCCATTTGGTTGAAGGTTGCTCGGCATTTGGTTGTAATTTTGCTGTTATTTGGGAGATAAGTTGAGCTCCAGTCCTTCTATTCTGCCATCTTAATCCAATCTCTCCCTCATGGTAGTTTTGATTTGCATTTCTTTCATACTTAGTGATACTGAGCATCTCTTCAGGTGCTTATTGGCCATCTGTATTTCTTCTTTGGAGAAATGTCTGTTTAAGTCTTCTGCCCATTTTTCAGTTGGGTTGTTTGTGTTTTTGTTGTTGTTGTTGTTATTGAATTCTATGAGCTCTTTGTATATTTTGGAGATTAAGCATTTGTCCATCACATCATTTGCAGTATTTTCTCCCATTCTATATGTTGTCTTTTCACTTTGTTTATGGCTTTCTTTGCAATGCAAAAGCTTGAAAGTTTGATTAGGTGCCACTTGTTTATTTTTGTTCTTATTTCTATTGCTTTGGGAGACTGACCTAAGAAAACATTGAGACAATCTATGTCAGAGGATGTTTTGTCTATGATCTCATCTAGGAGTTTTATTGTGTCATGTCTTATGTTTAAGTCTTTAAGTCAGACTCCTTCTTTATTAGTGAATTTAAGATAGAGGTGTAGAAATTTAAAGCACATGAAAAGAAAATTATTGTCCCAAATTGTGAATTATTGAAAATAACTGAGGTATCTAAAACATAGAGAGTGGAGGGCATTGCCTAACTCTTTATCTGCCCAGTGGTTGGCATTGTGTTCATTGCAGATAGCTATTGTTGAGTGGATGCCTAGGCAAATTTTAAATTAGACACTTACATTACAAAAAGAAACATCTGTCAGGGTTTACACTACAAAAACCTATAGATGAAATTGCAGTTTACTTTGTGGCACTACCACATTAGCTTTGGTGTGTCTACTTCTTGCCTCAATTTCAGTGAGGATATTAAACCCCAATATATTCTAACCAGATCTCTGTTACCAGCAATTAGAAGCAATTCTTAATACACCCTGTACATTCACCATTCCTCTCAAAAGCTTTCAGGCACACTTGTTCATTAAAGATCCTGAAAATTACTATCATAAATATTACATATATAAATAAAGCAATTATTAGGAAATTACCATGTGCCAGATACTGTGCAAATGCTGAGAATATGGAAGAATAAAAGAGAGAATGATTATGTCATAGAAGTTTTTCCAAAAGAAGATAACTTAAATTGTGAGGGATGAATAGGAGTTTTGCAAGTAGGGAAGACATGGAAATACAAGACAGGTAGAAAATGCGATAAATGTAAAGAGAGAGCATTATGGTGTTTTCCAAGAGCTTTTGAATTTTAGTTATGGCTGGAGAATAAAAGTGAATTGGTCTTTAAGTGGATATGGTCCAGGTCACATTTAGAGAGGTAGACAGAGGCAAAAATATGAAAGACTTTTAATGCAAATCTAAGGAACTTAGGTGCTATATTCTAGGCAATTTGGCAATGTGCTAAGTTGAATAATTTTAGTCAAAAAAGCATGATGAAATTTGTGTTCTTGAAAGACATTTCTGACATTAGTGTGGAGAATGGGTAAGAGGGGCTGACTGTGGGAAGTGAACGAGGTACTAAGTAGAACACTTTATGTAATTACATCTCTTAAAGAAGGGAAATAGGAAAACACATTCTTTCATATAATAAAAAAAAGCCTTTATTTTATCTAGTTAAGACTCCACCTGTTAAAAGATTAAAGAATATTCCCTTGGTTTCTAGAAATATTTAGTAATCCAGTTTCATAAAATGCTGTTACATAACAGCAGGGTGCATGTTTGTGAGCTCTTGGATATAAAAATTTAGCTCAGGGGAAAAAGAAGGCCAATCTAGTAGAAGGAAAGTATTCTTTCTTTCTGAATTTAACCTTTGGTAATTAAATTAATCAAATAGATATTTTCCACTTTCCTTCCATAAAATACATATTTAGAGACCATTCACATATAAATTGCTCTCATAATCATGCTAATTGGCTCTCTGGTAATTCAAGAGCTGACTTCTTGATGAAGATGATAATGATAAGCTCTCAAGGGAATTTAAGAAAATTCACCTTTTAAGTGAAATCCTACTTATGTTTTTTTTTTATTTATTGATATTAAGAAACACTTTAGGGCTTCCCGTGTGGCTCGCAGCATAACTACTGGGCGTTGCTTCTTCAGTGGCTGTGGCTCGACCCCTGGCCTGGGAACTTCCATATGTCGCAGGTGCGGCCAATAAAGAATTTAAAAAAAAAAAAAAAAAAAAGAAACACTTTAAAAGGGAAGACTGAGAAGAGTTCCTTAAAGGGATAGTGATGTTGATATTCATTGTCTCTAATCCCAGGATAAAAAGAAGGAAACCCCTGACGTACAAACAAAACAAACCACCCAATCAAAAAATGGGCAGAAGGCCTAAATATTTCTCCAAAGACATATGATGGCCAACAGGCACATTAAAAAAATGCTCAACATCACTAATTATTAGAGATATTCAAATTGAAACTACAGTGAGGTACCAACTCACCCCAGTCAGAATGGCCATCATTAATAAGTCTACAAATAACAAATGCTGGAGAGGGTGTGGAGGAAAGGGAACCCTCCTACACTGATGGCTAAAATGTAAACTGGTACAACCACTATGGAAAACTGTATGGAGGTACTTCAAAAAGTAAATATAGAACTACCATATGACCAGAAATCCCATTCTGGGCATATATACAGACAAAACTATAATTCAAAAGGATAAATGCACCCCTATTTTCATTGGCGCATTGTTAACAATAGCCAAGACATGGAGCAACACAAAAGTCCATCAGTTAAGAAGTATTAAGTAAATGTGGTACATATACATGATAGAATACTCCTCAGCCATAAAAAGAACAAAATAATGCCATTTGCAGCAACATGGATGGAACTAGAGATTCTCACGCTAAGTGAAGTAAGTTGGAAAGAGAAAGAAAAATACCACATGTTGTCATGTACATGTGGAATCTAAAATATGGCACAAATGAACCTATTTACAGAACAGAAATAAACTCATGGACAACGAGAACAGACTTGTGGTTGCCAAGGGTAAAGGGGAGGAGTGGGATGGGCTGGGAGTTTAGAGTTAGTAGATGCAAACTATTGCATTTGGAGTGGATAACTTATGAGGTCCTGCTGTATAGCACAGGGAACTGTATCTAATCACTTGTGATGGAACACGATGGAAGAAAATATGAATAAAGAATGTATGTATGTATAACTGTGTCACTTTGCTGTAAGCAGAAATTGTAAGAACATTGTACATCAACTATAATAAAAAAAAGAAGAAAAGAAAAAAGAAAAGAAAATAGAGGAGGGAAATCATGATAGATTTACTCCCCCTTGGCAGTCATTAATTAGGCATGAATGAGTGACCCAGTCCTGACCAAAAGGACAGGCAGGTAAATCTGTCAAGGTGGCTTCACTAATAAAAGAGAAGCAAGAATAGAAACATCCTTTTTTTTCCCCATTAGATAAGGCCATACATCAATATGACGCTGAGAGACTGCTGTAAACATCTTACAACCTTGAGTAAAAACATCTCCAACTTGCTAAGGCTAACAGAGGATCAATGTATTGAGCCCCTGGGTCCATGATGCTGTTGTTGACTTGTTAAAGCCATCCTGGAATCAAACTGTGGCTGGACTTCAGAGAAAGTTTTCCATGGGTCTCCTGTGTTTCTGCATATCTTGCAAGCAGCAATACTGACAGCCTTTGTTTCTATGATCTTTTGGGAAGATGTTTATAAAATGAATTGGCTCAGAACGTAGAGACTGAGGCTCCCTCTGCAACCAAGAGCTGATTTCTTTACCTTTTAGTATAATGCAGATAATGTTTACCTCCAAGAGAAAGCCTTCTGTTTCTGACCCAGAGTCTTGTGTTCAGTGGCACTCATGAAACCGTTTTGGGCCAGTTTTTTTTTTTTTTTATGGGTAGAGTAAAATCTCAGACCCTTTGTCGTTATTGACACTAAGCTTCCTTTTGTGTGAGGCAGTAAAGTGATTACCCCGATGATGACCCCTTTTTAATGGGATTTTTATTGTTTATGGCTAAAGTCATCCATCAAAATATTATCATAATACTAGTAATTTTAGAAGAGAAGAGCAAAATACTTTCTATGTGTAATTTTACATTATCTTAAAGTCACTTTCATGGTGTAGTGAAAATTGAAAGAATTGGATACTTCTGAGGACTTATAAAACTATTTGATCCCTTAGCCTAAGAATTATATTTCATTGAATAGTGAGAGTAAATATGACCTTTCTACATATGTTCTTATGTAATTTGTAATTTGCGTATCATATCTATCTTTTTTTAGATTTTTATCTTTTCTATTACAGTTGATTTCCAATGTTCTGTCAATTAATTGAATTAAAATCACAAAATTTTACATAGGTATTCTCAAGAAAGGAACTTAGAACTGCTTATATAATTAGTATTGCACCAAAATCTTTTTCATTCTAATTCCAGGATTTACAAATGGTAGATTTCTTGAATTCTAAAATAAATATCATTTAATTTAGTTTAATTTAATTTCCTCCCCTGAGGATATAACTGCACAGAGACAAAAAGTCTTAGGTACCGTTACAGAATTATTTCTTTAGTTGATTTAAATTTAAATATGTAAATCAGAGTTCCTGCTGGGGCACAGCGAGTCAAGAGTCCAACTTCAGCAACTCGGCTCATTGCAGAGGTATGGGTTTGAACCTTGGTAGGGCTCAGGAGGTTAAAGGATTCAGAATTGCTGCAGCCATGGCATAAGTCAGATTCAGTCCTTGGCCCAGGCCATGGGTACAGCCATTAAAAAAAAAAAAAAAAATTGAAAATATGTTGCCCTAAAAGCAAACAGAGTTACATTTTTTTCCCTCTTCTTTTCCTTTCCCCGTCTGCTGAAGTGAATGTGTAGTGTGAAGTATAATGAATCTTTTGTGAAACACTCACTCGTCAGTGAGCAAAAATAGTGTTAAAAATTCATGTGCAGTTTTTATTCCCCTTCTCTTCCCCATGTAAAAGAGGACATATGAAACCTAGCACTGAGTGGTAAGGGGAGGGAGAACTGGAAAACTGCATGGAGCTGTGGGATGGTAGACGCGCTGGTGGCCCGGGAGGCAGGGCACTGGGAAAGAGTTAGAGGTATTCATTGCTGAGCAGACTGGAAGGCTTGATGACCAGGAATGGGAGAGGTGGGAGAGGTGGGAGAAGGCTGGAGATGACAGCCTGAATGGCTAGAAATTGATAAGTTGAGCAAATAAATAAATGTATCAAGAATAATATGAAGCCTCTGGAAGCAAAAAAAAATATTAATGAAAAGGTAAATAATAGAAGGAAACATGGAGTGTTGAAATAAAATTGGAAATTTCAGTATGGCCTCATGTTTTTTAACATATACACACAATATACATAAATAGTTGTAATTGTATATGGATATATATGGATATATATATATATGTATGGATATATATATATATATATATTTCTAGGCTCAGTGTATGCAGAGGGCAGTGACAATCTTGTAAGAGAGACTACAGTGAATGCCAAGACATCTAAATGATATCTGCACCACGTGGAAGTAGGGCTTCTTGGAGAACTAACTGTTCTTAGGAGTAGTCAGAGAAAGTAAGAGGTAAGTTTTGGAAGTTCCCATACTGGTGCAGCAGAAAAAATCTGATTAGCAACCATGAGGTTGAGGGTTCTATCCCTAGCCTCGCTCAGTGGGTTAAGGATCCAGCGTTGCCGTGAGCTGTGGTGTAGGTCGCAGACATGGCTCGGATCTGGTGTTGCTGTGGCTGTGATGTAGGCTTGCAGCTGTAGCTCTGATTGGACCCCTAGCCTGTGAACCTCCATATGCCACAGGTGCTGCCCTAAAAAAAAAAAAAAAAAGTAAGTTTTGAACACTAAAGTTACTTGAAATTAATGTAATATTCAATGAATGTTGAATAGGATAGTAACCAATAATGACATACTGATTTAATAGATGAATAGAATTATGAGTTCTATTATAGGTTGATTATATATATTCTATTATAGCTATCTAAATACATATAAGCAGAGATAAAATCATTCCTTATAATGAAATGCCAACAAAAAAAGGAGTAATGGAATCGACATTTGGCAACCATCAGAGATCACAGTTAATTAAGTAGATGCTGTCAGTGGATACTAAAATTATTCAATGGTAGTTTGATGAAGAATGGGAATCATTTTGGAATATTTCCCTACAATATACTAATAATTTAAACTTGGGTAAAGATGACCATAAAGAGAAGAAACTTGACAGGGCTCAGTGCTAACAGGTGGTTAAAGTGACTAGAGAAAGGATTGTCCCAAATCAAGTGTCTTCTGAAGTGATACACGAAGAAGTGTATAAGATTGTTTCAGTGGAATTCCTACGATAAGTGCATGACTTGAGTTAGGACATGAAAAATTATCATGGACTGGGAACCTCCATATGCCACACATGGGTGCTGCTCTAAGAAAAGGGCCATGCTATAGAGTTTAAGACCCGCTGCTTTTAAACATATCAAAAGCACAAAAGAGGAAAATACTGAGGAACTGACTCATAATGGAGGAATCAGAAGAGAACTGACAATTATATGCACCATGGTATCTTGGATAAGAATGAGAACCAGGAGTTCCCATCGTGGCGCAGTGGTTAACGAATCTGACTAGGAGGTTGCGGGTTTGATCCGTGACCTTGCTCAATGGGTTAACAGTCCAGCTGTGGTATGGGTAGCAGATGCGGCTCAGATCTGGCATTGCTGTGGCTGTGGCGTAGGCTGGTGGCTACAGCTCCTATTGGACCCTAGCCTGCGAACCTCCATATGTGGCAAGTGCGGCCCTTAAAAAAAAAAGAGAGAGAATGAGAAGTAGAATGGGAAAGGTGTCATTATTGTGGCAACCGAGAAAATTTGAATGGGAATGTGGGCTTGAGCTGTGATTTTGTACCAATTTTAAGTTCCTAATTGAGGAACTTAAATTGAGAGAAGTTTACATCATTTGTATTCAAGAAAGTATCCTTGTTTGGGGGAACATAAGTACCATGTTGTTTGAAGTGGGGGGATATTATGCCTACATCTTATTCTTAAAAAGTTTAGGAAAAGATGAAAGATAATAGCTATATATTTATACACAAATTGGGTGGTAGAACAAATGTGCAAAACTTAGCAATGGGATGACTGGGTAAGAGAAATATCAGAGCTCTTTTCAATAAATTATTTAAAAGTATATATATATGTGTGTGTGTGTGTGTGTGTGTGTATATATATATATATATATATATATATATATATCTATCTATCTATCTCCACATGACCATTGGATTATTTCCATTTAAATTTATGTTGGGTATTCATTCTTTAGCTCAACAAATATTGAAATTCTACCACATTTGTCCCATTATTTTGGGACTGGATCTATAGGGGAATCAAGTTAAACATTGATCCTACCCACAAATATCTAGATATTCTAGTGGAATTTGCATAACCACGTGAGGTCTGTGATTCTCTCTCTGAAGTATTTAATTCATTAGAACATTATTTTTATTTGTATTATTTTTAGACATTCCACAGGCCTTATGAAAGGAGGTAAGGAAAACTGAGGAAGAAATGACTCAACAGGAAACTAGATCCACTGAATCCTCTTTATTGTAAATGTCTTATCTTAATTTCTGAAATCTTGAGCCTACAAAGTATGTTATGTTCTAAAATTATTACCAGGCTTACAACTGGATGGGGTTTTTGGTTTGTTTGTTTGCTTTTTAACTGTTCCCCTACCTTCATAAGCTCTGACCTAATTTGTCAGAGCTGCATGTGGCCTGGTAGTACACAGACACCTCAAATAATGAATACTGATTCCTTTCCTTCCAGCTTCTAGTTCCTCACACTTCAAAGGTCAGCATCATTTTGAACAAGAGACCGAAAACCTTTATAAATTTTGGCAGAGGCCTTCAGTGGAAACGCCATTTTTAAAGGGCTTTAGGTCAAAACCATAAAAAGGTGTATCCACAGTATACTGATATATTTCTTCCAAGTTCAGTATTTTTAGACAGTATAACATATTGTGGACTTTATTGTGTATTAGATCTTTCATAAATATAGACTTCCAAAATCACAAAGAAAAAAAAATTAAATTTCCTAAGAATGTTTGCAATCTCACTAAGAATTTATGTTATTTCCTTCTAAGTTGCAATAGTTTTTGCAACGGGGACTGGACAAGTGGAAATTAATGATTATCCTGGTTTCCACTCCAATTTCATAATCTGAATTTATTTTATGTCCATAAGCATAGTAGTTATTCCTGATATCTGTATAGATGAAGAGTAGAATTCAACCTACAATATATTCCTTGTATGGCCAAACTGTCTCAAGCCCAATGCTGCAAGAAACACAAAACGAATGAAAAGTAATCCCTTAAGAGGAAACTCATTTTGATAATGACTAAATACCAATTCGATAAACAAATTTGATTAATATATCTATAAATAGCATATAGAGACTATTTAGAGAAAGTTATGACTGCCTCCAATTAGAGGGGGATGGCTTTCTGGGGAAAATGTTACCAACTGTCAAATGTCACAGGTTTTAAGATTAAATATGAGTTTTTCAGATCAAAAGGCAAACATCCCAAAAGATATGAAAGCAAGGGAAAATCATATAACGTGTTAAGTGTATTCATTACTGCATCAGCACAAAGTCTGTGTGTATGTGTGTAAGCATGTGTTGTGATGAATGAGCAGGAATTATTTACGAAGGTGCAAATAGAGATTAATGGAGGGACCAGACTATGAGAAACTTTAAATGACTGGATTTCATGTTATAAAATAAAACAGCTGAAAAAAAAATTAGGTGGAAGAATCACATGACTGTAGGGAAAAAATTAAAGATAACCATAGTTAGCAATTGGATAGCACTCAGGAAGAAAATGTACCATAACAGTGAAAAACATATAAGCTGTGACACACTGAATGTTTTGCATGTGAAATTATATCTAGTTCAGTGTTCCATTTGTATCAGAGTTGCCATCTGTAGGGTAGAGTCCTGTTCCATGTAAGCCTGCTCAGACAGCTGCAGAGGTCAGGCAACTTGGATAGGGGAAGAGGGAGACATACGTATTTCTGGTGTTCACAGGTGCAGGATGCTCTCATGAGGTGCCTAATGCTATGAAAAATGCTCTCTTCCCCATCCTTTACCCACCCCCCCTCCAAAGGTGGCATGTGGGTGTGAAGGTGTAGTGCATGTGTGTGTCTATTTTGCCATTCCTAGTTCATTCTCCACACAATAGCACGAGTGACTATTCGCAAACTCAGACCATGCCACTCTTCTCACTGAAAACCTGTAGTGGCTCCGCATCTTAGAATTAAAATCTGAATTCCTTTACATAAACTTCAGGGTCATGTCAGATCTAGACCTTGCCTATTTTCCAGTCTCATTTCAAACATATTCCTTGTCAGTCACTCACTAAATTCCAACTATGTTGGTCTTTTGTCATTTTCTAGAATAAACCATGCTCTTCCCTGACATTTGGGCCCTTGAACTTACTGATTCTCCTCCATAGGCTATCCTTCCTATTAGCAGATTGGCTCCTTTATATACTTCATGTTAGAGATTAAATGCCACTCAACTCGAAAAGAAAAATCCATATGGCTCAAACTACTGTTACATTATGCTGCTCTCCACGGCCATAGTGACATTAACTGTTGGAAGCAAGATGGAAACAGTTGGCATAATGGGATGCCTGCAGGGTTTAGACTCAAATCTCTAGTTAAAAATTCCAGTTGTAGAAGTTGTGAGTGTTTGGAAGAACTCCTTAAAAATAAGTTTCTCTTGGATTTTCCCATGTGGCACAATGGAATCAGTGGCATCTTGGGAATTCTGGGATGCAGCTTTGATCCCTAGCCCAGCACAGTGGGTTAAGGTTAAGTACCTGGTGTTGCTGCAGCTGTGGCTCAGATCTGATCCCTGGCTGGGGAACTCTGTATGCCACAAGGCGGCCAAAAAAAAAAAAAAAAAAAACCATAAAATAAAAGAAAGGAAAAAGAAAAAAAAAGTAAGTTTCTTTTAGCCACATTTATTTTATTTTGCATTCATAGATTTAGTCATACATTCAAGGCATTGTTCTAAACACT
>PVHT020000165.1:10835087-10875535 GCA_004024745.2 Catagonus wagneri
AAAAGGCAAAAAAAAAAAAAAAAGAGATCATAAATATATATTACACTCTCAGGGAATGGTGAATGAGATGATGTGGTTGGAGCCTCTTTTTCACAGTTTGATCAAGAAAAAACCTTAAGTGATATTTTATCAAAGTGACAATGGCATTTTTCACTTTACACTGTAGTGTAAAGTGAAATTAGTGACACAGAGAATATCAGAAAGCACCAGTCCAGAAACAATACCATTTCAGTGCTCGAGGACTGAAATTTATTGAGACCGTTTTACAGGATTGCTCTTCTGGTAATTAAGAGAAGTGTATCGCTTACTCTGCTATTCATTCCTTCTAGTGATTTTTTTATTTCAGCTATTTAATTCTTCAGCTCTGATTGGGGATTTTTTATTTCCTAGTATCTTGTTAAAGTTGACATCACTTATTTTCCATAATTCAGTTAATATTTTAATTCTCAATGCTTTGAATTATTTACTTGGTAAATTATTTATTTCTATTTCATGATTTATTTTTCCCGAGTTTTCTCTTGCTCTTTCAACTAGTTCCTCTGCCTTTTCATTTTGCTTAACTTTCTGTGCATCTATGAATTTGAGTGAAAGTTACTCACTGTGGTATCGAAGAGATATTTTTATGTGGGAGTGTCTCTGTGCAGACTGCGTGTATCCAGTGCTTTTGATGGGAGAGCTAGGCTTGACATTATTTGAGTGACATCTTTCTTCAGGGTCTACAGGGGCTTTCACCTTGGTAGAGGGTGGGGTTGGATTGGAGGGGCTAGAGCTGGAGCCCAGTGTGAGGCAGGACTTCCTCTCTGCTCTTTGACCCTCCCCTCCCTATCAGGGCTAAGGTCTGATCCCCAGGTCACTGGAAGAAGCCCCTGAAGGTTGGGCCCAAGATGGCACTGTTCTCTTAAAGTGTGTGTTTTTACCTCTCCCAGCCTGGAACTTTGCTCCAGAGGGGGGAGCACTGAAATAAGTGGGAGCCCTGCAGGTTCTCATCGCTTCTCAGTCACACACAGAGGTCCCGTGTGCTGTCCATGCAGGCATCAGTCCCTCTTCTCAGACATAATTTCGGGGTTCAAGTCCTCTTTGTCACCGCCCCCAGCCTCTGCTGCCTCCATCCCGCCGTGGAGCCACTTGCAGAGTGGACAGGGCCCACATGGGCTCTTGGCATGTATGTGGTTGTGTGGCTGCCATCAGAGATCCAGGCACCTTCTGAATGACTGAGTAAATAAGCTCCAACCATGGCCACTGTCCCCCCCCCCAGGTTCTGTTTCAGAGCCAGGTGACCTCTGCATCCCCAGGTCCAGTCTTCTTACTCATAGCCGCCCCAGATCCAATGCCTCTTTGTGACATGGGAAGAGAGGGGCCAAAGAGTTTTCTCAGCTTGGACTGGGATGAGCAGTGAAGTGGTTGCTAGAAATGCAGCGGCCTTTAGAACAGACCTCTCTACCCTGCCTAGGGGGCCAGCCAACCAACTTGTGTTCTCGGACGTGGCGTCCAGGCTTCCTACATCCCTTCTGTTAGTCTCCATGGTCCTCCGACCAGCCAAGGGGGCTTGTCTTCCTCTCATGCCACCCCAAGACCAGGGTGCCCAATCTGTGGCTTAGACTGCTCACTACCCAGAACAGGCGTCTGCTCGTGCAATCTTATTCCTCTGAGTCACCTTCCAGGGGCACAGGTCCTGACCAGATCGCACTTCTTCCCTTCCTACCCAATCGCGTGTGTATCTTTCTTGGTGTGCTAGAGTCCTTCCGAGAGTTTCCAATTAAATTTCAGTGAGAATTGTTCTACCTGCAGATGAATTTTTGATATGTTCATGGGGGCAGGCGAGCACCATGCTCCTTTACTCTAGGTTTCTAGTAAGGTTGGAGTGCCGGTAGCATCAGTCCTCCAACTCTGTTCTCTTTCAGTATCATGTTGACTATTATGGTTCTTTGGCCTCTCCATATAAAGTTTTTTTTTTTTTTTTTTTTTTTTTTTTTTGTCTTTTTGCCTTATCTAGGGCTGCATCTGCAGCATATGGAGGTTCCCAGGCTAGGGGTCTAACAGGAGCTGTAGCTGCCGGCCTTCGCCACAGCCACAGAAACGCAGGATCCGAGCTGTGTCTGCAACCTACACCACAGCTCATGGCAACGCCAGATCCTTAACCCACTGAGCAAGGGCAGGGATCGAACCCGCAAACCTCATGGTTCCTAGTCAGATTCGTTAGCAACTGAGCCACCACGGGAACTCCTCCATATAAAGTTTGGAACCAGTTTGTTAAATATCTATAATATAACCTGCTGAGTTTTTGGTGGGGACTGCATTGATCCATGTAGTATTATGATAAATAGTTTTTCACAGGTTTCTAAGTGCTATTTCTGTACTCAAGTATAAAACAAACGCCTGTAGATTTGGTTTTAGTCCAGACCCAAGGACAGGAGTGTCATCTGCTGAATTAATGTTTGTGTTTCTTATCTGGCCCAGATTAAAATTTGGAGAGAGTGAACCCTGGAATAATCACCTGGTACATCAGCATGCCATAAAACTCAATGGTGGATCACTGGTATTTTTTTCAGTGTACATTAAGCCACTAAATTAGTCATCTTCAACAAATGTTTCAGAAATTATGGGTTTTTAGTTATTTTGTGGCATTTTTCTTTTATGAGTTAAACCCAAACTCTTTCTATCTGGCTCTATGTGCCCTAGAGATAAAAGAATATATACCGAGGAATCTTTTGAGAAATCAGTTGCTTTAGTTCTGCTGTTGTTTCACCTGTTTTTAAGTCATGTTTTTTTCTCCAAATGATAGATACACTGCATACTAAACCTAGAATAGTGAAAAATTTAGAAATTTAAAGCATGGAAAATATAATGATAATCTCATAGTTCAAGTATGTCTACCATTAATATTTTATTTTTCATTCTCTTTAACTTTTGTTGCCCATGGAAAAATAATACACATAACATAGAAATCATTTTCTTTTCCTCTTCGTAAGTGCTATGAAATAGTGAACACTTTTGGAAATCCAGATTCAAGTTGGTAAACAGTATTAATCTGGCACAGAAGTTAATCTAATATTCCATAACTGATGGATTTATATTTGGGCTGGCAGCAATTTAAAGACTTTAATTAATATTTTCATAGTGCCCTTGGGTTTTAAGCACGTTTTACCAGAAGTAGAATTTTTCAAAAATTTAGTTACATCATTCATAGTCTAAATTCACAACTTTTTTCAAATACATAAATTTGTTTGGTCAACACTTCCATCTAATATTTTTAAAATGCATTTTCAATTCTGTTTAATCAGTAATTTCCAACTACTTGCCAAGGAAGATACAAATCATTGAACATAGAACATCGATTTTTAATATTTCTGTATGCCTTATTACATAGTGGTTAGGATATATGTATATATATTCATTACCTTTAAATTCATTACCCTATAAAATGTATGCACTCTCAACTTTTACAAATAAAAGTACATATAACTTCAAGATTCAATGGCTATTTATATGAACATTATTTTAAATAGAAAAGATAATTTAAATAGTTTAATTTTACAAGTTTTTTTTTTTTTTTTTTAGTTTTAAGTAAATGCTATTTAAATGAAATGGTGTCCATCCCTCCCCCACTGCTGCTGAGAAGAAGGTGAGAGTAAAATCAGAAATGCAGAAATGGAACCCATATTAAGGCCATACACTTTCTAATTTATGCCTTCCTGAGGAAACTTTTCCAACTCTAATTCTTTTAGTCACGGTAGACTTAAAAGATTTAAAAAAGTTTCTGGGGAGTTCCCGTCGTGGCGCAGTGGTTGACGAGTCCGACTAGGAACCAAGAAGTTGCGGGTTCGATCCCTGCCCTTGCTCAGTGGGTTAACGATCCGGCGTTGCCGTGAGCTGTGGTGTAGGTTGCAGACGCGGCTCGGATCCTGCGTTGCTGTGGCTGCGGCGCAAGCCAGTGGCCACAGCTCCGATTAGACCCCTAGCCTAGGAACCTCCACATGCCGCGGGTGCGGCCATAAACCCGCGGCCATAAAATGACAAAAGGCAAAAAAAAAAAGTTTCTGGTTTTGTTGGAAATAGTTTTTTACAATCTTTAAATAACAAATTAATCTCCTTCAGTATTGCCGTGACATACCACTTTTGCTGTGGTCATATTTTTTTTAAAGCATGAGAAGAAAATAAAAAATATAGAGTCATAAGTTTAAATTCATTTAGTTAAGGAAAACTGCCCAAAGATTTCTTCTAATACTTTCTTTTTTCTTTCTTTTCCTGAAGCATATGGGTCACATCCATGGCATACGGAGGTTCCTAGGCTAGGGGTTTAATCAGAACTACAGCCACCCGCCTACGCCACAACCACAGCAACACCAGATCCAAACCACATATGTGACCTACAACCACAGCTCACAGCAACGCAGGATCCTTAACCCACTAAGCCAGGCCAGGAATTGAGCCTGTGTCCTCATGGTTGGGTTTGTTAACCACTAAGCCACGAGGGGAACTCCTAAAGCAGATTTTTAACACATGATTTCATCTAAAAAGTATTCCATCTCATATTACTGTACAATTCCCTTAATTGTTGAACCAAGACCACTTCAATAATGAAGAGACTGAGAGAAAGATGAGTTCCACTGAAAAAAAAGTAAAGGAAAATTCTAGATTTAAAATAGTATCTACTAATAATAGTTAAAATTCCACACAGCATTTAGCTAGCTCTGTACCTCTGTGCATGTCACTTCCTCTCTGAGCTTCAGTTTCCTGATCAATAAAGCGAAAATATTGAACTAGAAGTGATCTGTAAAATATTATCTTTTTTTGATGTCCACTTATTCTAGCCAAATAACCTTCCTCACTTTGGAAGAAATCACATCACACTGTTTGCAATTCCTGCCACCCCTTTCCCAATCTCCAGTCTCTGAGCATAATTAATTAATCCCACAACACATTGATTACACCTCTTGAAGAGCGCTTGTGTTCTCCTGCCTTATTTGACAAATTGCTTCCATCACAGCCTATATTTTTAGACCTGATGTCACGTGTGCACTTCATAGCTCTAGGGTTCCTCACAGAGGGAGCATCATCCTGAAGGCCCAAGGGGAGTTGTTAGCCTGTTACCAGGTAAAGTTCCCTTTTCCCATGGCATGTAAACTGCTTGAAGACCAATACTGTTTTGTTCTTCTTGTAGATAGCACAAAGCCTAGCTTCACATTTTGTACGTAGAGTGCTTTTGATAAATACACACACACGTAGCTACATACTGAATGAATAAGCAGGTGATGAATTAATATGTAATCCTTATTTGGCAATTAATTTTCAGTCAGGGTTAAGATGGAAAACCAACCCATAGATCAGGTTTGATTGCAAATGTCTCTTTGAAAACAGATCTTAATAAGCTGGGTCGACTGCCACTATGCAGGCAGATAAACACAGGTGGGAGAGATGGTACTAAGGAAAAAAAAAATCCGTAAAATCTGAGGTTGCAGTTTTGTTATTTTCCTTAGGATATAATTTTTGTTTTGTTTTGGATTTTGTCTTTCCTTTTTTAGGAATTTTAAGTTTAACGGTTGAAAAGGTATTAAGATTAATAGGTAAAACTCTAATTTCTTTTGGATTCTTTTAAAATGTAAGGGAAAAAAATACATCCTTTGTTATTGGGAAAATACTTTGAAAACAATAATATTCTTGGTTATTGCTTCCCTGATTATGTATAGTTTACTAAAATGAATCTAAGATATATGTAGTTATTTTTTTTAATTTTTAATTTTTAATTTTTTTAACTTAATGAATTTTATTTCAATTATAGCTGTACATAAATTATCACAAGTCAATTTTATAGATTTTGTGTCCCAAACCCTTAGTGCATCCCCCCACCCCCCAGATTGTCTTATTTGAAAAACCAAGGTTTTCCAAGTCTGTGAGTCATTGTCTGTTCTGCAGAGAAGTTCATTGTATCTTTTTAGTTTCCACATGTAAGGGGTAGCATTGGGTGTTGCTGTCTAATTGTCTGACTGGTTTCACTTCCATGATAGTTTCTAGGTCCATCCATGTTGCTATAAATGTTGGTAATTCCTTCCTTTTAATGCCTGAGTAATATTCCATTGTGTGTATGTACCATATCTTCCCTATCCACTCCTCTGTCGACGGGCATTGTTTCCATGACCTGACTATTACATAGAAAGCTGCAATGAACACTGGAGTACATGTGTCTTTTTGAGTCATGATTTCCTTTGGATAGATGCCCAGGAGTGGGATTGCTGGATCAAATGGTAATTCTATTTTGAGTTTTCTAAGGAATCTCCATACTGTTTTCCACAGTGGCTGCGCCAATTTGCATTCCCACCAGCAGTGTAATAGGAATCCTTTTTCTCCACACCCTCTCCAGCACTTATTGTTTGTAGATTTTTTGATGATGGCCATTCTGGCTGGTGTAAGGTGGTACCTCATAGTGGTCTGGATTTGCATTTCTCTAATGAGGAGCGGTGTTGAACATCTTTTCATGTGTTTATTTGCCATCTGCATGTCTTCTTTGGAGAACTGTCTGCCTAGATCCTCTGCCCATTTTTGGATGGGGTTGTTTGTTTCTTTGGTGTTGAGCTGTAGGAGCTGTTTGTAAATTTTGGAGACTAATCCCTTCTCAGTCGATTCATTTGCAAATATTTTCTCCCATTCTGTGGGTTGTCTTTTTGTTTTGTTTAGGGTTTCCTTTGCTGTGCAGAAACTTTGAAGTTTAATTAAGTCCCATTTGTTTATTTCTCTTTTTATTGTCCTTACTCTGACACATGGATCTGAGAAGATGTTGCTATCATTTATGTCAGAGTGTTTGGCCTATGTTTTCCTCTAAGAGTTTGATAATATCTGGTCTTATATCTAGATCTTTAATCCATTTTGAGTTTATTTTTGTGCATGGTGTTAGGAAGTGTTCTAGTTTCATTTTTTTACATGTAGCTGTCCAGTATTCCCAGCACCACTTATTGAAGAGGTTGTCTTTTCTCCAATGTATATTCTTGCCTCCTTTATCATAGATTAGTTGACTATAGATGCGTGGATTTAATTCTGGGCTTTCTATCCTGTTCCACTGATCTATATTTCTGTCTTTGTGCCACTACCATATGGTTTTGATGACTGTAGCTTTGTAGTAGAGTCTGAAGTCAGGGAGCCTGATTCCTCCAGCTCCATTTTTCTTTCTCAGGATGTCTTTGGCTATTCTGGGTTTTTTGTGTTTCCAAACAAACTTTAAACTATTTTGTTCTAGTTCTGTGAAAAAGGTCCTTGGTAATTTAATAGGGATTGTATTGAATCTGTAGATTGCCTTGGGTAGTATAGTCATTTTGATAATATTGACTCTTCCAATCCAAGAGCATGGTATGTCTTTCCACCTGTTTAAGTCATCCTTGATTTCTTTCATCAGCGCCTTATAATTTTCAGAGTACAGGTCTTTTGTCTCTTTAGGCAGGTTTATTCCTAAGTATTTGATTCTTTTTGATGCGACGGTAAACGGGATTGCTTCCCTAATTTCTTTTTCTGATCTTTCATTGTTAGTGTATAGAAATGCAGTTGATATATGTAGTTATAATTATCTGTTTTTGAAGTTAATATTAATAGCTTTCACTCAATGCTCTTTTGTAGATATTCCTAATATGTGTAAGACAATGTTCTAGATTATTGTTAATGTCAGTAAAGAGGCAGAAAAAAACCTGCCCTCATGGGATTTTCTTCCTAGTAAATGGAGATCCATAAACAATCTAAAATTATATATCTTGTTATCAGGTATTAAGTGCTAGAAAGATAAATAAAGTAAAGAAGGGAAATAGGAAATATGGATATGGAGGTGACATTTGAAACAGATTGACCAGAGGAGACCTCTCTGATCAGATGATATCTGAGCAGCGTTGTGAAGTGAAGGAGAAAGACCTATGCTATTTGAGGGTGGACAAAAGAAACAGCAGGGACCAACTTCTTACACATGGTGCCTCACAAGTTGAAGATGCCAGGCTGGCTTGTGTGGATGAGTGACTAAATATAATTTTAATGTTTATTTACACATAAAGAAAAAAAAAACTTTGTCTTCAAATGCATATACATTACACACAGGTGGCATCAATAAAGCATGTGCTTCTTCCCAAACTTTTATCAGAATACCATAGAAATGGAAAACAATTACTTTTTAACTGTAAATGGAGCAGAGATAGTGCCCACAGAACCTTTTTGAGACAAAGGTTTATAAATCAAGAAACAACAATGATTTGCTTCAACCTTCCTCTCCCTCCATCTGTACTGCATAAAATGGTGTGTCTTGTATTAACCTACCTAGAAATCAGCCACAGAAGTCCATTTAATCCCTTATTTTTTTCCTTTAAATTGCCCCAAAGGCAGTATCCTTGAATAAAAAATAAAGCAGACCATTATGATATGAGGTAGTTCAGGGCAGGCTGTCCCAGAAAGTGCCACTTTGGCATGTGAATTATTTCAAGCTGAAGACCTTTGGGCACAGCAGACTCAAGAAGAGGCTAGATTTTATGGTAAGTGCTCTTATCGCAAAAGGGAAAAACATATAAACAAACAAACAAAAACACCAGGAGGGGAAAGAGGAAACTTTTGTTAGTGATGAATAAGTTTATCGCATTAATGGTAAAGACAATTTCAAGAGTATATACCTATTTCCAAACATCAAATGGTATAAATTAAGCATTTAGTGTTTTTGTAAATCATTGCAGTAAAGTAGTTAAAACTGGGTAATTGTTTGCAATTCAAATTTAAAAATTAGGGAAAATGATATTTTATTATTTTATTTTATTTTTATTTTTACGGCTAGACCTATGGCGTATGGAAGTTCCCAGGCCAGGGGTCGAATCAGAGCTACAGCTGAGGGCCTTTGTCACAGCCACAGCAATGCCAGATCCGAGCCATGTCTGTGACCTGCACTGGCTCACTACAATGCTGATGATTAATCCACTGAGTGGGGCCAGAGATCGGCCCTCCATCCTTATGGATACTAGTCAGGTTCGTTACCACTGAGCCACAATGGGAATTCCAGAAAATTATTTTTCAAATGATTTATTTTTCCATACACATATATCATTAAAAAAAAAAAAACTTATCTTGCTTTTGTCTTCAACAGAGACCAAAATGTGTGGATTAAAAAAGAACATCCTCTTAAAGGTATAAATCCCTAAAATGGGGGAAACAGATTCTTACCATCAAATAGTTTCTTTCCAGCTTCTATCACACCAACTAGAGAGATGCAGAAATTGCTAAGGTCAAGAAGCTGTGAGTGCTATTGTGTGGACTTGCCCCCGGAGTGTTTTGCAGAGGACACTGCCTGGTGAACCCTGCACACATGTCCCGTTTTCTTAGACTGTGGCTACACTTAAATATAGTTGGCAGTCTAAGCACATCGTTTCTTTCTGAAGGAGGTTTTCTGCTGAAGGTTATGCCATGCTTTCCACTGAAACATAAATCCGCTGACTGTTTGTTAAGCCTCCTGTTCAATGAAATCAAAGCAATCGTCAGCGGATATGGTTCTCTACCCAAGAGAAATGGATTAAGCAATGCAGGAGGTTTTGCACATGCTTTCTATACACAACATCTCTCTTTGTAGAGGAAATTTTTACTGCAGTGCTTCTGGCTGCACCTGCCAACTCCTCTCCTCCTGAAAATGCAAATTCCCATTCCACATCGAAGAATGAGTAATGCCTCTAAGTGCCGAGAATATGTTTGTAATAATTGATATTTCATCCTTTGGTGCCAGGGTTAGACGAATGTAGTGCTTTATGTAAAGGCTCAGGAATGTGCTTGCCCCTTTGGTGTGCTATCTGGATTAAGTGTGCCCATAGTCCATGCAGGACTAATGCAGTGAAGCACATAAGAGAAAGCCTCTCACAAAAATAGGAGCACTGGAAGCTCACATTACATGCCAGAGATATTGAAGATTTTGGGGGAAGATAAAAATATTATGCTGAAAAATGTAATACAGAAAAATAAGCGTGTGCTTTCCCTAAGGAAGTCAGGTCTGTATGTACAGGGAAAAGAAAGCAAGAAATTTAGACTCCAGAGCTTATTACACCTCAACTTTGCTTAAAGTAAGTATTGTTATAAACTGTCTCTGCTCTTTACCTAAGCTTTCTCCACCACTATATTTTACATTTGGATTGTGTGTGATTACCAGTGTTTCAATAAGATGTTTCATATAGATTTTCCATATATCTTTCAAAAAATCTTTAATTATAAAATAGATATCTCTTGATTTAAGTAGTTTTACCATAATTAAAATTATCTACCTCAATGACAAAAAAAGAGGAGGTGAGAAAGTAAAAATAAGCTTATAATACTATGAACGCTGGTATACAAAAAATAAAATCTCTTTTCAAGGAGGAAGAACATTTATCAGCACATGCATCTCCTCTTATTTTATGAATGTGGTCTTTATTAATTTGAATGAATTTTATTCAGTTATTTAAGTCTCTCTTGAATATTCTTGACCACAAAATATGTCTTTGAAAACAGAAACTAACATCTGCTTCTGAATAACTCTAAAAATAGTTTGTGATCAATTAGTTATGTATTATTAATTAACTGATTGATAAATGGTTGACATTTTCTACACCCTATACTTTTTCACCTCACCTGTCTCTTCCCAGCCTCATACTTTCATATTGTAATATTTCTGACAATTTAAGAAAAGAGTAATCTACAAAAGTATCACTCCAAAATGCCCATAATTTGTTCCTTATAGATAGCTCTAATTTGTCATCCCAGGAGAATTCCAAAGCATTCATTGGAAAAGAAAGTGAACAAGGTCAACAACAAACATGACTTTTTAGGTGTTTGTTTTTTCTGTAATGGAACATGCACATATTTTTATCTGACTGTCACTGAGACTCTTCCAAGCTTCCCAATCTCAAGACCGTGCCTCTGTACCAGGGTCAAAGTGTTCAAATAGAGCCTCTTACAAGTAAAACCACTTGGGCATATGGATACTTTAATTTAAAAATAGTTGAACACTAACAATGAAATATCTGAAAAAGAAATTTGAAAAACAACCCCGTTTACAATAGCTTCAAAAACAATAAAATACTTAGAAACACATTTAACCAGGGAGATTAAAGATTTGTGCACTGAAAACTATAATACTTTGATGAAAGAAGACACAAATAAATGGAAAGATATACCATGCTTAGGGATCAGAAGAATTAATATTGTAAAAAGTTTCATAATACCCAAAGGCATCAACAGATTCAATAGACTCCTTGTAAAAATTCCAGTTGTATTTTTAACAGAAATAGAAAAAATTATGAAATTTGTATGCAACCATAGAAGGCCTCCAATAGCCAAAGCAATCCTAAGAAAGTAGAACAAGGCTGGAGTCATAATACTTTTGATTTCAAACATTATTACAAAGCCAAAGTAATAAAAGAACATGATTCTAGCAAAAACTACACAGAAACCAATGGAGCAGGATATAGATCCCAGAAATTAACCCTTCCATATATAATCAATATTTGACAGAGAAGTCAAGTATACATAATGGGGAAATGATAGTATCTTCAATAAATGGTGTTGGGAAAACTGGCTTACACCTGCAAAAAATATAATTGGACCCCCATCCTACACCACTCCCCCAAAATATCACCAAATTAATTAAAGACATAAACATAAGTTTTGAAGTTGTAAAAGTCCTAGAAAAGAACAGAAAAAAATACTCTTTGGCATTGGTATTAACAGCAATTTCCTGGATAGGACACAAAAAGCACAAGCAACAAAGACAAAAATCAGTTAAGTGGGACAACATCAAACTAAGAAACTTCTGCAATTTTTCATTCTGCAAACTGAAAAAAGAAACCCACACAATATAACAGCTACATACAGAATGGGAGAAAATATTCGCAAACTGCCTATTTAAAACATGTTAATACCTCAAATATATAGGAACACATACAACTCAATAGCGAATAATAAGAAATCCAATTAAAAATGGGCTGATGACCTGAGTAGACATTTTTCCAAAGAAAGCATACAAATGGACAATAGATAAATGAAAAATTTCTCAGTATCACTAATCATCAGGGAAATAAAAATCGAAAGCATGAGATATCACCTTATACCTGTCTGTTATCAAAATGTTAAAAAATAGGTATTGATAAGCATGTAGTAAAAAGAGCTTTGTTGGTGGGAATGCGAATTGGTACAGCCCCTATGGAAAACACTGGAGTTTCCTCAAAAAAATTAAAAATAGAACTGCCATATGACCCAGCAATCCTACTTCTTTTTATATACATCGAAGGAAATGAAATCCATATTTCAAGGAGTTATCTGCCCTTCCATGTTCATTGCAGAATTAATAACAATAGACCAGATGTGGAAACAACCTAAGTGGCTGTGTATAGATGAATGGATAAAGAAGACACACACACACACACACACACACACACACACACACACACACACACAATTACATTCAGCCACGAAAAAGAAGAAAATCCTGATCTTTGTGAAAACATGGATGGACTTTGAAAGCATTATGTCAGACAGAGAAAGAGAAATACTGTGTGATCTCAATATGGAATCTAAAAAGCCAGACTCAGCAGAAACAGAGACTAGAATGGCAATTTCCAGGGACTGAAGAGTAGGGGAAGGAGGGAGTTGGTGGTCAAATGTATAAACTTATAATGGCGATGTGAACGTGAATAGCATAGCGACTATAGTTAACAGTACTGTACTACATGCTGGAAAGCTGCTAAGAAATCAGGTTTTGTATGTTTTCAACACACACACAGACACACAGAGACACACACAAATGGTAATCATCTGAAGTGTGGAGGTGTTAACTGACCCAATGTGGTAATCACTCAAATTTGATGTGGATATCAAATCGTCATGCAAGCACTTTAAACTTACCTGATGTTGTATTAATTATATTGCAATTAACTTGTAAGATACATAGTTTCAGTGAACGAAGCCAGCATTACTTGAAATATTATTCCTCTTGCAAGTAATTTTAAACGTTAATAGTACTTATGTTTTATTCCTCTTAATTCAGTAACCGATGTTACTTTGGGCTTTCATTTTTATTCACTTATTAAAAAACTTGCTATGGGAACAAATATTTGTCAGGTGCTTATTATGTGTCAAGTTTAGTCCAGTCACTGGTGACATAAAAGTGAATCAGGTAGATGAGGTTTTCCCTTTCAGGATTCTAATAGGGGAAAGTGACATTAATCAAATAGTCACAGAAAAGTTGTGACTGAAAAATAAGTCCTATGAATACTAATAATTAACACTTACTGGGGGCTTGTTTTGTGCCAGACATTGGTATAAATACTTCAATATTAACTCATTTAATCTTGACCACCACCCTAATCAGTATATGCTCGCATTATCTCCATTTCACAAGTAACAGAGGTCAAAAACATTAAATAATGTGATATATTAGAACAAGAAATACAAAGAGGTAGAATAGACATTGAATATAAGAGTTTAACTTTAGATCCTAATACTATCATATATTTTCATATGTTATATATTTTCACTTATATATTCTCATTTAAAAAATAAAGCAGGTGAATTACGACTTTGCATTGGTCAGCTTTTATTACATTATGTTCAAACAACAAACGTGCCCTAAGTCTTTGTGACTTAAAACAATTAAGGTTTAATTATTTACTTATTACTCATGTTAACATTCCTCGTGTGTCAGCTGCAACTGTTCCATGTCCTTTTCTTCTGGAATCCAGGAGGAAATATCATCTCCTAGCTTAGTTATACCCGCCTTGAAGACTCTTCATGAACACTGTATTATCACTTTCACTTGCATTTCATTGTATAAAGCAAGCTTCATTATAAAATCCCACATCAATGGGGAAGGAAATACACCTCTTATGAGAGGAGATAGTGGGGAAGGGTCCCACCAGGGTAAGTCTGCAAAGCAGAGGGTATTTTTAGTAAATACTGCAATCCACAATGGACATGCAGAAAGGTTAAGGAGGCAAACAAAGCACTCTCAGGGCTATTCCAGTAAATGAGATGTGATTAACTAATGTTATGAGATGCAAGTTAGTATAGACTTTTGTAGAAATGAAATAAAGCCAAAACAAAGACAGAGCTGTGAAGGTTATCCTGTGATGAGTATATAGAATCCAATAAAGGCAAGATTGTGCAGCCACCTGTTGGCCTCTTACAGATTTAAACATTTACCCTCATGGGGAGCCACAAAGTATTTTAAACAAGGGAGTGATTTTTCTGATAATATTAGCTGCTTTACAAAAGTAAGTGAGCTTCGTTAACCTAGAGACCTCCCCACTCCCAGATTTTTCTGAGTATTATTTTAACTTTTTAAGAAGAGAAAGCAGAGCTATATTTTTGTTAAGCTATATTTTATTTTATTTTGTTTTATTTTATTTTATTTTATTTTATTTTATTTTATTCAATCTATCCCAGTACAGTGATTCAGAAGAAAGTCAGTAATTCCTCCTTTGCTCTCACCAGGAGCAGTGTATAGCTTATCACCTTTATGATTCAGGTTCTCCCTAGTCGCAAGAACCCTTTTGTATTCCCATATAGTCTTCCTGATGAACTGAAAATGATATATTGAGTCTGTGCTGAGGCCCTCCACCCTGTATAGTATGGAGTGGAGTAAGGAGTGGAGCTCAGCAGGGAATGATCGCAGTTTAGAATAAGGAATCTGGGCAAATTACTTCTTAGCAGAACATTAAGTTTGGAAAAAGTACTGCATGTGCTGCAGATGTTTTCCACAGAAATGAATGTCACCACCCTGTTGCCGTGGCGACCATCTTTACATTGGGTTGTGAACTCAGGTTTGCCTCAGGCATTCCGTGGAGAATTGTGCCATCCCCAAAATGATGTGCTGCTTAACCTCACCTGTATTTTTTACTATTAGCAATACAAAGTCATTTCATTTGTTTCTTCAACTGCTACCGTTGACTTCAAGAAGCCTGTCTATAAGAGGAAACCAAACAGTAGATAAAGCACTCGCCTTGTATTTTATTGGTTCAGTACCTGGAAAAACCTATCAGTCTGCTTTGTATCTGCTATGGAGAGCACATAGTATTTGTTAGGGTAATACCAGGTTCTACATCTGCGAATCATTAGAATTCTAAATTCCACTCCGCCTTCAGTTCATCTTCCAAGTGATTATTCAGGAAACCAGCCTCCCACTTCCCTCTTGTGAGTCTACTGTCCTTCAGGTCCTCTCGTTCAACCACTAGATGAGGAGAAAGCATGGAGGAACTCTCAATGGAAGTATTTTATAGAGCAAGTGTTGAAGGGAAGCATGTTAGCTTCAGCTCACATCCCATGTTCCATGAGCTGCAATCCAACCACATGGCCACGCTGAACTAAAAGCATAGCTGGGAAATAAAGGATTGCTCTCAGTACACGTGATAGAAGAAACAGATTTGAAGAACAGGTTAAGTAGTCTCTGTGATGTACTTTACATCTATATTTACTTTTAACATTTAGGGATAAATGGTAAATTTTATTTTATATTTATCATGCCACAACCACAATAAAAAATATTAGGGGAATGGGATCTTCAGAAACAGTTTCTTGTTCCTTGAAATTTACTAAAAAAAAAAATCCTCTGATCCCACTATCATTGTGGAAAGTAACATTTAATTAGTTCATTTTGGTGTCTTATTTAGTATAACATGGTTTGCAATTTCTGGCATCCAGACTGAGGGTCCAGAGTCTGATTAAAACTTTCAGTCATCAAATAAGAAATAATTATTATTCAGAATGAAAATGGTGAAGTGGTAAAATATTTAATTCTGGGAATGTATTCCAGTAATGAGGCAGATAGTATAGTGCTCTGTCATATCATGGACAAAATCTGCAGTTGTGTTACATTCAGTGGAAATGGATGCCAAAGTTAAAGTTGGTTCTCTAATTAACATTGAACAAGCAAATATCATTAACGTGAGAACGCTAAGAACTTTAGGTAGTTGTGACTCAGTTAATAAAAATTTCTTTTTCCTAAGTTTCTTACCACAGTATTGACCATCAGACTTGCATATGTAATATGCTGAGAAAAATTGAATTTACTTTTTGACACTTTAATCTCAGTTACTTTTCTTGAAAATCACTTAAACTTGTAGCAGTTATGAGTGGCTCTTAGCATTTTTTTTCCTCAACATCCATCATTTAGTTTATTTTTCCAATAATTTATTGAATGTTGATTATATTCAGACACTGTATCAGAGAATGGAAACGAGTTAAGCAAATGGATAGATCCCTGACCTTGTGGGGTGTGTATTCTTTAGAGGAAGAAGAATATCACACGAGAGGAAGAAGTTTATTAACCACTGTTTGATATCTGTTACAAAGAACACAGCCTGTCACACGTGTAGAACTAGAAAAACAACTGTGGTTTGTGTAAGCAGCAACAGCTAGTTATAAGAAGAGGAGAAGTGGGTTGAAAAGAGCAATTCTAGCACTGCTGTTATGAACTCTGGGAAGAGATGTAGCAAATAGAACACAACACTGTGAGGGAGAGAGAAAGGGACATGAGATAAAAATTTAAAGGTAGGTAAGCATGGTTGTAATAATTGTAAAGGATTTTAGACTTGCTCCTGAAAGCAATGTGGAGCCATTAAAATTTTGGAGCAGGACATCAGTTACAGTTTAGAAAGATGACACTTGTTCTATAGATAATGCAATAGTAATGAGGCTATTACAATCTTGCAGGTAAAAATAGTAAAAAAAATAAATACTGAAAGTTCACTGGTAAGGAAAGAAGGAAGAAAAGTAAGAAGAGAAAATGAGGGAGTATTGGATTTATGATTATAGAAAATGTAGGAAGCACATATAGAAAAGCGGAGGAAACATGTGAGTGATTACAAACATGAAAGCTTTTAAATTTTTTCTCCAGTATCAGTTTGTCTTTAGAAGTCAACCATGGGGTCAAGACCTTTAAATTTCTTCTCCAGTTCTCAGCTGAATTACACAAATAGGAAAAAAAGTACATCAGTTCTCCATTGCTTTAATCATCTCCCAGGACTTGTGCTCCCAAAATTCACCTATGCAATTGCACTTTATTGTGTCTAGTATGTAGCAGGAATGAGTTAGGTACTAGAGCTAAAGTCATGAGGAAGTTTCTTCACTCAGAGGTTTTATAGTCTTGAGTTTTCAGGCTGTACCTACTCAGACAAGTGTATCCAAATGAATATTAATCTCTCTCTCTCTCTCTCTCTCTCTCTCTCTCTCTCTCTCTGTATTTTGTTTATTTACTGCTGAAATGTCTTTCTACGTTTTATTCTAGGCTATGGAATTTAAATTTAATAAAATGCACATGAATGGGATCTGTCAAATGCTTTGTACATATTGACTATGAGGGCAAGTTGAAATTCACGTTTGTATATTTGAACTGGTAGTAGTCATATTATAAACCAAATACACTATATGAGTACTTAATTTCAACTACACAAAATTTTAAAAACATATCTGAGATACTGAATCAAAATATATTCTCACTTTTGTCATTTTAGGTTAAAAGCCTTGGGTCTTCAGACTCTAGTCTATTTCTCGTTACTAAATAACTTCTTTCTACCTTTATAACTTCAAACTCTCCATCCTTAGAGCATTTGCCAAAATATACCCTCATTTCACTATGAAATCCCTTATAACTGTGATTATACATTGCCTACATCACCATCTATTATCTAATTCTGACTTACATTCTCTAGTTTTTATATTACAGTCTGACATATCTCCATAAAAGGCACTATGAATGGCTCAGGTCAGGGGTGATCTCCAATTACAAAGTATACTGGGCAGTTTTGGCTCTCATTTTGCCTCTGCTGTTCTGGACAAAGTTGGCCATTCCCTCTTCTTTGAGCAGCAACATGTGTTTTCTTGTTTAGTAGCACCAAGTCTTTATAAACACTGACTCCTTGTCTCCCTTTAGTTGCTCTTTTCTCCTGTACAATTCTTAAAACATTCATTGTTCCTAGGTTTCCACTTTATACCCCATATTCTTCTTATCCTTTATACTTCCCCCTGCTGATTATTTCAAATATGATTTATAATCTATTTATGTGCTAATGACTCTCAAATTTTTGTCATTATCCCTACAGAATTCCAAATGTGTACACACGAATTTATATTTTTCATTCCCTTCAAACTTAATAAAGCCCAAACTGACTCTCACAAGGTCTGCATTATATCCACAAGTCCACCATTTACTAATAAACCCACAAAAACACCTCAGCTTCCATTTCTCCTAAATCCACATCTAGTTGGTTGATTATCATCACTGACTTTATCTCCCAAATATAGCCAAGTCCCTTCACTACTCCCCAGGGCCTCAGCATTATCAGCAACTTTTCATCTTCCCCTGGATCACTCCAAAAACTTCTAGTTTGTTCTAGCCTTCACTGACATGTTCTTGTTTTCAAGATAAATTCCAGAGTATATGAAAGAATCTTCACCAACAGGCCAAATCTCTCCCTCTTTCCTCTTTTCCACCTACAAGCTTAACCAGTTTGTGTTTGCTTCGTATTTCAGTATTAATCTCAAATTTTTATCGTTTTCCCCGTAAAGCCTCACCTGCTTGCATATTGTGGCAGAGTTTAACCATCTCTTCCTCTTGGAATCATAGCTCTGTGTGTATTCTTTTATATGGCTTATAATATTGCATTGTAATCAGCTCTTTCCATGTCTGTCTACCTTAGGCTTTGAGGGGCATGGAAAAACATTTTATTCACATGTGCATTCCTAGTACCCAGTACAAACAAAGCTTACAGTTGATGTCTATATTTACTGAGAATAAAATATATAAATGTACAAATAAATGAATTTTAAAATGTGGGGTACTAGGAGTTCCTGTTGTGGTTCAGTGGGAAATGAATCCAACTTGTATCCATGAGGATGCGGGTGCAATCCCTGGTCTTGCTCAGTGGATCTCAGGCATTGCCACAAGCTGTGGTATAAATGCAAGATGTGGCTCAGATCTGGCACTACTGTGGCTGTGGCACAGGCCAGCAGCTGAAGCTCCAGTTTGACCCATAGCATGGGAACCTCTCTATGTCGCAGGGGCAGCCCTAAAAAGAAAAAAATAAATGTGGGATATTATATCAATGGTTTGTGGCCTAATATCCTATGCTATCAAAATTTTAAGAGGATTTTTGATTATGTAGTTTGTCTAGTCTACTACAAATTTCATTGTAACTTCAAAAGAGGAAATATATTCTCAATTGTTTTTAGATTTCAATACTTCAAGTATCAACAACCCACTCTCCCATTATTTAGAAATCTTGACTTTGAACTTTATAGGAACAGTCATTAACCCCATGCTAGGGATAATTAATGAGAATTAAATGATAGCTTCTTATACAATTACCAAGAATAAAAGTAAACAAAATTTTTTTGTAAAAGCAATTTGGCAATATATTTCAGTAGCTTTTGAAAAGTTCATGCCCATTCAGTAATTTTTATTCTGGAAATCTATCTTAAGGTCCTAATCAAAGTTTTCAGACATATTTAGGTAAAAACATATTTGCCACAATGTTATTGTGTCTACAAGTCTCTTGGGAGGAAGTTGGGGGCAGGAGGAATGAATAAAGACAATGAATTTCTAAGAAAGAATATCATGTATTCACTTAAATCACTGTTTCTAAAGGGAGAAGAGACATAAATAAGTAACTAGAAATGTGAAATCTACAAAAATACACAGGGTGAGATCCCACATCTTTAAAAAAAAATGTATGTAGTACATAATATTGGAAATAGATATATGAAAATACATTAAGGAAAATATACCAGAATATATGTGATGATTCCGTGTTATAAATAACCTTGAATTATCTTCAATCATTTATTGATTTTATAATTTGAAAAAAAAAATAGTCAATAGGTAAATGTTTGTACTTGATCTCTTTTGTGCCTCTCCATTTTTCCATTCCTTCTCAGAAATCTGTAATTGTTTGGACCCCTGCTGAAAGGTCAGCATGCTACAATGACCCTGGGCCACAAACCGCCCTAAATTTAGTCTCTCTATTGGGTGGCTAGTTACTTATTATCTGAACCAAAAACAGAAGCTTGACAAAGGAGATATTTCACTTGACATTTTAAAAATAGGATATCAAAGTGCTAATCATTTAGCATTTGAAACCAACATAAGAGTGTTATAATAAACAAAAAGGCAATGGAATCCAAGGAGATAGAAGGAAAGTGCAGTTGAGATACATTAAGAGCACAGTAAAGCAGAAAGGGTGGTTTGACATCAGTTGAGACTTGACGGGCGAAACTAGCAATGCTGGACCACCCACACTGCAGTTCCTGAAAAGGACAGAATAAGTAAGGTCTATTTCTGACAGTTTTCCTGTTCATTTGCTTCCAGGCTCGTTGTATAGTCATTTCTGTACTTCGGTTCCCAGTGAAATGTCTTATTAAATAAATTACCTTTTATCACTGCGCCTTGCAACTAAAATGATCCAAAATAAAATGAGACTTTACTTGTTCATTTTACAGATTATGTAGGACTATTGGTTACTGAAAGATTTAACCATTCCTCCTTTCTGTTGACTTCACATGTTATTAATTTCACTGGTCACATAGGACTTGAATCATTCTTTATAAGCATTTAGGATATTTGACCGTGTAATACAACTGTTTCTATACCATCATCTCCCTTAGAGAGCAAACTCCATGCCATTCCTTACTGATTTTTACTTTATTCATTTGTTTATTCAGTCAACAATTTATTTATCCAGTGCTTACTTTTTTTTCTTTCTCAGCACTCTGCTAGGCTCTGGGGATACAATAATCAACAAGACAAACACTGTTTCTGATCTTATGAGACTACAGTCAGTCCAGTGCAAGGAGGTAAATCCTAGATGTAACACTGAATGAAAACTAAAGGAAAATCACTCAGTTAATTGAGAAAGCTACATATTCTTTAAATGTTTCAAAGCCACTTCCATCATATTTATCTAAAATGAATGACTGGAAAGAAATTCTGTCCTCACATGGATCATATTTTACCTAAAATGAATGACTGGAAAGAAATTCTGGTCTCAATTGGAATAAAATATTTTCCACTCCATTTTCCTTTTTCTCGCTACTGAAGAATTTCCATTTTGGTGTTCATGAGAAACTTTCTATGAAAATTCATTAACCCCTATTCAGGTGCTACTTGTAAAGATCACAGGACCAGACTCCCTAAGCTGGTTTTACATGAATGTTTTATAAATTATAGATAATCTAGGGATGTGCTGTTTGTTTGGTTTTAGCTTTGTTATGAGAGTTACTTAAAAATTTCTCACTCAGGACCCATCCAAATTTAGGAAACACAATTAATAAATTAAAAAGTGATTCATATCATTAGGGTACTAGTTTACCATTACAATATGTTAGCAGTATAGACAATTATTACACACTACAATAGTACTAAGAACTATTATGAAGCATTTAAAAAGAATAAGGTAGAGCTGTATGATGGCGTAAAAGATGACACATGTATGTGTGTGAATTATATGTACATATATATTTTTTGTAGCATCTGTCCTTTCTTCTTCTTAACAAACTACAAATTACCTTCAGAAATTCACACTTCTTCCACATAGTCCAGTTGTCTCTGGACTTAGACTCTGCAAATCTTTCTTGTTTACCAGTGATCAGTTCAGAAATGTGCTGTGAAGAACTTTGCTGGGGACCTTCTGGTAAAGATCTTCTTCCCCTTTTGAGACCAGTTTGAGAGCAGCTCTGTCTTTCTTAAGATGTTCTTGTGTGTGGTTATAAGACCCAGGACTGCTGAAGCCATTCTACTAAAAGCTCATTGCATAGAGGAGGTAGAATTCAACAAGAAATCACAGGAAATATAGCCCAAGGCACTGGATTAAGTCGACCTGGAAATCCACCTTTCCCTAGACTTTCAGTAAAGTGAACCAATAAATGTCCTTAGTGCTCAAAATAGCTTCTTCTGTAGCCTGTTGCATCTAAAATTATCTTGAGATTTTGCATATTTGTGTATGTCTATGAGCACATCAATTCACTGAAAAAAAATGGGAAGAATGCATATCAATCAATAAAGAAAAATAATGGAAAAATAGGTTTGGGAGAAGAGAAAGTACTTTTCCACTTTTTATTCTACATCCTCTGTTACAGTTACACAATGGATATTTAATAATATATATAAAACAAAATAGAAATATTGTGAATTTCTTTTTTAAATTTTCTAATGGTATACTCTTTCACTGTTCCCTTAGAGAACCACCTTCTACTTTCTAGTAAAATCACCGAAGAATCCACCAGAGAGTTCACTGATGAGTATTTCCAGTTTTACACGTTGGCAGCATGGTGTATTGGAAAGGAGGCAGGAGCTGGTGCCAGGAGAGTTAGGTTTCTGTCCTGTTTCTGCTGCTAACTTAGATATCTGGCCTCAGGTAAAGGATAGAATCATCCTGGGTCTGGTTTCTATCATCTGTAGAGCAAGAAGAATGAACTCAGACATCCATTCTAGAATTTTTTTACCCTTTTCTGATTGTTTTGGTTTTAACTTGTATCCTCAGATGACATAGTTTAGCTTGGATACTAGCTAAAGACAAAGACAGGAAGCAGATGAATTGGCAATTTTATTTCTAGTGATTTCAGAATTTCTGTATCTATCTTGTGGTGCCTGAGGGATAATGAGCAAAAGCACATGGAAACACTGTTTATTTCCTTAATTCATTTATTCTCAAGTCAATGTTTTGCAGTGATCATTAAAACACAGACTGCAAAAGGAACTGGGGTGTTTTAACAAATAATTTGTGTTTCTTTCGTTTTTTAGTTTTTTAAATTTCATCTAAATAAAGGTGCTTCCTTGTATCAGGTCCCAAAGATTTATCCTCAAGCATTGGCCCATTTTTCTTTTCCTTTTTTTTTCTTTTTTTTAAACTTTTTTGGTCACCTTTTTCCTCTTTTTATTCAGGTCTGTGAATAAAAGAGTAGAATTTCAGAATGATAAATTAACCCTTTGACAATCAAAAAAGTTGTTCAGTGACTTTCTTAATATTTTCTTGCTCAGGACAAATTTAGTTTAAAAAATATATTAGCTCATTTTTCCTTTTTTCTTTTCCTTTTTTACTTTTTTGGTCACCTTTTTCCCCTTTTAAAAATATGTTCACAAAAATACTAACCTATTCCAATGGTATTTCCTTCTCTTCTGTCATGTTTTTTTCTTACACAAATAAATGCATTTATATTTGATTAATTACCCAAATATTTTCTGACCATAATGTAATTAACTTCTTTTTTGGCTATTTATTCTTTTCAAACAAATAACTGGTGCCAATGGTTTCTTACAAGATGATACTTTATAATGCTCAAATGTGATTTAATACACTTTTGCTTAGGAGTCGAAAATTCTTGAAAAATAGTTTCAGGGAAATAAAATCTCCAATGTACAGATGATAAAGTGAAAGGCTTAAGATGCTAATTATTTTTCGTAATTAGTTCGCTAATTATATGGCCAGTCAGCCCAGATTTTAAAATGAAATGAGACGTGCTCTATTCAGATCCTTTCTCCCTCCCTTTTTGACCTTATGACTCCTTAAGCATCATGCAATTTACTTTCTGGCTGAAAAATTCCAAAGTTAAAATATGTCCAGATATTTCTGAGTGTTATTAAAATGTGCCTCAGGTGAGAAAATATAGCTATTTCACTTTACAACATTCCTGTATTTATATTGAACACATGTCCCTCGTAGCAGTGGAGCTGCCAGGCCAGTGAGATGGTAGGAGACCAGTACAGTATCTGGATCCCAACAAAGTCCCTAGATAATGCACAGTTGTTCTGTGTCCAGAGAAAGGTTCTCGTTTGTCACAGAAGGAACTCAGAAATGAGACACGGACATCAGGAAAGTAAAGTGAGGATTTACTTAAGTGAGAAATATGCTCCCTGAGGGGGAGTGGGCAGACAGGCGAGCAGCTGCTGCCCAGTGTTTTTTGGCAGGCCCAATATGAGGGGCATATAAATAAAGGCTCAGAATATTCACTGGAGAAGGAGGAGTTTACGAGTCATATTCCTAATTTTCATTCCAGCTCCACCTCTCCAAAGGGAGAAGGGATTTCTGTCCTTATTTAGCCTTGATCAGAAGTGTCATGGTGTCTGTGTCTGATGGGAACTTCTTATCTGTAAGGCTAGTTTTATTGTAATAAGGGCATAATGAGCAACGGGCTACATTCAGATGCTGGAGAGTCATGCCTTTACCCACCTTTCTTTATCTGCTTCCAGGACACTTATCCACCAAAATGTGTGGCTGCCTGTCAGTCTTGAGGTTCCTGCTTTTCTTTACCTGTGCATTTACCCTGCTGTTTATAAGATGTGTAGTTTCTTGCCACCTGGCCTGTGCTCCTCTTTCTCTGCTCAGACCTAACTATCTGCCTGCTCTGACAGCTCCATACACTGGTGTGAGTGATGGACATAAGAAAATGATTTGATGTCCCTTCAACTGGGTGCGGTTACAGCCTGGCTCACACAAAGCACACAGAGGGCAGGGAAGAGCTGCACCAGGTAAGAAGGGCACCACTCATGTCCTCGAGTGCCCATTATGGTGTCCAGCTGGCAATGATCCACAAGAGTGTAAAGATCCTGTCAAGGGGCTTGGTCTTATCATTATTAAATTGACTGGCATGCGATGAAGAAGGATTGCACTCTTCTGGGTATTCCTGATTTTGAGACATTTTAGTGAATGTTCTTTGCGTCAAATAACAGAGAACCACCTGCATTACAATAAATCATAAATTTCTAAAGCATTTCATCTTCAGCAAGCTGAGACTTCTGTCCATCTTAAGTCTTTCCGATGCAGACTAACTAAATTGGTATCTCTTTGCTGTCACAGCTCCTGGAATCTGATTAGGATGCCTCAGGACTCACAAAGTAGTTATGAAATTTAAGGACCCTTCTGTGTGTGCTACTTGATTTTCCAAGCCAATGAAAAAAGCCATCTGACTTTGGTGACAGGTAACAGGTTTCTGCTAGGCTCTGTTAAATGGGATTTTCATTTAATCAGATGCCTACTCTCAGCGCTGTTCATGCATTCATGACTATTTCTAAACCAGTCTTGTGCTCACCTATCAAGACACTGCAAAATACAGATCTTCAGTCTTTGTTTGCTCCCCAGGTTCTGATTAGTATCAGTGGGGTTAGATTTTTAAACATAATGTTCTGTATGGAAGAAATTCTTAAATAGTAATCCTATGTGTAATGCTCATTCTTCTGAAAGGTTCAAAAAAACTCAAAGTGGCTTATATAATGTGATCTATTTATACTCTGTCACTAAGAGTCAGCTATGTTTATATTTGGGGTGAATAGAGCAATTCATTTGTACCCTCTCATCCAGTTGATCACTCCTGGTTTACCCAACTCACTGATGGCACTGAGTTAGATCATGACAATTTTTCACAGACATTAAAATGTTTGGAACTGAAATATTTAACATAAAACATTAACATAAGGATTCCATAAACAGAAAAATTTAAGCACCAGAGTTTCTGTATCTTCCTCTATTAACAGTTAAAATATAAAGTTCCATCGGAGGATATTATTCATGACAACAGTTACTAAGAGCCTCTTAGCATCTCAATCCCAAATTGAATGCTTTCTAATCTCCTTCAGTGTTTCCAGCAGCTGGTAATGATTATTGACGGCCACATGAGTTTTTTAGACCAATAAAAAACTCTTCAAGTGTCTGTAAAGCAAATTCTTGAATTGTGACTATAATAAAAAATTCAGGAAAGAAAGAAGATAAATCGGGACTCTACAGCTTCTCAAACCAAAATCTGACTATGATTTCATATTGCCATTAATCATGTCTCCTTCATTTATGTATAGAAACCCCTAAAGTACATTCATGCTACTATATTTACATGCTCTTTTTTCTAGGCTTCTTTTAATCCTTATATCTGTTTTCATTATTTATTCTATATTTAGCAAATATTTTCTTCTGTTTTAATTTTCCTTGTAATCGAGAGCATGTTGGGAGCTGCACTCTCTGGAGCATGTTACATGCTCTATTTCAATACATCTTCAGAATGACCTTCTGGAGTAGAGATTAATTGTTTTACATATTCACAGATGTGGAAACTGAGGTTTGGAAAGTGAAGCTGATGAAGGAAATAGGTGCCAGACTGAGCAACTAGAATCTGTTCCTTGTGGACAGATACTTCAAGATGAAGATTATGGGAGGAGCAAGGATGAGCTGAGTCCTGCTTGGATGAAAGATAAAAAGACCACATATTTTTTATTCTTGAGTTAAGGAGAACTCTGGAACTATATATTTGCAGAAAGGTTCCTCAGGGGTCAGAGAAGGGAGAGGCCCAGGCCATAGTACACCCTGTCATCTTCCCAGAAACCCAAGCACTAGAATCCATCCTTGCTAAAAGATACACAGGGGAGGGCCCTGAGTCAGGCCAAATACAGACTCAAGGCCAATAAAGCAAGATGACTGGCCAGAAGAAGCCTGGAAAGACTACCCCCATACAAGTGATTTAAACCACCTCCAAAACATGTGTGACTCTCTTCCTCTCTTGCTCTTTCTCTCTGACTTGTCTGTCTTACTCTCTCTGTACCTCCACCAATGTCCCTGGAGCCTGCCTGTTCTTTCTCCACACCTACATTCTCTCTTTTAATAAGTGCTTTATTTGCCTCACTACCCTCAGTCTCTTTGCTGAATTCTTTCTCCAAAGGGACAAGTTTTGGGGACCTACATCAAGTGGTTAGGGTACAGCATTCTCAATGCACAGCCACCTGAGAACAAAAGAACTTGCTTAAAGTGATACAGCTCATAAGTGATGGCAAGGGCTGTGAGTCCTGACTACCTTACTTTAGCTTCCATATTCTTGTTATCCTTCTTTCCCTCATTTTTCTGACCTTCCACCCCAGCAACACACACACACACACACACACACACACACACACACGCACACACACACACACGACAGCAGAACCCACGTGATGGGAGCTGGAGGCAAGAACAAAGAGAAGTTAGTGTCTACACAATGGAAGTCATTGACAAAATTAAAGATAAATTATTTTAGAATTAGTCTTTATTTCAATGCTTCCCAATTTTTATCTCATTTTTAAATTCATGTAGACATGAGGGAGCTGCTGTTATATGTATATGGTTAACATGGGTTCTCTCCACTTACCTGCGAAGGCAGTGGACCCCCTGGCAGTGGAAGGACATGTGGAAGATGCTTCCCACCTCAGTCAGATGTTTATTACACAAAGGAACACTCTTTGAAGATGTCCTAGTGAATCCTTCAAGTCCCTCTTGGTGTTGTTTTATATCTCACTAATGGACTCTAGTTTAATTCAGTTTTATATATTCTTTGCTTATTTTATTGCAGTTAAAAGATGCCATTTATAGCCTCACAAATTACACTCCTCTTTATATTGCTGTTGTTGTGGGAGTTTTTTGGTAAACCTTACAAAGCAAGGTGTAATGAAAATTGGCCTGCCATTCAAGAACTTATAGAAAGTAATAATCACTTTGAAGAATGTGAACATAATCAGATGCAGAAAAAAATCAGCAAAGTGTACTGTCATCACCACACATTTTAAAGATATTAAATTATACATAATTTTAAATCTTTGAGTTAGTAACTTAGGAGCAGCAATTTTAAATTTGCCATATTTTTCCAGGATAGAATGACAATCAGGTTTATGTTGCTCTTATGATTTCCTTTTGTATTCTCTCTCTCCAGACATGATAATATTTTGGTATCTTTTGTAAGACTTACTTCCACCTCTACCAAGTGAAGAAATGAAATTAATAAAATAATAAATGAAGGTAATTCATTATCAACTAAATACTATGAGTTATTTAAATCAGACAACTTAAATATAACCTAAAGGCTTTATCAAAAAGAATAAATTTGCTAAAATAAATATATCCATCTTCTAAAACAGTCTGAAAAGTGACAGATTTATAAAGCTGTAAAGACAAAAAGCTGGCTCCAAACTTTTTCAGCATTTCAAATCCCATACTGTCTTAAGACTTTTTCTATAGTATAAACATTACTTTAACTGCAATGAGCCCAATAAGGAAATTATATGAAAAGGGGTGTGAAGAGTCAGGATATAAAGTCTTTGCATAAATTTGCATCACTTACACATCCAGAAAAAATTCATTCACCAGCCAAATTTAGTTTAACAGATGAGAGTATTTGATTCAGCCTTCAGTATCTGACTGCAACATGTGCTTAAGGAGAATCCTGTGTCATCTCCTCCTGTAAGTGCTTTTGCTGCTGCCTCTGCACACATATCACAATCTATTACACGAATTTTGGAGAAAGTATGTGCTTAATGTCTGTTTTCTTCTAGTAATCTAGTAAATTCCACAAGCGCAAAGCCATTGCCAAGTTTTACCCTGCACCTCCTGGTGCCCTGTTCAGTGTTGAGTGAATTTTCAATAAATATTTTTCAAATGATCAAGTGAATACATTGGAAACCTCATCAGACTTCTCAGGAGAAACAAAAGAGCAGATCATCTGCTCTCCTAATTTACAAATCCATTTATTCCAGTGTCATGCTGGTTTCTTGGTGAGTCTGGCTCTTTGTGATGACTGGGAATAACAGGGTTCAGAGTAACTGGCATTGAGTAAGAGGAATTAGAGTGTCTGACTCACAGTGGATAGTTTTGCCTCAGAACAGATTTTGAAACTGTTTAGACAATGTTTAGGTTTGGCAGATTCACATTGGATTAGCGTTTTTAATGGTTCCTATAAAAATGCTTTGAACTGTGATAAGGTTTGGGATTTAGTTTTGATGGTTTAGTTCAGTTTTTAGTTAATTCAAATTAAGTTCCTTAGTAATCACCTTAGTGATACAAACACACACATATACACTGGCTCTAAGATGCATACTGAGATGTAGGTAATTACTATAGATATGTATCTGTGTGTGTGTGTGTGTATACACACATATATATGCATGTGTATGTATATACATACTACACACAGCTGTGTCTTCTGTGAAGATATATATTCAAATGCATAGTTCTGGGGCTTCATGCCCATTTCTTTTGGAGTATGATAATGTCAAAATAATGTAGGAGGCAGAATTGAGGGACCTTTTTGTATACGTGAAATTATTGCTGCCTAACCCCTCATATGTTACATGAAGACACAAATGTTTAAGTCAAGGAAATGTGGGTTTCCTTTCAGCCTTAAAATTCTTAAAAAAAATAAAATCTGTATAGCCTATATTCATATTTGTCAAAAGTTTACATCTACATCAAAGTATTCCAAACAGGAGTTCCCTCTGTGGCTTAGTGGAAACAAATCTGACTAGCATCCAGGAGGATGCAGGTTCCATTCCTGGCCTCGCTCAGTGGGTTAAGGATCTGGTGTTGCCGTGAGCTGTAGTGTAGGTCGCAGACCAGGCTCGGATCTGGCATTGCTGTGGCTGTGGTGCAGGCCAGCGGCTGCAGATCCAATTTGACCCCTAGCCTGGAAACCTCCATATGCCATGGGTGTGGCCCTAAAGTGCAAAAAAAACCCCACAAAAAACAGTATGTGAAACCAAGTATCTTCAGATAGAAAAGAGAGAGCAAATCCCACACTGGTTAGAAAATATATTATAGGTCTCAGAAGTTAGATTTATTCTATCTAGCTATATAGTTGTTTTTCTCCAGGCTGTTTTGTTAGTCACATTAATTTTTGATTCATAGAATGAGAAAAAAATACATCTTTGTCAATTTCTAATGTCTAATTTCACTTTGAATCCCTGAGCCAAAAATTATAATTACCTCCCTGGGCAGTTTCCACTCTTTACTCCAACTTACAGCCTTATCTAGATGGGGACCTATTTGTGTGTCTTTTCCTTTACAAATTATTGAAGATTATGGATGATGATTAAGTGATGTGTTCAGTTAATACATATGTTTTATGCCCTCATTTCATTTGTTTCATGGTTTTTCTTCAAAGTCCTCTTTATGAAACTCTTCACAATAGCCAGTTTTCTAACTTATTTTCCTTCCTTTAGTAGTGTTTAGAAAATTTCAGAATTGGAAAAATTCAAAAAAATCAAATGTTATTGTACTTGCTTGCTTTAAAGCTTTCTGCCATTTTTCAAACTCTGCCTGGACTTGGCCATAAATATATGCTTCAGCATATATGACTCTCAGGAACCCCACCACCATTTTAAGTCACCGCCACTCACTGTGACCTCACTGCTGAACTCACAGCTTGTGGACAACCTGTGACACTCACTCAGCAATTAATCATGCCCACATTGTGACATTTCTCATGATGTATATCTAACATCACATAGTTCTACAATTCATCAGTGTATCCATGCCCGGCCACCTCAATTAAATTGCAAACACTTTGAGGCAGATTCAACCTCTGTCTTACAGAATGCATTGTAAACAAGGAAAATGTGTGCTGATTGATTGTTTAATTGATTGACTATATCCATTTAGCTATGAAGGAAGGCAAGCAGCATGAATAATAGTTAAAAACATCTCCCCCAGTCAGATTTTCTTGAATATATTAGTGTTTGGGAAAGAATTGCGAGAGTTCTCAAAAAAGCGTCCACAGATTTCTGCCCTTGTTGAATAGTCAAGAACAAGAATAATGAAACAGGAGGTGGTAAAAAGCTTAAAGGAAACTTTTACATCATGCCTCTCTGTGCTTTTAGAAGTTTTACTATTCTAAATATTTTTTTCCCAAAAGTATCTAAAGAGGTAATACAATCTCAAACCAAGTGTCATGATAATATCTGTTTATTTCAAGTGACAGAAGCCTAAAACCATAACTTAAACAAATAAGGAACTTACAAGGGAGGGCTAAATATTGATCAAAATGTTTTATAGCCTATTTATTTGTTAATAACTCAAGACTGAAAAGAGTGAGCTAGTGCCATAGCCAAAGGGAATGCATAAATGGTCTGCCAAGGCACAGTTCTCATCCTTGTACAGTACATCTTTGAGGGGGGAAGGCAATGTCCTCTCCATTTTCTTTTACAGATTTGACAAAAACATTAATCATGGCTTTTGTTTGCACTATGAGGGCATCATTTTTTAAAGGAAACTCTTGTGTTTCTCACATTCAGATGCTGATCAATTATGTCCTTCTTTGCCTTTGGATAAAAATCAAACAAAACACCCATTAGCAAATTATCCTCATTAATCTCTGGGGAAACTTTGAATAACTCTTTCAGAGATTCATGGAATCCCCAGGGGAGACAGTTGCTAAAGGAACACTGGTCATGGAATTAATATCGGTAAGTTTTTACTCTTGCTACTGAAGGTTTTTATGTCAAGGGGTGTTTTCATTTACTTAGTGATATAGTTTTAATTTCTTAGGTCAGAAACCTACTTTATTATGTGTGTGTTTTTTTTTTTAAAGTTTTAGAGAATCATAGAAATGACTGCCTCATTGCTTATATTAAAAAATGGGGTTATATTTTCTTAATGTTAATAAGAAAATTAACAAATAGATTTTTTTCTGAAAGTATATGCATTTATGTGCATAAGTATAAAAGTAATGGAAATATTTATAGCTCTGGATGGACTTCAGTGCATGTTCTTTTGCAGCACCAGAATCAGGTCTATCAAGAAATCTAGATCCCTTCTTCAAACTCTATTTTAGTAATAGTTTCCTTCTGCCACTGCCTTTAACTGCTCTCACCTGTTTCATTTCTGTGAGTTTCAGGTGAAGTTTGGTATCAAAGTAAAGCAATTTTTATTACAATTTGAAAAGTGTTCTTCGATATAAATAACATGACTTTTACAAGATATTCTCCAATCTCAATTCTTTACCTTTCAAAGAAGAGCTATAGATGTCTTACCTGTAAAAAAAAAAAGTCATTCTATAGTCCACCTCACCCTGGTTCAGACACTGGACAACTGTAGGGTTATTTTAACAAATATCTTTAACTCTTGACTTTTCTTTCTCACACTCTCCCTTGCCATTTTGTCTATCTCAAACCCATTTTATATCTAATGAATAAGGTTCTTCGTTTATGTCGACAGCATTTTCCCCCAGTTCTCCGTGTCTCATCTCCCTCTCTTCCTAGTGCAGGATGAAGCCGAGATTTGAAATATTTAAAGAGTCCTCCAGAATCTGACCTTCCTGGCAGCGTTAGTATTTTCCCCATTCCTGGCCTACGCAAGGACTGCTAAACCATGTCACATGTTTCTGATTTCATCCCTTTGCTCACATTTGCCCTTTATCCTGCCTCCTTAATCTCTCCTTCTCGTCAAGTCTCATATTGCTGAGCCAGTTCAGTCTTACCTAGGAAGGCAAATCCTGACAGATCTTTTATCTTTTTACCTTTCTTAACCAGGTTGGACCACTTTATTGCCGATTTTCATAATACCCTGCAGTCTCTTCATAACACTTATTCATATTAAAATTATTCATTAATAAAACCAACATTTATTTTCACAAGGGCAGAGACCATATTTATCTTATCCATATCCATATGGTGGTGCCCAATATAATGGCTTGAAGGTTAGTGGCAATAAGCAAATGTTATTGAGTGAAGAAATATCTTTATGTAGAAACGGCTTATTCCTTCTCGGAATTATAAGATCACTCATATGCATTCATTATACACTTCCTGGCAGAGTAGTAATATCAGGTATTGGTTGAATAAACATCTTGAGCTCCTTAGTTGTATAGACTAAAGGCAGAGAGTGTGATTTCAAAATGTGATAGACTGTTTCCTAAAACACTATGACAATAAACTCTTTGCTTCAGACTCACTACCAGTGTAGCCTTGTCTTTCTCCTTTCCTTTTCAACTGAAAGGAAAAGAATGACAAGAGATGTTGCTGGAGAAATATTTAGGAGCCAGATCATACTGGACATTGTAAACCATGGCAAAAGGATTGGGGAAGCATTGAAGGGATTTAGGTAATGTTCATTTGCATGATCAAATGTGTGTTTTTACAAAGACCAATACAGTTTTAGGGTGAGGAATGGATGATAAAAGGACAAGACTGAGTCAGGGAGACCAACTTGGACATGTTTGGAGCAATTTCGGACAGTATAGTTTGAGAGGGAGAATGGAGAGGCTTTAAGAAGGAGAATTGACAAAACTCGTGATGGAATTATGTGTTACAAGGCTGAGGGAAAGAGAGCAGGAGGTCCAGAATGACTTCTCAGCTTGAACAACTGGCTAAATGAATAAAAGTTCCATTCACTGTTCAGTAATTAGAAAAAGGAAAATATTAGTAATGTCTCCTCTTGAATAATTCATAAATTGTGAATATGGCCTATTATATAATACCTCCTTATATTATCATCCTTTATTTATAATACAAATATCATTTGTTATATAGATTATATGCAGAAGGATATTAAACTACTTTAAAAATATGTTGAAGTGCCATTTGTGGTTCTCCACAATGGAAAAAAATTACCTTTTCATGAAATTCATATTTTTTGCACCTAATAACTTGTCAAGTTCACAGGTGTCTTGATGCTAACAAAATGCAACATAATTCTGCATTTTCTTTTGAGTCTCAATTTGTAGAATTTCAATATAAACTCTTCAAGATAGAGTTTAGATCTTCCATTCATTTTTCTGAAGTGTCTAAACTGCTTTTAATCCAATCCAGTGAACTTTACAATTTCACCATCGGATGCGTCAGTTTCAGAAGTCTTGTTAAACTGTTGACTTCTACTTATATCCTCATTCTATTAAATTCTTCTTTTGTATCCTTGGGTGTTATAAATTCCTTGTTTGCTAATTCCACCATCTCAGTTACTTCTGGGTCTTTTCTGCTGAGTGATTTTACCCTTGGCTACAGCTCCTATTTTCCCCACTTCTTCACTTAATAACTTCACTGGAATTCCTGCAAATTTTGAATATTATATTGTTGACAGCTGTATTTTGGTGTTTTCCTTATAAATTAATGTACATTTTTCTGGTTGACAGTAAATTAGTTGCAGAACATCTGAATTCCCTTAAAATGTGTTTTTCTGCTTTGTTAGGGCAGATCTATTATAGCCTTTTCTCTAGGGCTAGTTAGGTCCTGCTAGGAAGTCATGATCTTCTGTGCTCTTTGCTTAATAGGATAAGTGTTCAATAAAGAGTTTCTCTTCTGGCTGCTTAGAACTTAAATTCTCCAACCCTGAGTGACCTATGAGAATATTAGTTTACAACTCCTTGTTATTTTATGCCCAGCCCTGTAGAGTTTCATTCAAGGTATGCCTCATTTAGTATTCAAGTTTACAGCTCCCAGTTATTTTACGCCCAGCCCTGTAGAGTTTCATTCAAGGTATACACCATTTAGTATTCAATAATAGACACACAGGACCCCTTTATAGATTTATGATTCTTCTTCTCTGCATAGCTCTCTCTTCCTGATGCTCTGACTACATATACTAGCCAACCCAAGCTCCTTAAACTCCATTCTCCGTCTACTCAACCGAATCATTTGCTGGGTTCTGCTTGGTTTCCTTATTCTTATATTGTAGTCCAGAAAGGGCTTCCTGAAAACCAAGGTGATTGTAGGGCTCACCAGACTTCCCTCTTTTAAGGACTATCCATTGTGCTGATCAACATCTGCAAGAAATTTATCCATGCATTTACCACTTTTTCGGTTCTCATTATAGAACATAACGACTGGCTCCAATTACTTCCTCACAGCTGGAAATGCCACACTTTGGTTTGGGATGATGATATAATTCTCTAATTCTCATTTTATTCACTGATACATGTGAATCTGACAGAGACTGTCATGAGTTCATCAAAAAACATTTCACTTTCCTGCTCCTATACTTTCTATAAGAAGTGGCCATGTGATTGTCTTCTCTCTTCAGCTTGTCCCAAAATAATGCCCTGTAATCCTCTGTCATTCCTGGTCCCTGTTTGTTGGTGAATGTAGAATGCTCTAAGGACTTAAAAGTTGAGTTTACGAAATGAAAGGGCAGGCTGTGAAGAATGACAAACAATTACTGTGTAAGTCTCTGAACTTGTAGAGTTTGTGTTTGAACTCTTATTCTATCTTGACTGACTGAATGAATAATAGCCCCATTATTACTTCATGCCAATGAAATTAAATGAAGTTGGAAAATATTTCAGTAGATATAATAGGTAAGTGCCTGTTAATGACAAATCTTGCAGTTACTGGTATTCTTATTAATCCTACTATATATCTTACTATTTTTTATAATTAAAGTGCAGTTGATTTACAATATTATGTGATTTTCAGGTGCAGAGCTTAGTGATTCAGTATCACACATATTGCTGTATCACAGATATAGAAAACAACTTGTGGATACCAAAGAGAAGAGGGAGGGAGATAAGGATAAACTAGAAGTGTGAGATTAAAATTATTATTTTATATATTATCTATGTATAAAATAGATAAGTAACACAGATATATCGCATAGCACAGGGAATGATAACCAAATCTTGTACTATATCTTACTATTTTTAGTAAAATAATAATAGGTATTTTAAGTAAACATTAATATGCTAGGTAATATTTTATAGAGTAAATGCACAAAAATACATTCAATTTTATATCAATAAATGTGCAAATGTATATAAGTTTTAAGATCTTGAGATGTAACATTTCAAATTGATTTCAAGTGGGGAATTTATTAAAAAATAAAAGTTTATTAAACAGGAGTCTTTAATGCCAGTACTGATTGGTTCATCAAAACTATCCAGTCCTTGGCTGCACCTAATCAAAGATCTTGTTTGCCATTAGACACTAGGGTATGAATGGCCTTTCAGACTTGATATTTTGTACCCAGTATGGCCAGAAGAGTCATCTAGAAACTGACGTTGAGAATTCTATGCTGCTGAAGAAACTATTGAAAGTAATTGTGAATCGACTCAGATAATTTGTAAGCGGAAAGGAATAATTATTTCTCCTTATAAATCCTGGTTTTCTCCCTGAAGTGTATTTTCTATTATTAGCAATTAAAGAGACCTAAGAATGTAATTTGGATTCTTCATCTCAGCCCTGCACTTGGATGATTAAGCAGCCAGAAGACTTAGTAAATGATCTGAGATTGCTTTTAATAGCAGCTGTGTTTAAGTCACATCAGGGTGAGGTGGGTGTTAAAGAAGGTGGCAGTTACCTTACGCTGCAGATTAACAGGTTGCAAAACAGGGTCTCCTGTGCAGAGTGCAGCGTGCCATTACACCTCCTGGTGTGTTTCCATATACTATCTGATTCATTACAGTTCTCCCAACAAGTGCACATCTTGAACACACTGTTAAAAAGCCCAGCTGACAAAATCACCTACTGCTCATATTACGGTCAAAAGTGTACATTTACCAGCCAGATTATCAAAGTAATTAGTTGTTAATGATGTTTCCAATCTTGGCACTTTATTTATTAGTGGTTCCATGTATTTAGTTTAAGCAAAAAGTTAAAAACTGTCAGAAAAGTATTTGTTTATGTCTTGGAAAAATCTGTTCATGTTAACCAGTTTGGATAACAGGATTTTATTCTTCATATCTTAGGGGAAAAATAAACATTTTTCTTCTGACTAAAAGAATGGTTTTCTAACTTTGGAGCTCCCTGGTAAAGAGTTGGAAAACTGTCATGTCTCTTGGAAATCATTGAAATGGAAACATGGGAAAAGAAGGTTATAAGTGTAACTACTTTCGGATAATTGTTCAATATTTTATTTTATAGAGCTTAGGATGTACTCGTAAAAATAATGATACCCTGAAGAGAATGTGTCTTTACATTTACATGGAACAGTGAAACATATTCATATAATAAATATATATTTTGTATATTATATTATATATATTTGTGTACATAGTAGTAAAACATGTAAGACTAAGACAATGGATCTCATTTTAAGGGCTGACAAAATTATCTAGTTTAATATGTCCTGCAATTGTCGTGAGTCTATCCATCTGTCTGTCTCTCTCTCTCACTCTAGAATCCGAGCCAATCAATGGCCTAAAGTCTTGAAAGTCAGTCTTGTCTCACAGCATGTTAAGTGTTAGTCTTCACCACAGAACCATGCCTCTTTTTTTGTTTGCTCTCAGATTCAAGAAACTTTCAGTTTGGTAAGATTTCATTATTCTTGAATAAATATTTTGCAACATTCTACCAGGTATAGTCATTCTTGCAGGTGCTGGGAAAACAGTGATACAGAAAACCAGGCAGAGTGCCTGCTCCCATGGAAGTTGCAGGCCAGAAGAAGAACTTATCAGCTTTAAAAATTTCACACAAATACCCAAATTTATATCTATGACAAGTGCTAAGAAGGGCTGGTACTTTGTCATGTGAGAATATAGAATAGACAAATTTCCCTGAATAAAGTCTGTAAGGAAAAATTTTTCTCAGAAATTAATGATTGATTTGAAATCTATATAAAATAATGAATTAGGCAAAGAGAGGACAAAAACTTTTGCAAGTACCAGGAATATACATATGCAGTTTATTTTACAGAGCTGGAAATCAATGTCCATGGACTGACAACTATCTTTACAAAGACTAACATCTCTGTTGCTCTCATTCTTATAGAGCTTAAATCAATGTACATAGAAAACACAAAATAAAATCAAACCTCACTTGAGCTAAAAGTGAAGTGCATTTTTTTTTTGAAAAGCCAATCTTGTTTGTTTTAAAGATGAAGTTAAATTTGGGGGGGTGATGTTTCTGCTGGTGATAGGCATTTCATTTTTCATATCCATTTGATTTCAGTTGCTCTTTTGGAAGATATTGATGAAAACACTAGTTCAGAAAAGTGGCAAATAAAATAAAAACTGTTGACCATTGATATTCATACAATAATGATCAACAAGTTTCTCTAGGATTCCGTGAGGCGATTGAACTTAGGACATTTCATTTGCCTACAAGATTGTCTTTGGCAAGTTTCAGGTCATCCATAATCTGAGATATAGCAAAGAAAGAGAAATCCATAAATTAGCTTTAAAGTCATTTAAGAATAATTAACCTTCAAGAGCGTTTGACATTGCCTCTGTGAACCAGTTTTTACCTGCAGAGAAGTCAACAGGGTGGCCACTAAGAAGCACCCTTGCAGTGCAAGAAAGTCCCATTATTTGTTGTCATCAATACTTCATTGTACAAAGGCAGATTTGTTTAGTCTCAACCTTAGGTACCACTTTGAGGTGGTGGAATGGATGACATCAAATAATAAAATTTATTCATATGGCTCAAGTGATATACTAATTAATCCAAGTAATTAACTCCTTGTTGTTAAACTACTCTTCAGGTTAAACATTTTTCTTCTGTTTTCAAGAACAATGAAACTTATGTCTGAATTTTATTCAGATATCTCTAGGATTTTTTTTTTAAACTATTAAGGTTATCTGTATAGTTGAAAATTCTCTTGACAAAATTTTAATTGGTGACCTTTAAGCCAGTGGGCAAGAATTATTTGAGGATTGCTGGCAATATCTTTTATACAGTTGATGCCCTTATGTTACAATGACAGAAGAATTTTTTCCTCCGAGAGTAGCAAACCAGATTTGTTGTCAAGATCTAGGATGGCCTATACTTTTCTTGTAGTCAAAACTTTACTTGGCAAAGAGAATTTTATTATTTCAAAGACCTCAACTACCTTTACAGTTTCCAAAAGAAATTTACGAAAAGAAGGAATTTTTGATGTTGTTAGCATGCATACAGTAAAAGAAAATCAAATGTAGGTTGCACTGAGAGATAACAGTAGTTTGTTGAATGATGAAAGAAAATGGTGACATTGCAGTTCCATTATGTCCTATGTCAAAGTCTTAGAATGTCAGCAGATACTTCCTGGGTGTCATTATTAGAGGTGTGCTTCAATATTCTTCTTCTCTAAGCTCTTATATGACCAGACCACCCAGCTGTTCTCTTACTCTCTGTACAGAGCTCACTAGACCAGTGCCTGCTTCAGTTACACACTACTCACATGAATGACCTTCCTACATACCTGCCCCGCCCCCAGATGGTGATTGTTCTAAACTTTAGGTCAGAGAATCTCCATCTTGATAGCGTATCAGAGGGGTGGTGAGAGATGTGCTTGTCTCCTAGTGTTTCTGGTAATGGATGAGCCCACCTAAGGTCAATTGCCCCATAACTGGTAACCTCCCCCTTCCACTCTGGAGCAAAGCCTGCTTCCACATCTTGCCTGCCTGCTTTCCGCCTCACACAGTGGGTGTTGCCCTAGGACTTTGCTTCAGACACGTAAGCTCCCTTGTTCATAAAATTGAGTCTCTCTCCCTAACTCCAGGCTTTTTCTTTGGTCTTAACACTGGGCAAGTATGGGCCCTGGAGATCTGTAAGGTGCAGTCCAACAGTCAGTGGAACAGCCAGGAGACCTCTCAGGATCCTGTTTTGCCCAGATGTCAGGAAACAAGGGGAGAGTGTGGGAAATTGTGGGGTCTCCACTAACATGTAGAGTCTGATGGTTGCAGGGGTGATCCCAAAAGTTGTGGAGGAAATTCCAGGATGGCCATATGTGGGGCCCTGTGGTGGCTGCCAAGAGAGTATGGAGAACTCATAGACACCCCCTAAGGCTGCTGGGGAGATACTGGCCGCCTTTACAGTGGGAAAAAGAAGTGGCTGCAGCTGTGGGCTCTATATTAAGAAAAGGCCACTGAGGCTAGGCTGACAGCCAAGGCAAAAGTTAACTTGAATACTGATTTTTGTTCCTCTGAAAGTGAGGCATGTGAATGTGAGTGAATGATATGCATTATTGTCTATTATTGTTATTTGTTTAAACTGAAAAAGAAAATCCTGAAAATGTCCAAGATGGGAATTTTTTGACATTCTAATACTGTTTTTGCACCTGCAGTGAGAGGAAGCTAGCTTCTTAGAAGGAATTGGTATTTCTCTTCTTGTGCTTTTGAGATGTAAATGATCTACCTGGGCTCTCAGGAACTTTAATCATCTGATCATTGAGAGTGAAGAGGGGGTGGGGAAGAGGCTTTTTAAAACTCTACAAGAATAATTATGTTTTGGGAATATCTATAAAAGTCTCTTGAGATTTTGGTAACTTGCAACTAAGTAGGTTAAATGAAGAGAATTCATTGATTATCTGGGTCAATATAAAAAGGATAAAATATTGTACTGTGAATTGTTGGTTGAGTCCAAGTTTACTTAGCTTTGCCTTCCTAGGAGAAAGATGAAACCGTAAGTTTTCTACTCAGGAAATGCTGTTAGGACAAACAATTCACAACACTTGCTTCCTGGTTTTTGCTAGAGATTAAGGTGTTTAAAAGTCGAGATTATAAATCAGTCATAATTCTAGTTCTTTTTTTTTTTTTTTTTTTTTTTGCCTTTTGTCATTTTATGGCCGCGGGTTTTTATGGCCGCACCCGCGGCATGTGGAGGTTCTCAGGCTAGGGGTCTAATCGGAGCTGTGGCTACTGGCCTGCGCCGCAGCCACAGCAACACAGGATCCGAGCCGCGTCTGCAACCTACACCACAGCTCACGGCAACGCCGGATCGTTAACCCACTGAGCAAGGGCAGGGATCGAACCCGCAACCTCATGGTTCCTAGTCGGATTCGTTAACCACTGCGCCACGACGGGAACTCCAT
>PVHT020000165.1:10876535-10940598 GCA_004024745.2 Catagonus wagneri
TAGGGGTCTAATCGGAGCTGTGGCTACTGGCCTGCGCCGCAGCCACAGCAACACAGGATCCGAGCCGCGTCTGCAACCTACACCACAGCTCACGGCAACGCCGGATCGTTAACCCACTGAGCAAGGGCAGGGATCGAACCCGCAACCTCATGGTTCCTAGTCGGATTCGTTAACCACTGCGCCACGACGGGAACTCCATAATTCTAGTTCTTGTAAGCAGGTTTCTTATTGATTACATTTTAATCAAATGTTTAACAGCGGCTAAGTCTTTTGTCATTTACAGACAATTGTACTCTGATCCTTTTGCAAAAGTGCTTCATTTTTAAGATTCATAGGAAGAACACTGTGACAAGTACAAGTCTGTAAACAATTTCAGATTATACTGCTGAACTGGGCCAGAAATTAAAGAATTCTAATAGAAGACCTGATTCCTTCATAAAAAGTTAAGGGAGGGATTGATTTCTGAGTGAGCTGGTGAATATTGTTATAATTTTTGTGAATTTTGTCTGGAATATTACTGGTTTTGATCTGTGTTTTCCAGATATAGGGAAGCCCTTCCCCTCAAATTAGTTACAATTTACAGCAATTTGGTAAACTACATGTGTGGGTAGAATCGAAAACTTTTCCTTTTCTCTCTGCTTGGTCCCTCCAGAGACTGGAGACTCTTGGGTTCTAAGCAGACTTACCAGGTGAATGGGAAAGACTGTCTCCTGGCATGTGCAGGAATTTTGATATTTAGGATACTTCTAAAAGAGAGAAATCCCCTGAGGCAGAGCCTGAGGGTAAGACTTTGGCATGGCTTTCCTGGCCTTTGGGAATTCCGTCTAGACTTCTCCTGAGGAATTCCACCATAGACACTTCAGAGGAACCCATGAGGTCAATTGAGCACTTTACCATGAAAAAATTCTTATCACATAAGGATTTCAGAAATGAGATGGAAATTGAGAAAGTATGTGAGGATTAATTTAAGTAAGAAATACATGTCTTAAAGAGAGGTGGGCATAGGGTCCAGCAGCTGCCCTGAGTTCTTTGGCAGGCTGGTTATGAGGCTGGGGTTTACAAATGAATAGGCAGGAGTACCTGTTGTGGACCAGGGTTAATGAACCCGACTAGCATCCATGAAGACTTGGTTTTGACCCCTGGCCTCGCTCAGTGGGTTAAGGATCTGGCATTGCCATGTGAGCTGTGGTCACAGACGCAGCTCAGATCCCGCATTGCTGTGGCTCTGAAATAGGCTGGCTGCTGCTACTCCAATTCGACCCCTAACCTGGGACCCTCCATATGCTGCAGGTAGAGCCCTAAAAATACAAAAAAAAAAAAAAAGAAAGAAAAAAAAGAAAAAGAATGGGCATAATAGTCACTGAGAAGGAGGGGTTTGGGGGGGTCGTATTCCCTGATTTTCATTCCAGCTTCACCTTACCATAGAGAGGAGAGATTTTTGTCCTTATTTAGCTTGATCAGAAGTGTCATGATGTTGGTGCATGATGGTTACCTCCTATCAGTAAGGCTACTTTTATTGTAACAATGGTGTAATGAGCAACAGGTTACATTCAGATGCTGGAGATTCAGGCCTTTTCCCACCTTTCTTTGTCTGCATCCAGGGTACTTATGACCCCCAAATATGTAGTTTCTTGTCATTGTGTAGGTTCCTGCTTTTCTTGGTCTGCCCATGAACCCTGCTGTTTACAGGGCCCCATAACCCCCTTTTTGCTGCTCGTACCTAGCTATCTGCCTGCTGTAATAACCAGGCTTAATTTGCAAACAAATTAGTCTTAAATTTGCTATGTTTGGTGGAGATGAGAGTAATTTAGAGAGAAAAATATTATGTTTCAATACATACTAAGTTCTAGTCCTTTGAGGTCTAGATTTATCAATGTTATTGTGTTAGTCACACTTTTTGTTCAAGATGGAAAAAAATCGTATAGTGAAGTTGTCACTGAGTGTAATTATTCATTAGTTGCAACCAGCACTGCTTGCTTTAAGTCTGCTACTAAAAGCATATGTACAATGTTGTGTAAGATTTTAGTATAATTGATAAAATGTATAGCCTCTAAAATATTTCCTTATCAACATACCTCTGAGCTTGTTCACGAAATCTTTTGTTTCCCCTAGGGTGGATAGTTAGGCAAACAAGAAGGAGGCCCAGCACAGAGGGCCATGATCTGGATCCAGTACAGGCAGGCAGCATTCACCTTGGCTTCCAGTGACATTTGCTTTGGTCAAGTGAAAAATTTCCCACCAAAAGGGGAAATGATGGGAAAATCTTCACATATGGAGGTTTGGAGAAGTCATTCTGGCTTCTACATGGTTTACCTTAAATTTTGCTAACCACTGAGGCATGTTTTGTGGCCTCTCAAACATGCTTTGTATATCTGCTTTGGCCCTTGTGGAGAGGAAAGGCGTTTGAAAATCAAAATGGAGTAGTTGTGGTTTAACCTCCAAGGTCAAACTTGGTGGCCATTGTAGATGTAATTTTGGACATGTTCCTGTATTACTAAAAACTTTGAATTTTCTGAACTGTGTGGCAGACCAGGACAAAAACCACAGGCAGTTGTGCTATTATCTCGCAATATGGGGACCACTTGTATTTTTGCTTAATAGTCATCTCTTCTGTGTTGTACCCATTAAATGTCTCACATTTCATACCTAACCTAAGCAAAGGATATCTATTTGAAGACTGAGAAGCAACCATGGCCTCACTGCAAAATGAGACCCAGGATAATTGCTGGATTTAGAACAAAATACTATTGTTGTCTTTCTCTCAACTTCCATAAAAAATGGACCCAGCTAATGTGTCTCTGCAGGGAATAATGACAGTGTGGAGAAAAGACTTTTGCCATCTTCCTGTCCCACATGCCAATACATCAGAATGACCCACATGGTAAATGCTATTGTATAACCGACTGCCAAGATACCCCTGGGCTATGTTGTGTAGAATGGCGTAAACTGGCTTTTGGATACAGAAGTCTATATGGGACATACAACGGGATTAAGTGGTTTTTGTTTGGAAAGACCTAATGGATCTACCTATAAAGGCACTCATAATACTTGGGGTGGCAGACCTGTACTGTGACTGCTAACTCCGGGCTAGGCCACCCTAGCATTCCTTTTAAAAGAATGTTCCTTTTAAAGCTGGGACTTTCCCCTCATAGGGGTTACCATGGGTTTGTGAAAACCAGGTCTTAATTTTCTTATAACTCATTGGGACACCATGGCCATTGAATCTCTCTTCATTGACCCATTGAATGCTTGGCTCCAAAATCTGCCCACATTCTGGTAAATGTTCTCAGCATACTAGGTACTTACTCTTGGTATTCTTTCGTTGTTGGCGTATGTATTATATTTGTGGGTCTGGTTGCAGTGCTCTTCTACATACCTGACTCCAGAGATATGGCAGTAATGAAGGGACCACAACTGTAAAGGTTGTGTATAGTATGTAAGTGTGAAGTGTAAGATCAGGCCACCCAGATGACAATTCTCCTTTTTAAAAAAGCTTTATTGAGGAGTTCCTGTCATGGCTCACTGGAAACAAATCTGACTAGTATCCATGAGGACGCAGGTTCAATCCCTGGCCTCGCTTCTTGGGTTAAGGATCCAGCATTGCTGTGGCTGAGTTGTAGGTCAGCAGCTGGAGCTCCAATTCAGCCCCTAGTCTGGGAACCTTCATATGCCACAGGTGCAGACCTAAAAATAATAATAATAAAAGTTTTATTGAAGTATAGTTGATTTACAATATTGTGAATGATTTACAATATTTTGAATAATTTACAATATTATTGTGATAATTTCTGCTATATATAACAAAGTGATTCAGTTATACATGTACACATATCCATTCTTTTTCAGATTCTTTTCCTGCATAGCTTATCACAGAATATTGGGCAGAATTCCCTGTGCTGAACAGCAGGTCCTGTTGGCCAAGCATTCCATATAGCTCAGTGTGCATATGAAGATATCTGTTCTCTTGCTCTCTGTACATCCCCTGCTGGAGCAGTGTCCACTTTACCTACACTCTACTCACATAACTGAACTTCCTTCATGCTTGTCCCCACCCCAGCTAGTGATTATTCTGATTTAGGTCAGAACATCTCCACCATGGTAGCTTATCAAAGGAATTATGAGGGTTCTGTGCCTCTGCTGGTTTCCCTCGTTACCACTTGACTCCACCTGAAGTCACCTTTCCCTATCACTGGTAACCTGCCCCTCTCCCCAGGAATGAAGATGGTCTTTATGTATCACCTGTCATCCACACGATACCCGCACATGGTAGGGTATCATTCTCATGATTTGCTTCTGATACGTAAGTTCCCTCATCCATTAAACCACTGATGTCTCTGTCACTGACTCAGGGCTCTCTCTTCTGTCTTGAAGCTGGGCAAGTACACCTCGTGGGCCTGAAGTGTACTGCCCAACAGCCACAAATTAGATTAATTCATATGCCTTAGTCTACTGAGTTTCCACCTGTCAGGGGTCCTAATCTGACAAAGCAATAAGCGGTGCAGTGTAATTTTAGTCAAAGCTTTTCAATGGGGCAAACCCAGACATTAGCAAATTTCCAGCGATTCCAGACTATATTTCTATCTCTTCAAATGTAGAGTACTTCTCTGCATGGGAAAAGGTCAAGTGCTCCCTCAGATTTTATTACTTTAGTCTCCTATCCTCAAAAGACTTGCTATAGAGTAAGCCCTACATCTTCCATATCTTATTCTTATGTATTTGTATTAGTGTTCTCTGGAGAAATAGACTTCAACAGAAGATACATAGGCATAAATTATATATAAGAAGATATGTAAGTATAAATAGACCCCAACAGAAGATATATAAGTATCTCTATCTCTAGAGAAATAGACTCCAACAGTATATATTTATATATAGAGGTATAAATATATATCAATATGCTTTTATATATTGTATGCTTTTATATATTGATATATATTCATACCGCTATATATAAATTAGAGAACCAGGAGTGCTAGGGGAAGAAGATTTATATCTTAGCTCAACTGGTCAGGCAGAAAGTGAGTTCAAACTTATTTCACTTTTCTTGTTCTCTTCAGGCCTTGAGCAGATTGAGTGCTGCCCAACCACATGGGCAGAGTGGAGTAATCTACTCTGTCTACCAATTCAAATGTTAATCTCTAACACCTTCACAGCCAAGTGAAATAAACATTTAAACAGATATCCAGGCATCCTATGATCCAATTGTGTTGATATATAAAACTATCACAGTGTTTCTTTACATTCAGGAGGCAAAATAAAAAAGAAGTATATGCAATTTATCACACTTTGTTTTCTATCAGTTCGCACCTTATGCAAGATACAAGGCCAAAAAAAAGGAAAGAAAAAAGTCATAATGGTAAAAGTGCCTTTCTTAAATTCCTATCAAAGTGTAATGACATAAATGCTCATCCCATGTAAATAATGACAATTTTGCATTGCGTCAGTTGCCCCGCACATATTTGGCAAAAAGATCATAATGACTTAACTTTACATAATTATGGAGTTTCTCACAGAGAAAATTCTCTAACAGAAAGAAAAAGGAAGCAGGAAAAAAAATCATTCCTGTGTCATTACGCCATAAAATCCATTTATGTTGACACAACTGAACAGATGTTAATATCTTACTCCCATTCTTGCAGAGAAACTGATATCATCAGCTTGAAATTAAAATAAGTCCCTGAAGAGAAGGTAATATAATCAATAATATTTTCTGAATATAGCAGTTGCTTCCCTGTGGTATTTTATAACTGTCTCCTCTGGACATTCTGCTGATTTATTTAGCCTTAATTGGCTAAATAAACATGTTTGTCAAGTGCTTATTATCAAACTCATTATTATTGTTGTCAGTGATGTGCCAAAAATTGTAGTAATCACTTTGTCAATCACTATTTATATGAATATATATATATTATGTCTATATATATATTCAGAGAGAGACATAGATATTGTTAACTTCATTTAGAAGTATAAAAACTAAGGCTCTACCATTCAGAACCCATAGGGTCTCTTACACTAAACTAGCTACTCAATTTCAGACAAATGTTTATATTATGATTTACAAATGAATCTCTGTTTTCTCACCAACATCATGATTTCAGAGATTATAAATCTGTGTTTCTAACTAATTTTCCATTTCTTATAGCATCTCATATTTCAAACTTGAATTCCTTTTTATGCCGGCCCCCTTACAAAAATGAATCAATGTTTTGGTGACTGAATGAGGAAAGTCTTCGTTGATATAACCCACGTAATTCAATTCACTAGAAAATTCCCTGACTTTGCCTTCTAACTGAGGGCTTAAATTTTTTATTTACCCAAGCAGAAAAATAACTTTAATTTTTAAATTTTCAGTCAAATTTTTAGTTAACCTACTGGTAAACTGAAATGCATCACTTTAATCATAGTTAGAATGTATCATCTACCATATTATAATTACTGTATGTATGCATGATATATATATATATTTCATTTCATTTTTTCTTCTCAACCATACTATAAGGTAGATATTCTCTAGAATCACAGAGTATATCCAACAGAGTTGGAGATGGTAGTAGAAATCTTCAGTCCTCTTCAAGAGGGATCATGTCCTTTGATTTATGTGTGACTCATTGAGATCATAAAAGTGTGATCTACACAAAAGCCCTCATATTTGCAGATACAAGCTTGCCTCTCTTTAGCTATTTTTTTTTCTCTAAGGTGAATGCATCCAAGTCCTTTAGGTTCTTACTAGAACATTTATTCTAGAGTCTTGACCATCTCAGATACTCTCATATGAACATTCTTGAAATTTTAATTAAAGAGCTCTCAATATTTTCTATATCATTTTCATGGGAACTCTCTGGTAGTCTACCAGTGAGAAAAAAGATGAGACTATTGTTTAAAAACTTAGTTCACTCGGGATTTTTGTCTTAATCTAGTTAAAATATATTTCCAGCTATTTCCCACTTCACTGAGTGAAATTACGTTTTAAAACTGCTTATTTCAAAGCTCCATCTAAATATTTATCCTGTTCTCTTCTCAGAACTCATCTTTTTCCTGATTATAATATTTTATTATTTATCTTCTCCAGTTTAAAAAAAGACCTGAGTCTCTCTCCACCCCTCACACACATAAATCCCACCTCCCCTTCCTCTCATTATATTTTCCATCCTTGGAGCTGTCTGGTTCAGTGCCTTTTTCTGATGCTCAGCTATGTCTGCCTTCTCCTACCCTGACCATTTCAAGCCTGGTGATTACCAGCAAGGCAACTTCTCCTTCTATGTGCCTGGGAAACTTTCCATTATTTCCACAGGGCCAAATTTTTCATATCTTTCTAACCTCTCTTCTATCATTCTTTCTTGAAAAATCAGCCCTTCTCCTTGGCTATTCTTTGTGACCAAACCCATGTCTTGTTATCAAAGAAAACCAGGCAAGACATCCTATATTATTCTGAGGTAGCTATAAAAGCTTAATATTGAAGCAGTTTACATTGCATGGGCAAGGCAGAACACTTTTGAAAACATACCCTTTCTACACGCTCCCTTCATATTTCAGTTACCCAGATGTATAAAATAAGCTATATTGGCTTTGTGTGTGTGTGTCTGTGGTGGATTTTTTTTTTCCCCATTGGTAAAGGTCAGTGTTTTCCAAACAGCAGATTGAGTCAAATAAAGGGTCACTATAGCAACTTTATGGATTATAAACCATTTTTAAATGGAATAGAATAGAAATGAGAAAAAATATGTGAATGCATCAAACACAGTAAAGGTAAATATATATGTATATGTAACTCTATACTGGGTTATGATGTCAAATGGATCTTTTATAGTGTATCACAAGGGAAAATGTGTGAAAGCCACTGGTTTAGCCAGCTTCTTTGGAATACCCTAAGAATTATTTTGTATGCCTCTCCTCCTTCCAAGCTTTTTATAGATTTTATGAGGATCTTAATTATCCTTTGTGGTGTCCAAATTATACAATTTTGAAAATAAAAGAGCAAGATTCCGAGAGGCTTTCTGCTTTGGATATTCTGAAGTGTATGTAACTCCGGAAAAGACAGATTTCACAATCCTCCCTTCCTGCTGTTTCCTCAGGTGACACAGTTTCTTGAGATTCTTTTAAACATGTTTTGAAATGTACTCCCATGAGATAAGTATAAGAAATCACTTTGGTTGCTTCTGCGCAGAAGTGACTTCATAAGAATAATGGATCCATCCAAGTTGCCAACAGAAGGTTTGCTGTCATCTTTTCAAGCTCTCTGGTGTCTACCAGGGACCACTGCTTTAAGAAGGAGGAGTCTATGAACACTGTGGTTTCACTTCAAAATGGGAATATTGAGTTCACTTGACAACAAACCCCTCTCATGATGGTCATAGACTACTCTTCTTCAATTTGAGTTTGCCCTCCTCTTGCATTTACCTTTCCATAGAATCTGTGTGTAAAATTTTCAGAAGTTGCTCTGTAATGTAATGTTTTGATGAGGAAATGACATCACTCCACATCAAGTGCCATGAAAGAGGAGCTCTGTTACTATTCTGCAGGCCTATATGATTCACATCTCATCACATTTTAAGATGTAACAATTTAACCCAACACCCAACACTAGAGCAGAGTTTTTCCAGAAAGTGTCAAATGATGGACAAGGGACAAAACCATGACCCTCTTTTACTGAAAGCCTAAGTGCTGGATTTTCAAATGCAAAGAGATAATAGCGCTGTCAGTGTATGTTAGGACAGATTATTAGTTTTCCTCTATAGAGTGTTCTTAACATAAAATGGACTCATGGACTCTGGGGCCCTAGGTATTTACCCCGTCATTTCTCTTGCAAAATCTGATGTCCTGGAGAGACACAATCCATTTAGAGATTTGGATTTACCAGTTAAAATCTCTGCTTTTTGGAGTATCACACATCTTATTTTTAGTAAGAGAGGCTAATCTGTGTGATTATCTCCTTCCTCCCTTTCTCCCTCCCACCTTCCCTCATTCCCATTAACAACCTTGGAATTTCTTTCCGTCACTTACCAGTGTGTTAAGATGCCTCTCACACTTGAAGAGCTGTTATGAGCTGCAGGGAGGAAAGAAATAGGTGTAGACTGGGAGAGTGCACTGTGAAGATTCTATAGAGAGGACGGTGCTTATAGGAAACTGAGAAGCTGTGAGGTTGAAAAACTCTAGCCCAGACCTGGCTCTCTTCAAAAAAAAAAAAAAAAAAAAAGGGAAACTTTTTCACACGTTTTTGTGGGAGAAGGTTTTTGTCTTTCACATTGGCTATTATAGATAAATTAGTGCAACTCTCAACCAGAAAAATTGGCACTGTTATTAAAATGTTAGCATGTTTCATATTTATTCAACCAAGAAAATCTGTGTTTAAAATACACTCTAAGGAAAATCACCAAGCTTGCAGGCAAAGGTCTGACAACAAGCAAAAATACAGCATTTGTAATTCTTTCTCTTTTTTTTGTCTTTTTGTCTTTTTAGGGCTGCACCTGCGGCATATGGTGGTTCCCAGGCTAGGGGTCTAATCTGAGCAGTTTCTGCCAGCCTACGCTAGAACCACAGCAACGCCAGATCTGAGCTGTGTCTGCAGCCTATACCACAGCTCACGGCAATGCTGGATCATTAACCCACTGAGTGATGCCAGGGATAGAACGTGCAACCTCATGGTTCCTAGCTGGATTCGTTTCCACTGAGCCACGACGGGAACTCCAGCATTTGTAATTTCTATAAGAGTAGGATATATATCAGTTTTGTTTGCCATTATATTTCCAATGCCTTACATGGTACCCCAAAAAACAGTCAGTTTAGAGCCTATATTTAATCTATGTGTAAATGGCAAATAAATAAATACCCTCACATAAATAAGATTCATTCAGAATCAGTAGTATTAAATGTTGAGAACTTAGTGAATAATTTCTAAATAGAAAGAATAGAATAATAAGATAAGCTAAAGCCAGTATTCAAGGAGATAATGGTTATAATTATTCAAAATTGAAGAAAGAACAAAAAAGGAAGATTAATAAAAATAAATTCACACTGACACAATTTAATAAAACTGTAGAAAACAACAAATAGCAAAATCATAAAAGCATCAGAAAGATGAAAAGTACAAACTTTCTTTAGAGTACTAAAATACAATAAAAAAAACATATACACAAAAAGGATATATGATTTTTACATATAATACTTTCAAAAACAAATACTTAACAAAACTGACTATAAAGAGAACAGACTTATTATTTAAGCAGATTATTCAAATCTGAATAAATCCTAACCATTAAACAATGTGACTCTGTAGCTAAAAATTCCAAACTTTAAAGGAGAGGAAGTTTTTACTCAAACAAAATATTAGCAAAAATATAAATTTAAGAAATATTCCCAAATCATTTTATGAGGCAAATATAAAAATGATGTCAAAGAGAGGCAAGAAATTATGGAGTATGAAGTTATAGTCCAATATTAGCTGTAAAAAGACAAAATTCCTAAAATTAAAATGTTAGAAAGCCATAAGTTTATTTCATTAGATGAAGAAAAGAATCATTTGATAGAATTCGAACATCATAAGTATTCTTATGCAACTGATGCCTCTGTTGATTTTATATCCCGCAACTTTACTGAATTCATTTATTAGTGTGTTAATTTATTAATTATTTATTAATTAATATGTATACAATTTTAGTGGAGTCTTTATGGTTTTCTGTATATAAGAAAAAGGACAGCTTTGCTGGGTAAAGTATTCTGGTTGAAAGTGTTCTCTCTTTGACTAGTTTGAATTTATGATCACACTCTCCTGACCTGTAAGGCTTCTGTTGAGAAATCGGCTTATAGTCTTACTATAAGTCCCTGTTATAACTCTTCTTTTTTTCTTTTGCTGCTTTCAAAATTCTTTGTCTTTGATTTTTGACAACTTGATTATAATGTGTGCCAGTGAAAATCTGTTTGGATTGTACCCATTTGAGCATCTTTGTTCTTCGTGTGCCTGTGTGCAGTTGCATCTTTCAGCCATTTTGGACTCGCTTCAGTAAGGAAAGACATTCACACTAAGGTAGCTGTGAGAGTGCCAGTGGGATGAGATGCCATACCTTTGGTTTATGGAAAGGCATAGTGCCTTAATGCCTAATCATGCAACTATATTAGCTGAGGTCAACATTGGCTCAAACTGCAAGGTGGGGGGTCTTATGTGGCCAAGATCATGGAGGACCTGTGAGTTGCCATGGTGGCTAGGGCTGTTAGGATCCTTAGAGGCTCTTGCTGTTTCTGCCTGTGGAAGTAAGTTCTAGTGAGTAGGTCTTTCTTGGCACCTGCTCTTGCATGATGACATTCAGTGCAGTAGTAGAGCTTGGGGTCTGGGATCAAGTACATGCAAATCACCATAGCACCTGGGTCTTGAGGAACAGGTGCACTTACTGTGGAGTGATTCTGGTGTCTGAAGGTGTGAATGTGTGCACGTCACCCATGAAACTATGGTGTGGGTCTCTGGGGCTTACAACAGTGACCCTGGCTAGGGGTGTGGAAGCAGCAGCAGCATGGGCCCTGGGAGGACGAGATGCAGCACCACTTTGTTTCTCAAATGTTATTTGTTTTCATAAATCCTCTCTTATTTTGACTATAGTAATGCAGTATGAATCTAAAATACTTTCATTATGTAGCCACAGCATCAGTTATCATACCTAACCAAATAATTATACTTCTTGCGGGATCTTGAAATAACCAATCCATATTCAAATCACTTCATTGCCATTAAATCTTTTGAGAGGTTTTTTTTTTTGAATCAGGATATGAACAATTCCTGTGATGCATTTGAAGGTCATATCTTTTAAATATATTTTAAGTTAAATTTACTCTTTTTGTGATAATTGTAAATTCACATGCACTTATAAGAAATAATACAGAGAGACTGTGAGCACTCTTTATTCCCAGCATGCCCTACCAATTTTCCTCCACTGAGAACATCCTTTAATTCTACAGTAGAGTACTACAACCAGAACATTGAAATTGATACAATGAAGATACGGACCATTTCCATCATCACAAGGATCACTCATGTTGCCCTTTTGTGGTCACACCCACTTCCCTTCTACTTCCCTCCCCAAGATCTAGCAACTAATAATCCATTCTTCATTTCTCTAATTTGTTCATTTATTGAAATTTATATAAACAGAACGATAGAATATATAACCTTTTGGGGAAGAACTCAGCACAATTCTTCGGAAATTATCTAGTTGTTTCCAATTTACTGGTTGAAGGACATCTGGGTTGCTTAAAGCTTGTGATTTTTACAAATAAATCTGCCATAAACATCCACATTCAGGGTTTTGTGTGAAAAAAATGTTTTCATCTCTGGGATAAATGCTTTTGGAATGCTCAGAATTTCAACAATTTGAAATGAATGTGCCAATTCTTTGAGAACCACAAGCTATTAAAACTCAACCAAGATAAAGTAAAAAATCAAATTTGTGCTTTAAAGACTCCTGAAAAAGAAATTTCTGTACCCAGAGGGCTTCCCTAAAGAATTTTACCAAAACGTGAAAAGAAAAATTAACCACTTTCACACAATTTCTCCTAGAAAATGGAAAAGGAAGGAAGGCTTATTGTGTAAAGCCACATTATTATAAGGCCAGCATTATAGAGATACAAAAAGCAGACAAACATAGTTTTAAAAAAAGTGCAGGAGCAAAAAAGTAAATAAGCTACTATAATAAAATAATAAATAAAATGATTAATAAAAATCAAATCCAACAAAGTATAAAATAAGTTATATACCATGCCCTAGTGGGATTTATTTCAGGTTTCAAGACTGGTTCAATAATCGAAAATCAATTCTTATAATCCACCACATAAACAATCAAACAGGAAAATCATTTCATAAAATTCACCACTAATTTTATCATAAAAAAACCTTAGCACACTAGGCAAGAAGATAATTTCCTCAACGTGATAAAGAACCATACTATTAATCTATTTCCTGACCAAAGGCAATATTTTCCACACAAGATTAGAAAAGCAAAGGCTTCCATTTTTATCACTCTTATTTTACGTATTACTCAAATTTCCATCCAGTACAATAAGGCAACCTGGAATTCTATACCCAGTGAAATTACCCTTCAAGACTGAATGAGAAGTGAAGACTTCCTCAAATAAGCAAAATAGAAGGAGTTCATATTTACCATGCCTGGCTTGAAAGATAAAAAATCTATTTTCTGAAAAGGAGATCGATAAAGGTCAGAAACTGTGATCTACATACTGGAAAAAAAGATATGAGAAGGAATAAATGAAGGTAAAATATTTTATATATAATACTTTAATTCCTCTAAAAACCAACTGGTTGTGTATATTAATATAATAAAAATGACTCGAGTAATTATATCATATTAATAAGTGAAATAAATTACAGCATTGTTCTAAAGAAAGGAAGGAGAAACTGGAAATTTTTTGTTATATAGTATCCATACTATATGAAGCAGTATAGTATTATTTGAAGGTCAACTGGAATAAGTTGAAAGTATATATAAAAAAAGAGAGTATTTATCATAAACTAAAAGGCAGCCACTGGGAAAAAAAAGTGACATAACAGAAGAGACAAGAGAATTATATAAAATACTTAATTAAAACTAGAGAAGACAGAAAATAAAGTGAAGGACACAGAAACAAAATTAATGAAGGCAATTACCAACATAGTGGATATTAATCTGATTATATCAATAATGACTTTAAATGAGATAGGACTAATTACATGAATTAAAAGAGATTATCAGAATTTTTTAAAAAAAGACCCAACTGTACATTGCCTATGAAAATTCCACTTAAATAAAATGATACGCATAAGTTAAAAATAAAGGGATGGAGAAAGTTATACCATTCAAACACTGATGAAAAAATAGTAACTATATTGATTTCAGACAAAATGGATTTCAGAACAAGAGAAATAAGGTATTTTAAATAATCATAAATTGTTGCATTTCCAAGATGATATAACAACACTTAATGTATATTCATCCAACAACAGAACATTAAACTACATAAGTCAAAGATTGATAGAACAGAAAATGGAAAAATCTATTGTAGTATTTGGAGACTTCAATACTCATCTGTCAGTAACTGACAAAACAAGCAGGTAGAAAGTCAGTGAGAATATAGATAAATTGAATAGCACTGTCAATCAACTTGTTCTCATAGATATCTTTAGAGTACTCAAGCCAGAAACATCAGAATACACTTTTTTCAAGTTCAGTGGAGCATTCTTCATTCGACTGCTCTCATCTCTCACCTGGATTATTGCATCAGTCTCTGCTCTGGAATATGCCTGGTTTTTCTTCTCTATTTTCTTTCCAAGGTAAATTTCTTACTTATTTAAAGAAGATGCAACAGTCATCATTTTTATTTTCTTGTTTTCTTTTATTTCATTTTTTAAAAGTTTTGTTGAAGTAGAGTTGATGTGTAATATTGTGACAATTTCTCCTGTACAACAAAGCGATTCAGTTATGCATACACACATATCAATTCTTTTTAGATTTTTTCCCACATAGATCATCACAGAATATTGGATAGGATTCTCTGTGCTATACAGCAGGTCCCTGTTGGCCAGTCATTCCATACACCTCAGTGTGCATATGACAATCCCAAACCCTCCACCCATCCCTCCCCCTACATCTGTCCCCTTTGGTAACCTTAAATTTGTTTTCAAAGTCTTGGAGTCTGTTTCTGTTATGCAAATAAGTTTATTTGTGCTTCTCTTTAATTAGTCCTCCACATGGCTGTCAGAGGGGTCCTCCTAATGTATACATATGAAGGATCTGATTAAAACCACTTAATGGATTCCCTTTACCATTAGGATGAAGTCCATACTCTAACATAGGTCTCAAGGCCACCGTGATGAGGCATTGCTCTACCTCTTTCTCTTGGGTGGTCTATGGCCAGTCATCTAGAGATTATTTGGCATTCTGAGTTTATTCTCACACCCTCTATCCTGATTGACCCCTACTCCTTTTTTAAGACATTGCTTGGTAAGCTTCTCCTATAGTCTCTGAGATGAACAACCAATGTTTTCAAATGTTTAGTCACCAAAAGTCATCTTGTGCTAAACCATGAACTCTTCAGAGTGGGGATAATGTCTTTGACCTCTTTTTAATCAGTCCTTAGCACTGGGGCAGACATTAAAAGGATTCTCAATTAGAATATGTTAAATAAACAACAAAAAAAGAATACCTGTACCCAAATGAGAGACTTTAAAGAGCTCAAATTATTTTGAGAGCAGAGAGGAGAGACTTCTATATTTTGCCTCTCCCCAAAAAACGGATTTTTGGATTGGATTGAGTTAATATTTTCCAGGGAAGGCTTAAACTATTTAAAAGCATCTTAATTAGAAATCCCTGAAAATATCTAAAATCAGGGTTTTTTTTTTTTTTTTTTTTTAATAAACAGGCCTTGTATAACCTCAGTGGCCACACCATCTGTTAAGCATTTTGGTAACATCACTTGTAGTGAATTGCATTTTCTAAGTTTGGCCCATCACTCATCCGTTCTGTGTGGTAAGTGGCATGGCATTTTTAGCATGTTCCAATTGCAAGTAATTTAGCATTTCTGGAATTTGCTTGGTGATTTGAGTCATATTCAGACAGTAATTATGAATTGTTTGAAAATGGATCGTAATGCGTGATTATTGTATCATATACATTGAAATGCATTTATTGACTTTCTAAGTTTTGAGTACAGTAATTACTCTGAAATGAAGCAAAGCCAATTTTACTTGTTTTTATCAACTTCAAAATGGGCAAGTTAATGAGATTTATACACTGACAATTTTTATTATTTTACTTGTTCTGATTGTGATCAATATTTGCATCCCAAATCAATATATTATCCCTTTGATGTGATGTCTGCCAGAGGAAAATGTTAGGTTTTTTTGTCTCTTTTTTTTTTTCACGTAGGTAGTACCTTAGATCTTAAGAACAAATCAGGATGGAAGGGTTTTGCCTTCCTCAGAATAGCTTTAGTGGATGCCCACCCCATGCCCATTTTTCCATCAATCCTTGTGAAATGAATGACAGTATTCAAAGAAAAGGTGAGGTGAACCTAGGACATTTATATCCCTAATAACTTGCTTTGACAAATGGATAAGTCTTTAATTCACTCACTTGTTCTTTCATTAAGATGTATTTAGTAATCACTTATTATGCAAAAAATGCCATTGTAAGCATGGAAGAATTGTCAACAGAAATGCCCTGTCTGGCCTCACAGAACTTATAATATGGTCAGGGAGAAATGCAAATAAAAAGACAAGGTAATATATGGATATGTACTATGACCCAATCAATGAAGAATACTAAACGAATGTATAGGAAAGATGCTTGACCCAGTTTGGCGGGAGAAACTGGGCCTCTGGTTTGACTACAGTGACAACTCAGTGGAGATCTAATGGACAAATAGGCACCCCTCATTCAATTGATGCAAACAGAGATTGACATTTAGAAACTTAACGTACAAGATGAGTTCTGAATTCTGAGAGGATACGTGATCTGGACCATGGTTTACAATGTACCAAAACAGTCTTAATTATTCGTAAACATCATTACTTTCCAGCTTCATTGGAGGTTGCTGTGTTCCTTGTACTTAAGTCAGCAGCAGGTCTCATCCTTGAACTTTTGCTCTCTTTTGAGAAAAATGCAGTGTTCTACCAGCTTCTCCTTGTTTAATCATGTGTTGAATCTCCTTTTAGGACACTTTTCCTTTAAATGAATCCTTCAGCAAGTCTCGATGTTAAAATCACACATCCTCACCTGAATATTCTTCAGAAGGATTGGTGCTATGCACGAGTCTTCATTAGGAAAATGACAGTCTTGATTGTTATTTAATTTAGAGAAAATGATACCTCGTGTCTGGGCATGCTAGTTCATGGGTTTAAAAATAAAAGTGAGATCTCAGAGTCAGGTGGACTAAGCTAGCTCAGGCTGTGGAAATCTGAATAGGGAAAATGATTCAGTGATTAGGACAGCTTGTGACTATTTTTATTCATTCTTTAACTTTGCATTTTAAGGGCTCCTCATATTATTTGCAAATTCACCACAAGGGGTGTTCAGTATATGAATGAGACTTTTTTAAGACATAAATTTTCCTACACTGTATTAGAAGTACATATAAATGATCTGTTATTAGAACTCTGTATGATCTCAAGCAATATCCCTCCCTTTCAAAGGGCTTCTATTGTACCTTCTATGAAATGAGGACACTGATTTTGATAACAAGTGGCAAATACCAGATACCATAATTTTCACATTCTGCACCCATGGCAGTTATCACTAATCAAGGTCAGCTTCAGAATAATTCTTAGCACAGTGTTCTGGGAAACTGTGAGTCAATTAGAGCTAGAAGGTAAAGATATACTTAGGTTATTAGATTAGAACAGATGATTCAATATATTTATTATCCCTCAACTCTCTTTGGCCTTTTATGCCACTAACAGTCCTCAAACAGGATGATTCTATAGTGGAATTATAGTACTATGTTGGTTTTAGTTTTTACTGTTACTTTTATGCAAAGTATAGATGCATATTAAAAAAAAAACCTCAGGCAAGCAAAAGAATAACAATTACTCATAATTCAGATAGCTACTATTAATAAATTGAGAATTTTTATTTTTAGTACCTTATCTAGAGTTAAATTATTCTTAGAAATGCTTCAGTTGAGCTATTTTTTATTTTCTAATTTTTTTGCCACTGGGATAAACAAGATTTCTTTACTTTGAACATCTGTATATTAACATGATTTATTTATTCCCAAAGCATTTTTTTTATGTGAAATCTCACTTTTACTGGCCAACTCTTGTCTTCTGGGAAAGCAGATACTGGTCTGACCAATTAGGGTCTTTGTAACAAATACTGAAACTGTTCCCTCTGGGAAGGACCCTTATTTCTGATTTTAGAAGCACTCATATCTCAGTGGGCCATATCACCTTAGTGGCTCTTGTGCCTGGAAGGCACCTGTGATACATTTTTTAATCTATACAGTCAAAAACCAATGATAATCTCTTTGAAATCTAGACTGATCTTTGTAGCATAAAAGAAATTTGTCTAAACCTCAGATTGGATATTACACTTTGGCTTAAAATATTTCTAAGGGCCATGATTGTTCTAAGAATAAGATCCAAATACTACAACATTACATGTGACATTATTTGTGATCTGGCCCTTCCCAACCTCTCTGTGTTTTTTTTTTTCTTGGAGTGTTTATCTCCAACTTTTACTACAGGCTGACTAAATTATTTTCGGTTATCAAGGGACCAGTCACTCTAGAGCCTTTGTACATAATGTTCCCTTTTTATCTGGCAAACTTAAAACTTTCAGAAGTTCATCTTTCAAATATTATACATTGATTTCCCTTTCTTTGGAAAGTCTTACTCTCATAGATTAAACAGGATGACTGTTGTTTGTTCTTTTAAATGATTTCAGTAATAACAATTATAGTCATTGCAGAGAATGGCAGACACTTGCATACTTGGTATTCACCTTAAAATCAAAAGACTTCTTAACTATAAATATGAATAATTCTCCTCCTGAAGAATTTTGGGGAGAGGACACAAGTATAATGAACCTATGCTTAGGACAAGTGAGAAGGGTAAGGAAATTAATGTTGTGGGAGTCCATCATCCACCCATGGCAGTATGTGAATTGGAAACCCTTTCCAGTATCCTTAGTTTCCCCTCCCCATGCAGTGAGGGTGAAGGATAACTCTGGGGTGTGATCATGTCATGTGTACCATCTGCCTGGGCCCCTGGCAGGATTAAACTCATGGTGACAAGTACTCTGCATCACCTACTAGATAAACTTTTCAGTCAAACTCTTGTCTTAGCATCTACCTCTGCAGAACCCAAACAAAGATTAAGAACAATGAAACAATTCCTGGCACCATCATTTAATAAACCCTTGAAAGATGTATGATATTAATCCTGCATTGTGTCACTTGATCCTAAGAATAGCATTAAGTGAAAATATTCTCCCCCTTTATAGCTTGGATATTACCACTTTTTGTATTTCATGATATTTATATATATTTATTGTCTATATAAGACTGAGAAACTTAAAGGCAGGAGTCTTGTTAGTGGATGTCAACTAAATGGGTATTTTGAAAGAGTTCCTGACATCCTTAAAAATTCCTTGGAAGCCAAAGATCTTTTATTTTCATTTCTGTATCAGAAGAGAAGATCAGAATAATTAGTCTGATAGAATAAAATGCATTATTTAAATTATAAATTTTGCAAGAAGATGCTTCTCATGATTAAATGTTTTTAGAGGCAATTTTAATACATTTTCAAAAATGATAATAGCTTTGGATAAATTCATTGAGCCAAAATATCTAGGAATACTCAACACTACTCTTTTATAACTAAAACCTAGTGTCATAAAGGACATGAAAAAAGTATAATAGGCATGAAAAAAGAAAAATGGGAAAGAGTAGGAAAATTGAGACTGAAAGACAGGACAGCATGAGAAATAACTGCATCCAAACAGGTTCATTCAGTCTGTTTATAACAATAATGGCCTAAATTATAAAAAAAAGTCTAATACTTTAGTCTATTATAAAATAATATTAACAAATTATAATTTAATAGAATATTTAATATATATAATAATAAATCATTTATAACAAATTATAAATAATTTTCTAAATATAAAAACTAAATCCCCCTTCACTGCAATCCCTCTGACCTAACATAAAGCACTGTTGTATTTTTTACAAGCCTACATGTTACAAGCCTATATGTTAAAGCCTATATGTTAGGTCAGAAGGAATATAGTAAGAGGAAATACAGGAGAAAGATATTTCATGTGGATGGAAATGACAGTAAAGCAGAAGTCATATCAGAGAAAAGAGACTTTAAAACAAAGGCCATAAAGACAAAGGAGGACAGTATTTAATGACAAAAGGATCAATTAAAGAAAAGGATATTACACTTGTCATATATCCCCTAATATAGGAGCACCCAAATACCTACAACAAATACTAATAGACATAAAAGGAGAAATTAATGGAAATACAATAATAATAGGAGATTTTAGCATCCCACTCACATCAATGGACAGATCCTCTAGAAAGAAAATTAATAAGGCAAAAGGAGATCCTAAATGACACAATGGAATATTTAGTCTTAATTGATTTTTAGGCCATTTAATCCAAAAAAATCAGAATATACATTCTTTACAAGTGCACATGGAACATTCTCAAGGATTGACCACATGCTGGGGCACAAAACTAACCTCAACAAATTTGACAGTATAGAAATTTTTTCAAGCATCTTCTCTGACCACAGCAGCATGAAACTAGAAATTAACCACAGGAAAAGAAATGAAAAGAAACTGACTACCTGGAGACTAAACAACATGCTACTAAAAATACAGTGGATCAATAAGGAAGTCAAAAAGGGAATTAAAAAATACCTCAAGACAAATGACAATGGAAAAACCATTCAAAATCTATGGGATGCTGAGAAAGCAGTTCTTAGAGGAACATTCATATCAATGCAGGCCTTCTTCAAAAACAATAAAAATCTCAAATGAACAACCTAACCTACCACCTAAGATAGTTAAAAAGAGAAGAAAAAACAAAACCTAAGATCAGTAGAATGAAGGAAATAAGATCAGAGAGGAAATCAATAATATAGAGATTAAAAAACATGTTTTTTTTAAAAAAATCGATAAAACCAAGAGCTGGTTCTTTCAAAGTGTAAACAGAATTGAGAAAGCTCTGACCAGACTCACCAAGAAGAGAGGAAGAACTCAAATAATCAAAATAAGGAATGAAAAAGGAGAAACATCAAGGGATACTGCAGAAATACAAAAAAATGAGAAAAAGAAAATACTATGAACAATTATATACCAACATATTTGACAACCTAGAAAAAATGGATAACTTTCTATACAGCCCACCAAAACGGATCAAGAGGAAATAGATCATTTGGGAGTTCCTGTCATGATTCAGCATTGCCATGAGCTGTGGTGTAGGTTCGAGACATAGCTCAGATCTGGTGTTTTTGTGGCTCTGGCTTAGGCCAGCAGGTACAGCTCCATTTGGATCCCTAGCCTGGGAACCTCCATATGCTGTGGGTGTGCTCCTGAAATCAAAAAAAAAAAACAAAAAAAAATTAAAAAAAATAGATCATTTGAACAGACCCATCACTAGAAATGGAATTTGATGTTTGTAATAAAAACAACACTCCACAAACCAAAGTCCAAGATCAGATGGCCTCATAGGAAAATTATACGAAACATACAAAGAAGAACTCATACTCATCTTTCTTAACCTGTTCCAAAAGATTGAAGAAGGAATACTTCCAAAAACATTCTATGAGATCATCACCCTAATACCAAAATCAGACAAAGATACTACAAAAAAAGAAAATTATAGGCCAATATCTTTGATGAATGTGATGCAAAAATTCTCAACAAAATTTTAGCCAACCAAATCCAACAACACATGAAAAAGGTCATATACCACAACCAAGAGGGTTTGAACCAAAGTTCACAAAGATGGTTCAACATATGCAAGTCAGTCAATGACATACACCACATTAACAAAAGAAAAGTCAAAAGTCACATGATCATCTTGATAGATGCAGAAAGCTGTGCCAAAATCCAATATCCATTCATGATAAAAACTCTTACCAACGTGGGTATAGAGGGAACATACCTTAACATAAAAAAAGCCATTTATGGAATTCCCATTATCGCTCAGTGGAAACAAATCTGACTAACAGCCATGAGGATGCAGATTCAATCCCTGGCCTTGCTCAGTGGGTTAAGGATCTGGCATTGCCATGAGCTCTGGTATAGGTCATATATTTGGCTTGGGTTTGGTATTGCTGTGGCTGTGGTGTTGGCCAGCAGCTATAGCTCTGACTAGACCCCTAGCCCAGGACCCTCCATATGCTGTGGGTGTAGCCCTAAGAAGATAGATAGATAGACAGATAGATAGATAGATAAATAAATGCCATTTATGACAAACCCAAAGCCAATGTAATACTCAATGGAGAAAAGCTGAAAGCCTTCCCACCAAAAACTGGAACAAGACAAGGATACTCACTCTCAGCACTTATTCAACATAATGTTGGAACCTAGCCACGGCAATCAGACAAACAAAGGAAATAAAAGTAACCAAATTGGAAGAGAAGAGGTAAAATTTTAACTGTATGCAGATGACATGATATTACATATAGAAAACCCTAAAGAGTCTATACAAAAACTGCTCAAACTGATCAATAAATTCAGCAAAGTAGCAGGATACAAGATTAACATTCACAAATCAATTGTATTTCTGTATGCTAACAATGAAATATTAGAAAAGGAATCTAAAAATAATACCTTTTAAAATTGCACTCCCTAAAATTAAATACCTAGGAATAAACCTGACCACAGCGGCATAGAGATGAAAGACTTATATGCTGAGAACTGTAAAATATTAATGAAGGAAATTAAAGAGGATTCAAAGAAATGGGAAGATAGTCCATGCTCCTGGATTGGGAGAATTGATATCATTAAAATGTCCATACTACCCAAAGCAATTCGATCCCTATCAAATTGTCCATGACATTTTTCACAGAACTAGAACAAACAATCCAAAAATTTATATTGAACCACAAAAAAACCCAGAATTGCCAAAGCAACCCTGACGTAGGTGGGGACTAGCCGGAGGAATAACTCTCCCAGACTTCAGACAAAATATTACAAAGATACAGTAATCAAGACAGTGTGGCACTGGTACAAAAACAGACATACAGACCAATGGAACAGAATAGAGAGCCCAGAAATAAACCCAGATACTTATGGTCAATTAATCTGTGACAAGGGAGGCAAGGGTATAAAATGGAAAAAAGTCTCTTCAGCAAGTAGTGCTGGCAAAACTGGACAACTGCATATAAGTCAATGAAGCTAGAACACGCCTTCACACCATGCACAAAAATAAACTCAAAATGGCTTAAATATATAAGCATAAGACAAGTCACCATAATACTTCTAGAGGAGAACATGGGGAAAACATTCTCTGACATCAACCATACAAATATTTTCTTGGGTCAAGCCACCAATACAAAAGAAATAAAAACAAAAATAAACCAGTGGGAACTAATCAAACCTGCAAGCTTTTGCTAAGCAAAGGAAACCATAAAAAAGAAAAAAGACAACCTACAGAATGGGAGAAAACAGTTGCAAAGGATACAATCAACAAGGCCTTATTCTCCAAAATACACAAGCAACTAGTATAACTCAAGAGCAAAAAAAAAAAAAAAAAAAAAACAACCCAATAAAAAATGGGTAGAAGACCTCAGTATCACTAATTATTAGAGTAATGCAAATCAAAACTACAATGTGGTCCTACCTCACACTGCTCAGAATGGCTATCATTAATAAGACTACAAATAACAAATACTGGAGAGGGTGTGAAGAAAAGGGAACCTTCCTGCACTGTTGGTGGAGATGTAAATTTGTACAACCACTATGGAAAACATTATGGATGTTCCTCAGAAAAGTAAATACAGAACTGTCATGTGATCCAGCAATCCTACTCCTGGGCATATTTATCCAGATACAACTTTCATTTAAAAAGATACATGCACCTCTATGTTCACTGCAGCCCTAGTCACAATAGTAAAGACATGGAAACAATCTAAATGTCCATCGACCGATAAACAGATTAAGCAGATATGGTACATATGCACAATGGACTATTACTCAGCCATAAAAAAAACCAAAATAATTCCATCTGCAGGACATGGATGGAACTACAGACTCTCATACTAAGTGAAGTAAGTCAGAAAGAAAAACACAAATACCATATGATGTCACTAATTGCTGGAATCTAAAATATGGCACAGAGGAACATATGCCATAAGACAGAACAGAAACAGTCTCACAGAATGGAGAGAAAACTTCTTGTTGCCAAGGGGGAAGGGGAGGGTTGGGATGGACTGAAAGTTTGTGGTTAATAGTTGAAAACTATTACATTTAGAATGAATAAGCAAGGAGGTCCTACTGTATAGCACAGGGAACTATATCTAATTACTCGTGATAGAACATGATGTAAGATAATGCGAGAAGAGTGTTTCTATGTGTATGACTGTGTTACTTTGCTATATGACAGAAATTGACAGAACATTTTAAATCAACTATAAGAAAAATTTTAAAAAAGAAAGAAAAAAAGGAAAATACACAACCCAATAAAAAATTGGGGAAAAGATCCGAATAGACACTTCACCAAAGAAGATATACAAATTCTTGAATAGGGACATGTTTTTCTTCCTTACTCGGATGTAATATTTTTCTGTTTTTCAACTAAATTCTAGCTAGTTATACTTTGAATAATGAATAACTTCTGTGAAATATCTACTTTCTAGCATCCACAGAAGTATATTTTGAGGCCTAATAGGTGGTCAGATTCGTAAATGGTCCCTAGTTCCTTAAAAATAAAGTGTATTCTCTATTTTCACATCCATCTATTATGTTTACTACAATTGGCTTTTTTCATTTTTTGTCAATTTAAAAATCATGGACATAAAGAACTGTTAGTTGTATTACTGTTTTGTTTCTCTAAATGTTACCTAATTAATGTCCTGTTGATTTTATGCTCTGTGTTTGGTTCCCACAACTTTTTGTTCTGTAAAGATTGAATACACATAAATCTTAAATCCCTTAAAATAGTATTCTTGAAAATCATTTGTCCTGATTCCTTGAATGGAGTATAAGAAAATCCTTATTCTCTGCCAAATTTTGGTCTTGATATAAACACAGATATAGTCTTCTATTAAATTTTCAGAATAAAGATCATGCTCTCTGTTACTCCATATATTTTAAGGAACTGGGAAGTATTTACATTGTCTGCAGGTAAAATATTGATTTTTTTCTACAAAAATGTTATTTTTACAATAATTATCCATAATTATATTGATCTCAGAGCATGAAGTACCATTGATTTTTTTTTGTAGAAATAGGAACAATTTTTATCTTGAGACAACTGTATTCTTTAAACCAAGTTGTGTTTATGAACATGAACAAAAAATTGTAAGCCAGTCATTACAGGTTAAATGCTTAATCTGAAGTCTATGGAAGAGGATGGATTAACCTGTAGAGTATTGATATTTACACTCTTCTTACGGAAATCTATATGGCAATTTATAATAATTTGTGTCATGTTCTATAAACATTTCAATGTTGTATTGTTTGTATTAATTTTTTTAAAGGAAAACAAAATCTTGGTAAGCACTTGTTGACCCTTGCTCCAAATTCTTTAAAATTCTTATTGTATAGCACAAAGTTTTCTTTCCTAATTGATGTGCAAAACAACCCAATGAGAGTCAAAACACTGTCCTACTTATTTCACTAAGATGAGCACATAAAACGCTCTATATATTGAACTTTTTTTTTAGCAGTGCAGAAGTTTATAACTAATTATAAAGTTTGGCCTGACAAACTAATTAGATATGTTAAATTTATGTTTTATCCTGTCTGCATATAATTTCTTTTGTTAAAGTTTTTACAGAGAAATCCAGAATACCTATTGCAGCACAACAAGCGATATTATGTATCTTAAGCTCAGGGATAGAACTGTTAGTTGTCCTTTCTGACAGTAAAACATAATTTTATTTCTGGGCTAGGTTTTAACTTTAGCACCTGTCATAAGTATCATTCATACAAAATTACATTTACACTCATTAGATAGGTGAATATATTGAAGAAAACGATATTTTAGTGAATATGGATACTGGTGAATTCTTCAGAGTGCATAATTCAATTTATTAGAAGATAATAAAGACAGAAAACACCTTTACATAATAGAGATCTTTCTTTATGTTTAAGAGTAAGGCCACAGATATTATTGATCACTATATCTTGCATAGCACTTTATTGGATTTTTGTTTATAGATGGATGGATATATCAGACTGCTATATAGGCAAGCTTTTAAAAATAGCTGTCATGGATTATCCACTGACTACTAATTGAGTAACCTGTTCTTGGGGAACTATATGTATAAAAGTCAACATAACCCTTTCTCTTGGACAGGAATTTTCAATATACAGGAATAATACTTTTCCCTTCTCACTGCACATCCCTGCTGAAGCCGGGTACTCCCTTGAATTGAAGGAAATGGACAATGTGATTTAACAAAAGTATATATACCATTTGTAAAAAAAAAAAAAAGGAAAAACCTGGAAAGTATATATACAAACAAAAAAATGTTTGAGGGTCTGATTGACAATAAGAGGAATACAAGCCAACCATGTTCTATGGCCAGCATGTCATCCTAGGTTTAATTAATAAAATGAGATAATATAACATTAAAATTTTTTGACCAATTATTTTCAGTTCTGTGTCCACACTTGAAAAGAAAAGGAAAGAAAAGAAAAGAAAAAGATGAAGACTGCCCGCTGGAAGAAGGCAGAGGGTGAGTGCAAAGATGCCTATCCTCAGAGCATTGTACGATTGTAGTTTCCAGAATGCTATTATCCATCTGTTAGACTTAAAATTTAACTACTCGTAGTTCCTATCGATGATTGTAAGCTAGACAAGGATTTAATGCAGGACGGCTGTGCTTAAAATGTTTTATTGTCAATTCTTTTTTTTTTTTTAGGGCCACTCCTGTAGCATATCAAAGTTCGCAGGCTAGGGTTCAAATCAGAGCTGCCAACTTATACCTCAGCCACAGCAACGTGAGATCCAAGCCTTATCTGTGACCTACACCTCAGTTCATGGCAATATGGGATCCCTGACCCACTCACTGAGCGAGACCAGGGATTGAATCCGAATCCTCATGGATACTAGTCAGATTCAGCATGCTCAGTATACTATACTTATTGAATGTCATTACCTGACCATTAACAATTAAGCTGCCTTTAAGAGGTAGGAAATGACAGAAATTCTGAGTCTTTTTTTCTTTAATCCTTTTTTTTTTCACTACTGTTTTTTTCACTGACTTGTAGATTTTTGGTCAATAAAATGGTCACTGAGTTATTCAGGTAAATTCAAATATGAAATGTGAAAGGATTTTTCCCTTAAGCTTCTCTAGGAAAAATTCTATTCACTGTGCAAAAGTCACCCTAGGAATTGTGTTATCTCCAAGATCAAACAGTGAGTTAGTTCAAGTCCTTACACGCAAGCTTTATCTGCATAATGACTCTCAGAAAAATAAAATAGTAATTTTGAATATGCTTATAAGATAAATAAAATAGGAACACTGGAACATCATATCTATAAATAACCTAACAGATTTTTTTCTCAAATTTCCCTTGTTTTCAACTATACTTTAAGCTACTTTAGCATTTCTTTCAGTATTTGCTGCAATCTTAAGATTTTCTCCAACCTCACAGCATATAATTCCCAAATATATAAATAAAAAGCAGTATAAACTATTTTAGAGCTTTTTCCCCCTAAGTGTTCTACTGTGGCCCAAGAAACGCATCAAAAATAAGCTTTAAACAACAGCTCTAAATCTGCATCACAGCACCATAAACTGACTTTGATATATAATAATTGCCTCTCATAAAGTTTAGAGAAGACACAGAGAAACTGTCTACATCATAAATTTATCTTTGAATAAGTACTCCAAAAGAGTTTTAAAAATGCAAAGAAAGGGAGAGATAATATGTTCCCTTTTCTTTTTTCAAAGAGACTGAAATGTTTGCAGTATTTGGGAGCTAAGAAAAATGCTTGTATAAAGGGAAATCTCTGAAGGTTGACCTTTCCAGCATGCTTCATGTTGTTAGTAAAACAGATATATCAGTAAAGATTTTCTTCTTATTCAGGTAAAACGAATTTCCAGACTAGATCTTCAATTTGAACTTAAAAAAGGAATACACTTTATTTTGTCTAAAAGAAAGAGCTGGGAAATACTGCTTTAATATTACAGTTTGAGCCATATTATCATATTTTATGTATTGGCTTTTTTGTTCAGCTACAGTGTCACAAGTTAGAATGCTATAAAGTTAACCAATCTCAGAACCACAGAGTTCATTCAGTTCTATGGAAAGATGACAATTGACTCCCTGTGGAAACTTCAGAAAATGACTTGACCACATGTGCCCTCTATTTTCTTATCCATAAAATGAGAACAATGTTACACTTTCATGTGGATTTCACCAAGATTCCAGGAGAATCAACTCAAAAAATCAATTCAAGTGCTTCGAAAAGTATAAAGCGTGAAGATAGCAGTAACATATTATCAACAAAATGATGAGGATAGGTGAAATTTCATAGAATAAGCCCACAAATAGAAATCTTTCTTTTTTTGCTTTCATGATTAACTTTAGTAAAATTTGTCTTTTTTTCTTACAATTTAGTTAACAGCTGGTACGTACACTTTAAGATTTATATAAAAAGGAGACCTTTAAGTTTGTTTAAATATGAACATTTTAACAGTAGTAAGTCTTCCAATCCATGAACATGATGTCTTTCCATTTATTATGTCTTCTTTAATTCCTTTAATTTATGTATTATAGTTTTCAGCGTATATGTCTTTTATCTCTTTAAGTTTAGTCCTAAAGTGTTTTATTCCCTTTGATGCTATTGCAAATGGAAATTTCCTTTTCAGGTATTTCACTGTTAGTGTATAAACATGCAACTGGTTTTAATATGTTGCTTTTTTTTTCATTGATAACAATGAATTTTATTTCAGTTATAGGTGTACAAAGATCACAAGTCCATTCGATAGATTTTGTGTCCCAAACCCACAGTGCATCCCCCCACCCCCCAGATTGTCTTATTTGAAAAACCAAGGTTTTCCAAAATCTGTGAGTCATTGATCCTCAAAGAAGTTCATTGTGTCTCTTTAGTTTCCACATGTAAGCGGTAGCATTGGGTGTTGCTGTCTAATTGTCTGACTGGTTTCACTTCGTATGATAATGTCTAGGTTCATCCATGTTGCTATAAATGTTGTTATTCTGTTCCTTTTAATAGCTGAGTAACATTCCATTGTGTGTATGCACCATATCTTCCCTATCCACTCCTCTGTCGATGGGCATTTAGGCTGCTTCCAGGACCTGGCTTCTTCCCTCTCTAGATGCTTTAGATGTAAAATTAGGTTGTTTATTTGAGCTTTTTCTTGTTTCCTGAAGTAGGCTTGTATTGCTATATACTTTCGTCTTAGCACTGCTTTTGCTGCATCCCAGAGGTTTTGGAGCGTTGTGTCTTTGTTGTCGTTTGCTTCTAGGTATTTTTTAATTTCCTCTTTGGTTTCTTCAGTGATCCACTGGTTGTTTTGTTGTTTTTGTATCCATTCGGCTAGTCTATGTCTTTTGGTTGGGGCATTCAGTCCATTGACATTTAAGGTAATTACTGATATATATGTTCTTATTGACATTGTATTAACTGTTTGGGCTTTTTGTTGCTCTTCTTTTTTTTTTAACCCTGAAGTTCTGATATAGGAGTCTATATACAAATGAGATTGTTTTAAGTTGTTGGTTTCTTAATTGCACGTGCGTCTCCAGTGACCTGCATTTGTGCTCTCTTCTCATGATTTCTGATTTTGGTAGCATAGTTGTGCATGGATGATTTAGTATCTTTACTGTATATATGCCTTTACTGGTGAGCCTTGTCATTTGTGGTGTTTTTGTTTCTGGTTGTGGCCCTTTCTTTTCTGCCTAGAGAAGTTCCTTTAAGATTTGTTGTAAAGCTGGTTTAGTGTTGCAGAAATCTCTTAGCTTTTGCTTATCTGTAAAGGTTTTGATCTCTCCTTCAAATCTGAATGTGAGCCTTGCAGTGTAAAGCAATCTTGGTTGGAAGTTTTTCCCTTTCATCACATTAAGTATATCATGCCACTCCCTTCTGGCCTGCAGAGTTTCAGATGAAAAATATGCTGATAACCTTATCGGGGTTCCCTTGTATGTCATTTGTTTCTTTTCCCTAGCTGCTTTCAAAATTTTCTCTTTGCCTTTAATTTTGGTCATTTTGATTAATATGTGTCTTGGGGTGTTCCTCCTTGGGTTATTTTATATGGTACTCGTTGCACCTCCTGAATTTGACTGAGTGGTTCCTTTCCTATATTAGGGAAGTTTTCGGCTATTATCTCCTCGAATATTTTTTCTGTCCCCTTCTCTCTCTCTTTTCCCTCTGGCACCCCTGTAATATGGATATTGGTGCATTTAACGTTATCCCAGAGTTCTCTGAGACTTTCCTCATTTCCTTTCAATCTTTTCTCTCTTTTCTCTTCTGCATTATTGATTTCTACTAATCTGTCCTCCACCTCGCTGATTTGTTCCTCTGCATCCTGTATTATACTGTTGGCTGCTTCTAATGAATTTTTTATTTCAGTTATTGTATTTTGCATCTCTTCTTGTTTAATTTTTACAGCTTGTATTTCTTTGCTCAATGTTTCCTGTAAATGATCAGTCTTTGCCTCCAGTTTATTTCCAATGCCTTGCATCATCTTCAGCATCAACAGTCTAAAGTCTCTTTCTGAGAGGCTGATAATCTCCTCATCACTGAGCTGTTTTTCTGGGCTTTTCTCTTTCTCCCTTATCTGAGTTAGAGTTTTCTGTCTTTTCATTTTTATAGGTTTTTGGTGTGGTGACCTCTTTGCCAACAATAGAGTTGTAGCCTCTCTTAGTTCTGGCGTTTGCCTCGCCTGTGACTAAAGTTGGTATGGGCGAGGCTTGCTGTAGGCTTCCTGATGGGAGGGACTGATGCCTGCCCTCTGGAAGGTGGGGTTGATTCCTATCCCTCTGATGGGTGGGGCTTTGTCTCTGGATGAGATTAGAGGCTGGCTGTGTGCCTGAGGGGTCTTTAGGCAGCCTGTTTACTGATGGGTGGGGCTGGATTATTGTTTGGCCTGGGGCTTCTCAGCGCTGATGGCAGGGACCAGATTTTCCCAGAAGTGGCCCCCTCCAGAGAAATGCAGGCTAATGAATGTTCCTGAGAGCTTTGCCTCCATTGCCCTTCCCACACAACAAGACACAGTCACCCCTATTTTCCCAGGAGATCCTCCAAGAATTGCAGTGAGATTCCACCTGGATTCCTATGGAGACTGCTTTGCCCTGGGACCCAGTGCACGTGAAAGTCTGTGTGTACCTTTCAAGGATGGGGTCTCTGTTTCCCCTAGTCCTGTGGAGCTCCTGCACACAAGCCCCACTGGCCTTCAATGCCAGATGCTCCAGGGGTTCTTTCTCACTGTGCCCGATCCCCAGGTGTGGGGTTTTAACATGGCGGTCAGATCTCTCAGTCCTGTAGCTGAGTCTCTGTGATGCAGTTACTTTCCAGTCTGTGGGACTTCCCACCCGGGAGGTATGGGGTTGCTTCTATCACGTAATCGCCCCTCCTACCTCTTGATGTGGTCTCCTCTTTGTCTTCTGGAGTAGAATATCTTTTTCGAAAGTTTACAGTCCATTTGGTTGAAGGCTGCTCGACATTTGGTTGTAGTTTTGCTGTTTTTCGGGAGAGAAGTTGAACTCCAGTCCTTCTATTCTGCCATCTTAATCCAATCATTCTATACTTGTTGACAGCAGTAATGTAGTGATATGCTGCCTCAGGGCCCAGCGAGAAACAGCTGATGGAGGGACTCCGGCTTCGTGGGAGAGGCTACTTTCTGGGGCATGGAGTGTCAGACTAAAGGACAGATGTCTGAGTTGATACACATTTGGAGGCTGGCTGAGGTGTTTCGGAGGTCGAAGACCACCAGGCACTATATTTGCGCCCGAGCCCCGCCGCAGCTACCTGACGCCATCTTCGCGGTGGATCTTAATATGTTGATTTTGTATCCTGAACCTTTGCAAACTAAATGTCTATTGAGAGATGAACAGATAAATGAAGTTGTATATACTTTGAATATAATAGTATTTGACCCTAGAAAAAAGGAACAACATGGATGGACTTGGAAGACATGGTTCTAAGTCCATCACAGAAGGGCACGTAATTGCACTGGCTCCAATTATAAGATATCTGAAATACTCAAATTTTTAGAAGCAGAAAATAGAATTTTGGTTGCCAGTGGATGGGAGCAGGGGGAAATAAGGAGCTGTGCAGTGGACAAAATGTTAGAGTCATAAAAATGAGTAAATTCTAGAGATCTGCTGAACAACAAAGTGCCAATGTGAACAGTACAGTATTGTGCACTGAAGACATGGTGAGAGGGTAGGTCTTATGTGAAGTGTACCTATCACAACAAAGAAGGAAGAAAGAAGAGAAAGGAATCCTAGGAAACTTTTAGAGGTGATGGATTTTATTTATAAAGTTGCTTATGGTGATGGTATCACTGAGGTATGCATGTTTGCAGACTCATCAAATTGTATATATTAAACACATACAGTTAATTTTGTATATATATTATACTTAGTAAAGCTCAAAAAATTTAAGTAATACTAGAGTACATTCACAGACACATAGACACACACATACGCTATAGAATATTTATCTGTTCTACCATGCAAACATAAATAAATACATAAGCCACTACTGCAAAAATTGTTGATGTCACATTCCAAACCTCCTTCTAAATAATCTGTGAATACCATTGATTTTGAAAAAGAAAGTAATGAAATAAATTTAAAAAGAAGTTTTAACAAAATTTGTAGGAAAAGTCATTCTATTAATAATTCCTCCTCCTACGGAGGGAAATAACTTGAGTTAGGTAAATATGAGCTTATAGACATGATGGTAGAAATTTTCTATACAGCATTATTTAGGCTTGTTTGCTGTGTTCATCAGTTTAAAGTGTTAGTATTTAAGGAGTTCCCATCGTGGTGCAGTGGAAACGAATCCGATTAGGAACCATGAGGTTTCAGATTTGATCCCTGGCCTTGCTCAGTGGGTTATGGATCCAGCATTGCCATGAGGTCTGGTACAGGTCACAGGCGCAACTAAGATCTCGTGTGGCTGTGGCTGTGGTGTAGGCCGGCAGCTGTAACTCTGATTCGACCCCTAGCCTGGGAACCTCCATGTTCTCTGGGTGTGGCCCTAAAAAGCCAAAAAATAAATAAATAAATAAACAAATAAATAAATAAAAAAAATTTAAAGTGTTAGTCTATAAAACTAACGCTTTTTAAATTATTTGAACTTTCTGGACTTACCTTCTGAGAAACTGATTAAATGCTTGACTGATTTAAAAGGAAGATTGGGTTAGACACAATTACAGTGCTTCGCAGTCTAGGGGTTATACTAAAACAAAAAGGAAATAATTTTGCCACTTAACAAGTGGAAGAACATATTCATCAATTGATACTCCTGTTTAAACATTTATTTTCTATAGGTGGCATAACTAAATCAGAAATGTGGACCTTAGTTTCCTACATCATGTGAAAAAGAAATAACTGATATCACTAATTGGCTGAGTTCAAAGCAGCTTCTCGTTAGCTATGTTGGTTATAACCTGATGACTTTTATTTTTCCTAAGGAAGTATCTTCTTTCTTTTTCTACCAGTTCAGAGTGGTGTTTACTTTGGGGAAGGTAGTTTCATGATTGACAACCTCTTGCTGTAAATCTAATTGTGAACGTGTTTTGGGCAGGAGTTATCAGCAGAGCAAACTCCTTGCAGCAGATAAGCACTAAAATTGGTGACCTGCGACTCATATCTCCCTGCTCATCTAAATGGTATTTGTTTTTGGATGCCAGAAACATTGTTGCAGGAGGCATTTCTCCTAGGTAGTGAAGGAAAACATACTCTGATGCTTTTTTGAGTTCCCAAACCCAAAATGCCACAGACTGGGGAGAGAAACATTGAACAATAAAATAGAGAGTGAAAAACTCAAGAACATACCAGGAAATATTTTTTTCATGGGGCAAAACGCTCTACTATTCCAGCTTCAGTTCTACCATTTTTTTTTTTTTTTTTTTTTTTACTTAGGATCTCACCCACAGTATATGAAAATTCCCAGGCAAGGGGTCCAGTCCTACACGAGAGCTCCAAGGCAACAGTGGATTATTACCACTGAGCCACAACGGGGATACCCACCAGCTTTCAGTTTAGTAAAATTTATATTAAATAGGAATTTTGGTCTAATTTTGTTCTCTATCCTTCCTCCTTCCCTTTCATTCCCTTATATGTATATTAAACTTCACTGAACCCTTTAAAATGCCACTGCCAAATAGTGGAAATTTGATTTCTTGCAGAGTTGTTCCTAGGCATTAAGTTGCACAATGTATTATCTAAATTTTGACTCTATATCCTTTCCATAAACTCTTGAAAGAGAGTGTGTCTCCAGCATTGAGTGATTTTTTTTTCTGTTTTTCCTCAAGGAGCCAATAAAATTGAAATTTAAATCAAGAAAGGGTAAAAATTAGAGATAAGTATGGAGAAATCATGCTTTGAGTACTCCTGTTTTTTTCATAAACTACTCTCGACTTAATCATCATAATGTCTCCTTGAGAGAGCTAAGTAGATGAATAAAAACATCGACTTTTACTTTGAGAAGTGTCTTTCCCAGTTTTATTTTTAACACAAATTACCTTTCACTTAGAGTATGATGAAGTAGTCTACGGCCATACAACCCTGAATGAGCCTAATCTCGTCTGATCTCCGAAGCAAAGCAGGGTCAGTCCTGGTTAGTACTTGGATGGGAGAGTGTGACGAAGTATACCAATAATATCATGTGTGTTCTCTTCATGTGGCCAAAATATTTTATCTTATAGATTTATTTCATGAATATGTTGATATTTCAAGAAAAGTAATTATGTACCCCAAATTAGTAAATTCCAAATTCTTCCTGATTTCCAAATAAGAATTTAACAATTCTGAGTTCCCATTGTGGGTCAGCAGTAACGAACCCGACTAGTATCCTTGAAGGCACAGGTTAGATCCCTGGGTCTGCTCAGTGGGTTAAGGATCCAGTGTTGCTGTGAGCTGAGGTGTAGGTTGCAGGCATGGCTTGGATCTGGCATTGCTGTGGCTGTGGCATAGGCTGGCAGCTTCAGCTCTAATTCGACCCCTAGCCTGGGAACTTCCACATGACACGGCTGCAACCCTAAAAAAAAAAAAGAAAGGAATTTAATAATTCAATTAAATTCACCAGACTTCATAAACGTATCAGCTTTTACATTAATTTATTGTGTGTTCATGCTTAAATTCTTTAACTTTTTGGTTCCTCTTTATAAAAGACTGATAATTTGGTTGTTTGTTGTTTTTGTTTTCTTTTCAAAAGGCCATGCCTGAAGCATGTGGACGTTCTCAGGCCAGGGATCAAACCCAAGCTGTAACAGTGACAATGCCAGATCCTTAATCAACTGCACTCCCAGGGAACTCCTTGGCTGTTTTGCCAATATTTAAATTACTTAGATGCATTATTAAAATTCAAAACAGTATTATAATTATATCTGATATCAATATTTATCCATTGACATAGAAAATACCGGTGAAAATAATGACCAGCAGTTTCAAATCCCCATTGTGCTCACAGTTACTCAAATTTGTACAAATGCAGGTATACAATTACATTTGTATGTATCCATAATGCTTGTAAAAAGCATACATCTAACTAGGTCTCACTCCCTTATCTTTCTATTTTTTCATTGAACAGGTGAATCATAGGTAAGATAGAAATAAAATTAGTAGATTTCTGTAGAGGTGTTTGATATTTATAAAATTATAGCATTGGGAGTTCCTGTCGTGACTCAGTGGAAACGAATCCGACTAGGAACCATGGGGTTGAGGGTTCGATCCCTGGCCTCACTCAGTGGGTTAAGGACCCGACGTTGCAGTGAGCTATGATGTAGGTTGCAGATACAGCTCAAATCCCACGTTTCTGTGGCTGTGGCATATGTTGGGAGCTGTAGCTCCGATTAGACCCCTAGGTTGGGAACATCCACATGCCGTGGATGTGATCCAAAAACAACAAAAAGACCAAAAAAAAAAATATATAGCATTGGACGTGATCCCTGTAGTAATGTGCTTTGTTCTCTCATTTTCCAGTGTGTTGAAGCTGCAGAGAAGGGTTTTGTAAGAGAAAGTATGTGAAGAAAAACACAGTAACAGACTACTGCTAAGAAGTTCTATAGACCTGGCCAAAACCTCAACCTTATTTTTGCAGTTTTGTAACTGGATCATTAGTTTATAATTCACTGCACTGTTAGTGTTAAGTAAAGCAATATATTCAAAGCACTTGATACACTGAAAAATATACAAGGAGGCACAGAGGGTGACAAAAGAGATGAAAAGATGTGCTTCTTTGTCCAAAGGACTACTAAGTGGATTCTTCTTTGTGTTCTATTAGAAAAAATTCTCTTTGATTCAGTTTTCTAATGTCCTTCCTTTCCCCTTCTCCTGGCAGCAATGGATAAAGGGTGCATAAGCATCTACCTGTGAACGTTTTTCTATTTTTGTCTCCATATCTCTTAGCTTCCACTGTGGCAGTTCCCACTGATAAACAAACTTGTTTGGGGAGTGAGCCAATTTGTCAAAGATCCCTCATCTCTTCTTGAGTTACTTAATGCACTTAGCAGGGCATGGCACTCAGCATGTCTTTTTCATTGCTGCCATATTGTGTTATAAATATCTCCAAGAACACTTCTTTCTCTAGATTCTAATTATCTGTGGATGTTTCTCTTTTCAACAAACTGAGATCCTTGAGGGTGTAGTGTATATATCACTTTTTCTTTTTTTTTAATTTTGGCACAGCTCAGGCACACATTAAGTGCTCAGTATTAATGAATGAAGTTTCTATTTCAGATAAAAAATGGGACATAAATTCAGAAAAGGAGAAAATACAGATATACATATATATAGTAGGTATTGCCTTAGAAACCAATGTATGTAGAATGGAGATTTTGACATATATAATTTATGGTTACCATACTTGTTTAATTTGTCCATGTTCTATATTGTCCTCTCTTTGTGGGCCCTCTTCTGAACCTGATGGCCACACTTGATATGAATTTAATATCTGCATATTATATGAGGAATGAGCTACATTTTCTTTGACATTGATTATTCCATGGATATTTTTGGCTAAAAATACATCAACCTCCATCCCAATTGCTATTCACCATGTATCATGGTTTGTTCATCCTTGAACATGTAAGTCCTGTAGAAGGATCTGTACATTTAAATTTTAATTCTCATGAATATAGTGAAAGAACTTTGGTATTCATATTTTCCAGATGAGTACATTAGGGCATGGAAGTGAAAATGATGATACTAAATTTATAGATAATTGTACACATATATTGATGTTTCTTTCTCCAAGTGACCTTAAGATGACCTGCTAATTAACTTCACAGTGTCCTGATCTAAATATGTTTTTGCTAACCACGGTGAGAAAAGAGCCAGCAATTGGACAATTATTAGAAAAATGAAAGGATAGGAATAGTGCGCATACTGGATAACTGACCCACTTGAATGATCTGTGTGACAATGGCAAGAGCATCCCACCCTCTTTACCCTAAATGGCACTTCTCAGTATCTAGGATAGACTCAAAAACAGGGAGAGAGACTGCACAAGTCACTGAGGAAGACTAGTGAAGAGGCCACTGCTACAAACTTGCTAACATATACAGGTGATTTATATGGGCACAGGCCCTTTCTCAAATATGCTCATGATATGTAGGCTAGCAGAGAGAAGCAACAAAGCATCCTGGTTCAGAGACAAGTCAAAACTGGATTCCAGTTCTGGTTCCGCTTTCCTTTGCTGACTGTGAACAAGTTATGTGAGCTTGTTCCTTGTCTGTAGAAAGTGGGGAAGAGATCTTAATACTTTCCTTAGAGATTTTATACAAAGTAAACCACCTAGTATCCTATATAACCTGTAAAAACTCTTTCAGGTAGGCAAAGCTGTTTGTTTAGGTCCATCAGAAGTTAAAAATTTGCAGCCTTAGAGAAGTAAATGACATGCACTCAAAAATTTATAAAGCCTCAGAGTTCCCATCGTGGCGCAGCAGTTAACGAATCCGACTGGAAACCATGAGGTTGAGGTTGTGGTTTCGACCTCAGCCTTGCTCAGTGGGTTAAGGATCCGGCGTTGCCATGAGCTGTGGTGTAGGTCACAGACGCAGCTCGAATCTGGTGTTGCTGTGACTGTGGTGTAGGCCAGCGGCTACAGCTACGATTCGACCCCTAGCCTGGGAACCTCCATCTGCCGCGGGTGTGCCCCTATAAAAAGCAAAAAAAAAAAAAAAAGGAAAAATTATGAAGCCCCTAAAAGATATCCAGTACTGCAGTAGACACTGGGGAAATGAAATAGAGCCCAAACACAGCCCTCAGTTACCTCCAATTACTAGTATGCTTGTACGTAATTGTTCTGAGGCAGCTAAAACATGTTTTTTAACACTTGGTATCTCAGCTGCTATTTTACATATATATTCATTTAGTCTTCATAACAGCCTTTTAAACTAAGAATTACTATCATCACCAGTTTTTAGATGAGAAAATCAAGTATATGAGCAGGCCACCCAGGATGGCTGTACATCCTCTGCTGGACCACGGAACTGCTTCACCTATATCCTACTCACATAGACTTTCCTACTTACTTGCCCCTACCCCAGCTAGAGATTGTTCTGATCTTTAGATTAGAATATCTTCACCTGTTAGCTTATTAGAGGAGCCATGAGGGAACTGCCCCCTTCTGGTTTCCTTGGTAACAAATGAACACATCTGATGTCAATTTCCCTATAAGTAATAACCTCCCCTTGGCCCCTGGGAGAGAAGCCTGCCACCATGTTTTGCCCACGTCTGCTGCACATGACAAGCGGTCACTCCAGGACCTTGCTTCAGACAGGTAAGCTCCATCCCCCATCCATTAAACCACTGATGTCTCTGTTGCTGACTCCCGGCTCTTTCTTAGGCCTGGGCAAGTACAGGTCTTTCAATTCTATGGCGCACAACCCAACACCCAGGTGGAGCAGCCAGGAGACCTGGGGATGCTTGTGAGCCTGAGATGTCCAGGACAGAGGATGGGAATTTGCGGGCCTCCGTTAATACGTGGGCCCTGAAGTTCTGAGAGTAAACCTGGTGTGGCCTTGCATGAGGTTGTGGGGCTCCGTGGTAGCTGTCCTCGGGGTATAGGGGCTGCCAGGAGAATACAGAGAACTCATAGACACCCCTGAGGCTGTTGGGGAGATATTGGCTGCTTTTACAGTGGGAAAAAAGAAGTGGTTGCAGCTGTAGACTGGCTGCTGCTTTTTGTATTAAAGCCCTCTGAGGCTGGGCTGACAAAAGAGGTGAAGGTTAATTCTATACTGATTCTTGTTTTTCTGAAAGTGAGGCATGTGAATGTGAGTGATAACCATTACTGTCTATTACTGTTATTTGTTTAAACTGTATTGACTGTTTAGAAACAGAAACAAAAAAATTTTCTTAAAACATCCAAGATGGGACCTTTGGACATTCTGAGTCTGGTTTTTGCTTATGCTCCTAGAGGAAGTTAGCTTTTGAGAAGGAATTGTTATTTCTTTTGTGGCTTTGAGATGCACGGTTAAAGCTTTTAAGTAAAGTCTATAGGAATAATTAGGTTTTGGGAATGTCTATTATAGTCTCTTCAGATTTTGGTAACTTTAAATGAAGAGAATACATTGACTATCGGCGTCATTTCAAATATGATAAAATACTGGAATATTAATTGCTAGCTGGTTATAAGTTCACCTACTTTTGTCTTAGGAGAGGAAGATAAAATCGTAAATTTTCCAATCAGGAAATGCTGGTATGGCAAACAGTTCATAGTGACTTTCTTCTTGGTTTTTGCCAGAGATTAAGGTTTTTAAGGGTTAAGATTGTAATCAGTTATGATTCTAGTTACTGTCACCAAGGTTATCAATTACATTGTAATCAGGTGTTTACCCATGCATTTTTTGAGTCTTTTGTCATTTATAGACAGTTATTGTTGTGCTCTGATACTTTTGCAAAAGTGCTTCACCTTCAGGAATGTTCATTAGAGGGACCTTTTTAAGTGCGTGTGTCTGATCCATTTCAGATCATACCACTGAACTGGGCAAGAAATTAAAAGAATCCAAAGCGAAAATCTAATAGCTTCATAAAAAGTTAACAAAAGGATTGATTACTTGGGTGAACTGGTGAATATGGTTATAATTTCTTATGGTTTTTATGTGGAATATTACTGGTTTTGATCTGTGTTTTCCAGATATAGGGAAGCCTTTCATTGCCAGTTAGTCATGACTTATAGCAATTAGGTAAACTACATGTGTGGGTAGAATTGAAACCCTTTGCTTTTCTCCCTGCCTGGTCCCTTCAGAAATGGGAAACTGTTGGCTTCCAAGCAGCCTCAGCAGATGAATGGGAAAGACTTTCCTGGCATGCGCAGAAATCTCAATATTTAGGGTACTTCTAAAAGAGAGAAAACCACTGAGGTGTAGTCTGAGGGAAGGCTTTTGGCATGGCTTTCCTGGCCTGAAGAGTCCTTTTGGAAATTCAGTCTAGAATCTGTGAGGAATTCCACTACAGCCAGTCTGGAGCAGATTAGGTGATCAATTGTCCAGACTTTTTAATAAACAAATTAATCTTGATTCAGTTGGGTTGGATGGCGATAAGGATAATTTTAGAGATAAAAATATTATATTTCAGTGGATATTTAATTCTTCGTCTGCTAATTGAGGTCTGTATTTGTGAAAGTTACTGTGTTAGCCATACTTTTGTCCTGATGTTCAGGATGTGGATACTAAATTCTAGTTCTGCTAAATGAGGTCTGAAGTTACGAAATTTACGTTAGCCTTACTTTTGCTCTGATGTTCAGGATGGAAAGAAAATTAAGGAAGCTGTCACAGAGTATAACTCCTTGTAGTATGTCATTGCTTGCTTTAAGTCTGTTCCTAAAAGCACATATACAGTGTTTGTGTAACAATTTGGTGTAAGTGATAAAATGTATAGCTTATAAAATGTTTCCTGATCTTGTCCACAATATGTGATCAGTTTTTGGTCAACATGGGTAACTAAGTGAGTATGAAGGAGGCCTAGCACAGAGGGCCATGATCTGCACCCCCTGCTTTCTGTCTGCTATCATTTCTTCTTTTGGTTTATCTGGTTCTGATGTCCCCCTATTTCTCTGTGTTTTACTCCCCTCATCCACATTGGGCTAAGAAACAAATTAACTAGTGTGAACTAGGTTTAAAATATAAATGAGTAGGATTTGAGTGAGGGTGGAGGAACTCTGCAGTGAGTAAAACACTTGCCTTTCTATGCCTTTATTTTGGATTATTTATTTTGACTATTTCACATTTGTGGATGGTGGTGGGAGTTGAGAGGAATTCTGGCCTGAGCATCAGGTCATTGGATGTCTTGAAAGTTAAAATCCTGGGAAAAGTGAACTCCAGACAAATGTGAGGCATTGATGCATTAACATGTAGATAAATGTGAAAATTTAGACTTTGAAAACAAATTAAGGAACCACTATGCCCACCAACAAAAAAATAATCCCAGAATGGCAACTAAATTGTGATATTTTAATGTGTTGAATTAGAGCTAAAATGTAAACATAAAACAAAGCGGTCCATCAATTCTGTCTTGATTGAGAAACAAGCAAATTAAGAAAGGTAGGAAACTTCTATTTATATATTGTCTTTCCAACTCTCCGTAAATCATCTAGCCTGCAAGGACTCCCATTCCAAGGGACATTGTTATTACTGTGTTAATGTCCAATTTCCCCCCAGTGTTTACCCACATGCTCACTAACATATGCCATCAGAAAGATGAATGTAGCACAGGTTCTGGAGAGTTTAAGACAATAATTGCAATCGATTTTTCTGGGACAGAAAGCAATACACTGCCAAAATCATGGATTAAGAACATTATTAAACCATAACAAGTAATCAAATAGCCAAACTTTGTAGGAAGCTCTTTGAAAATGTACTCTTGGGGGCATCACTCAAACTGAAATTTTCAGCAGTAATTTGTGGCTTTCTTTTGCTTTGCTTTGTTTTTGGTGTGAGAGCACACATTTTTGTACTCTCTGATACCTATTATCTATCATCAGGAAATTCATGATTATGCATTTCATAACTGAACATAGAATGCATTTAAACCTTAATTTTATCAGTCGCATATCAGTACTTAATACTAGCATATGGTAAGATACTCTGATGATAATGATACTGTTACTACTATAAACTACACTTACTGTGGTGCTTTATATATGCCAGGCACTGTTCTAAGCAATTTACAGATGTAACTTCATTTGATTATAACAGACATGAGTTTTTACCAGCAAGTATTTTCTAATCACAAGTCTCCCTTCTCCCATATGGCTACCCCACCAGCTCATTATGGCTTTTGGAATTCAACCATTAAAGAAGAATTTTTGAGGGCTTTAACTGGACACCAGAATAGTTAACATCTCAGTCTGTGTTTGTGTTTAAGCTACTGACTCTGTGTCAAATCCACCCTCTTTAATTTAGAACACTGGTACTAAACTGCACAATTTTCATTTCTCCTTTTAAAGGGTTTCCTACTGAGTTCAGAGGAAGCAGTAGGAAAGGGAAAGAGAGACTTGCTCATTCCATTCTAGATCTGTTCTTATATAAGGTGTGTCTCATATTTTCTCTTTATTTTGGCTGACCTTGACTTGATTCTGTTTCTAGCTTGGATCTCATTCCCAGGAATAGCCTCAACATGCCCTAGGCATTGACCATTTCTTAGAGGTCTGGGCCCCAGGTTCTTGAGATTCTTCCCCTAAGATGATAACTCTAGCCCCTTTTCTTTTTCTTTTTATGATTATTGTTACATATTTTTAATGTGGAAGTTATAAAAATACTACAACCAATTTGAAGTCAAAGAATCACACATTTATACTGAGTAAAACAGTACTGAAGTGAATCTAACTAACAACTGAAAACTTGGCTTTTTCCATAGTGATTGGAGAGTTGAGGGGTTGGGTATCTGGGAAGAGAGGGGTTGTCTGTCCACCAGAGAGAAGTTATTTGCATATCTATAAATAAGAATTAGTCTCACAGCAAGGTTATAGAGAGACTGCAAAGCCAAGTCAAGAAACTCCATCAGGTTTAACTTGAAGTACTCATCAATTAATTAATTAATTAATTAATTTTAATGGTTTATGTAAGTTTATTAATTTTTCAGAGGCTTCTTTCAAGCACTGTCTATTGATTTAAGATTTGAAGTTATTTTCCCACCAGTTCTTAGTTCTTTCACATTTACAGTTAAATGATATTTTGATTTTGGAATAGAAAATAGTGTTAATTTTGCAAGATTATTTTAGTGGCCTTTTTTTTTCTGTTTTCTTTCTGTCTTTTAAATTTTCTTATGATTTATTTATCATATTTTGTCAATTTCTGCTGTACAGCAAAGCGACCCAGTCACGCATATATGTACATTCTTTTTCTCATATTATCCTCTATCATGTTTCATCATAAGAGATTAGATATGTAGTTCCCTGTGCTATACAGCAGGATGTCATTGCCCATCCACTCCAAATGCAGAAGTTTTGATCTGCTAACCCCAGACTCCCAATCCCTCCCACACCCTCCCTCTCCCCCCTTGGCAAACACGTGTCTCTCCTTCATGTTCATGATCTTTTCTGTTTTGTAGTTAGATCATTTGTGCCATATTTTAGATTCCACATATATGCAATATCTTATGGGGTCTGTTTTTCTATTTCTGACTTACTTCACTCAGTATGAGAGTCTCTAGCTCCATCCATGTTGCTGCATATGGCTTTATTTTGTCCTTTTTATGGCTGAGTGGTATTCCACTGTATATATGTACTACAACTTCCTGATCCTTTCATCCATCAATGGGCATTTAGGTTGTTTCCCTGTCTTGGCCTTTGTGAATAATACTGCAATGAACATATGGGTGCATGTATCTTTTTTCAATGAAATTTTTCTCTGGCTATATGCCCAGGACTGGGATTGCTGGGTCATATGGTAGTTCTCTGTTTAGTTTTCTGAGGTACCTCCATACTGTCTTCCATGGTGGTTGTACCAATTTATATTCTCACCAACAGTGCAAGAGGCTTCCCTTTTCTCTGTATCCTCTCTAGCATTTGTTATTTGTTGACTTGTTAATTGTGGCCACTCTAACTGGTGTGAGGTGGTAATTAACTGCAGTTTTGATTTGCATTTCTCTAATAATTAGTGATGCTGATCATTTTATCATGTGCCTGCTGGCCATCTATATGTCTTCTTTGGAGAAATGTCTGTTTAGGGCTTCTGCTCATTCTTCTCCAGCCGCTTTTCATTATACCCTTCCCTAAGGGTGATATCTGTTTACCTATCTGAACTTTACTAGATACCAAGAAGATTCTGAGTCCAGATGGCTATGTCCATTTCCTCTAATGAAGTATTGACCTCCTTTCTAGTGGGAAGTGAGATACTAGTAATTTATAATATGAAGTTAATTATGGTTAAAATACATGATCACTTGTTGATCGTAATGAAATATCCTGAGAATCAAGTATATCCAGCCCTTAATTTTTGTAATACTTATCATGACTGTAAGAACTGTTTGTGTAATGGCCTCTTCTGACCGCACTGGAGAATCTACAGACAGAAAAGTGTAAATTCAGGTCTTTTTATCCTCAGTTCAAGCGATAGAGAACAAAAGAGTTCATTAGCAGTCTTAGAATCTCTTATTTCTTATAGCTACAGGGCTGGTTTCTTTTAAAAAGTAGATGCATATTTTCATTTTGATAATTGCAGGATTGCAGTGTAAATCAAAATCTTACACTTGCCATGTCTCTCATTAAAATGTCAGGACATTAATTGAAAGACTGAGGCTAAAACTTGTTTGGTGACGTGTGAGTGGACTCAAACAATGCTGAGAACCTTAGCACTCTAAGGCTTCCTAAGCCTTCTTAGTAGTGGAAGCAATAATCAATCATCATGCATGTGAGAAAACGATTCTACTCTTCAGTGATTTTGTGAGATAAAGAATTACAAATCAACCAGCTAGAATGTTGACTGAGAGACAATGAGTAGAAAAAGGAGATTATTTATATCAATTACTGTCATATAACTAATTACCGAAATGGGGACTATAGGAACTAAGCTTTGTTTTGACCTTCTTTCTCCTGTCTCCATACTATTTTACATAAAGGGATTGTCATCATGGATAGATTTACAATTGAGTATTTAGGAAACAGAATGTTCAGGTGGAACTGTGATTATTTATAAGATCAAATATCATCATTCAGAAATGATGCGTAAGTGAACCAGAAATGAACACAATGCCTGTTTGGATTTTCTATATCTCTTTTAGACTAATTAAGAGAAATTGCATATTATTATTGTGAAGCAGTATAAATATATATAGAAGTACATATGGTACTGAATAACCAGATTAGGGAATTACTTTAGTTAACAAAGCATTTTATGTCAGCTCCAAATCCAACTTGCTGTACTCTATTTTGTCTTTTTTTTTTTTTTTTTTGTCATTTTAGGGCCGCACCTGCGGCATGTGGAGGTTCCCAGGCTAGGGGTCTAATTGGAGCTGTAGCCGCCGGCCTACGCCAGAGCCACAGCAACGCAGGATCCGAGCCGCGTCTGCGACCTACACCACAGCTCACGGCAACGCCGGATCGTTAACTCACTGAGCAAGGCCAGGGATCGAACCCGCAACCTCATGGTTCCTAGTCGGATTCGTTAACCACTGCGCCACGACGGGAACTCCTGTACTCTATTTTGTGATACTTGAGCTGGACTCTTTAATTTTCCTTTCTTCTCTGCCGCTAGGATTTTTGTCAAGTTCTTCCAATAGGAGGTACTAGAGAGAGATTAGAAAGCAAGCGAAAAGAGTATCCTCCCTATTATAGACTTGCTTTGCCTTTTAATGTCACCCTTCACCTTGAAATGGCAGTAGATTCCGGTCACCAGTCATTGGTACTTCAGAACCAGCTTCATTGTGTTCTCCCAAAGGTATCAATTTTAGCCAAGCAAACTGCTCCTTGTGAGTCTGATCTCAAAGGTGTTAAGTATTCTCCAGCAAGCTCCTAAGATGCTGGCAGCACATGGGCAGACCTCAGAGGTCTGAGATGTCACTCAGCAGAACCTCTCATCTGATGATGTGCGATACTCCTATCAGCCGAGGGGAACCCTGTCCTCAGAGGTGTGAATTTCTGTCTCTGGGTTTCTCTTCTCTGAACTACTGAGCTACTCTCACCGTCTAGGTGATGTCCTCTCTTCAGATGATTTGAGTCCAGCTCTAAAAAGTCTCTTGCAAAAGTTTTTAGGTTGTGTTAACCAAATCATCCTACTTTTGGTGTTTACCTCCTGAATTTACTATCTCTGAGTACAGAAGGAACAAATCCTTCTATATTCAGTTCTCGCCATTGAAATATCTTGTCTGGTTTCTATTTTCCACAGTCCTAATTTGGTCTCTAATAGTTGTAAGAACCAGGATAAGTCATTACCCCATCCAGAGACTTAATCCCTTATCTTCTTAATGGTGGTGGGAGGAGAGTGCTTACAGAAGAGATAGTGTAAGTACTACCAAGGAGGTCTTGAAGGAGATGAAGGATGGGCTATTTTAATACAAACTTGAATCTTTTTAAGAGGTGGGTGACCAAGCTTGGCTGTCCCATGCCTTCTACCTCTCAGAAACCCCAGGAATGCTAACACTTGGATGGAAGTAACTACTTCATTCCCCCATACTTAAGGAAATTGTTCTGAGCTTTAATAAAGAGATCCAGAGAACCATATTTATTGTTGTTTTGTGTAGTGATACACTTAGTAAAGTTGAGAATATGACATATAACCACAGTCATAATATACAAGCCTTCAATGCCATGGAATTATGATGAATATATTATTTTAAAAGAAAAGCCTAATGAGGTAAAACAACACTGCCCTGCAGTCCAAATAAAGCTATGTATAAATGCCTACATAATTTATGTCTATGTATAATGCATATGTATACAAACACTATACTTTATTGAGGTAAAATAACACAGAAAGGTTAAAAACAAATGGCTAAGCTCAATGCAGGCTTTACAATGCCACTGAAAGCCATTTTACTAGCATAAAGGCCTCCAACATGCTGGTATTAACCTACTGATAAATATTTAGACTATTTATATTTTGCTCCGTTGAAAACTAGCCAAAATAAACATATTTTAAGGCAACCTTTGGAAGTGTCAGCAGTTCAGCATCTGCTTTGCAGTAAATGCTATTCACAGTGACAATTAAAATACTGAACAATGAAGCACTAAGATTGGCAAGTTTGTCTTGTATTCATTTTATCCTATTACAAAAGTTTCTCTAATGTACAGAAAATTCCTGTTTTTCAAACCTTCAACTTCCAGTTTTGAGGAGTAACATTATTGCTTTTTTTTGCCCATACATGCTTACTCAAAGATATGTATTAGAGATTTTCAATTTTGATTTCACATTCAGAAAAGCATCTGTGTGAGTCTCATTGCTATTTTTTTAATTCAGAAAATGAGAACCTGTGGAATACAGGTTATTGTGGCTGCAAGCTAGTCAACACTGCTGCTCACTTCCATTGTGTCTTTGGAAAGATAAACTATCCAATATACAAGGTTGAATCCTGCAAATGCAACTGGGAAGAGAATCCGAGAATATTGGTCTATTTTACTGGTATCTCCAAAGACTGGAGAGAGGGGTGGAGGTGTAACAGGTGTTGACTGTAAGATGGGAGTTCTCGTGAGGGCTTTGCTGGCCTCAGGAGATGGAACAATTGGCAAGGTCAGAGAGGTGATTCTTTTCTTCAGATGATACTTGGAATCAGGATGCTGTGGAGGAAAACACATAATTGCCCTGAGTAAAAAAATAGACATCACTTATCTAGTTACTCAGTTTTAATCATGGACAGATACTTATTGACTACTTGCTGTATAAGCTAAAATATCAGCAAATCCTTAATAGTATTTGATGGTGTTACTTTTCTAAGAAAGTTGTAAACACATTTTTTTTAAAAAATGACTTGCTTCCATCCAGCATCCTACAGTTTGTTACATCAGCAATGGATGCCAAGAGTGTCCCATGTCCTAGAAACTGTGCTAAGTATTGTACTATTAGTAAGCGATAAATAAGCCAAGTTACAAGGGCTTATCTAACCCCTACCCCCAGTTATGTATAAACCTATAGGACAGTGGATAATGGGCGATGAGAGGGGATTTCAATTTAGAATATGTGGGCAGTTAATACAAGAAAATAACAGGTTAGTTAAATTATATCACTTTTCTAAACACATTCTCAGCCTACAGACTGATCTTTACACATTCATAAATTCTAACCCACTGAGGTATCAATAGCAGCAAAAAATATAAAGGTGCTCTTGGATTTCAAAAGCCAGTGACAAAATAGAAATACCCTTAAATTCAATGAGTGACTGTTCATCCCTTGAAATACGAGGGCCTCTTGGTCTAGAAGTTCTATCTTGAAAACTTTCTGCTCCCCATTCAAAACCTCCTTGCTGGCCAGCCACCATTGTAAGTCACCAAGAAATGATTCATTTACCAGCCTCAGAATTGTCGCTTGTTCTTTTCTATCACTATATTTTCTGTTCCATTGAAGACAACCAATTCTAGTCTTGAAAGGGATATTTAGTGCATCAATTGATAGATGAGGAGGCTAAGGCCCAGATAGGAAAAAACGCTTCGCCCATAATTGCATTCTCAGTAATAATTGACCCCGGTCAATCTCAGTGCTTTTTTCATCCTAGCATTTTCTCATCTTTAAAGTACTGAGCCTCTAATTCTGTTTGCTTTAGATTCCTCTTGTAATGTTGGAGACTGGAGGGGGCTTCCTCCAATTCTTATCTTTTCTTGTTTACAGCCTATAATAATCATTCTCCTTGTGGCCAGGTTGTCCTTGCTGGGTCTCTGCCTTCAGACACTGGCTGTGCATTATCCCTGCTCTTGTAAAACTGCCTTGTTTCTTCCCTGGCAGCAAAATCACCGCTTTGCTGCCTGGCAGGGTGTGTTACTCACATGGGCAGCTTCCTGTGGCTTTAGACAGCAACCCCACGGCAACAGGATGAGGCGGCAGCCTCCCCTGTGCTGGTTTAGCCACAGGATCAGAGTGACCCACCGACACAGTGACATTTGGACCGCAGGAAACAACGACCCCAAGAACCTATTTTTTCTCTGTTCCCCTCCTGAATTTTGCATTTGATTTGTCAAGGAAGTTGCTGAGTATCTAGATAATAATGGTCATCATAGAGAGTTCAAGCCCAATGTTCTTTTAGGGGCTATGGCAAAATCGGTTTCTTTGCCAAAAACAGAAATAAAATCTGTATAAAGTCTGACTCGACACAACCATGGTGAATTTCAAGCAGAGAATACCTTTATTTGTTATCTGTTGACCCAGTGTTGTGCTAGGCACGCTGGACAGAATTAAATAAATCGTAGGTCTTGGAAGTAGAAGAGGATTTAAAATAGAAGAGTGCCCAATCCACTGATCTTGGACAAGAAATAAGTGACATTTTCTATTAAAAACATGACAGCTGAGGACTACTGGGCCCAGAGCCACAAGATTCTAGTGTGTGGATAGCACTGGAGTCAATGCTGTTTTGGTGTCAATGCATAATCCTCTTATCGGAGAGTAAACAGCATTGTCCACCAAGAACTTTCTTCTACCATGTTTCTCAGACTCTGATTTGAATTTTCATATACTATATATGGTATTAAACTATTCTCCACCTGAAAAAGCAAAATGTGTCACTATTTAATTATATTAAAAGTGTTCTTCTTCTCCCAGATAGATGGAACATTAAAATATTTTACGCTAGTAAATTCCCTAAGGATCAGAATGGAGTAGAAAGAAGGCAAGCCTTTAGATTAGATTTTCTTTCTAAACCCATCTTGATTTTGAATAGCATGCATTACCTGATACCTATATTTCTTTCTTTTCCATGGAGAAAGAAGGCAGACATGAATAAGTTCATTGAGACGAAAAAGTGATTGCAAAACATAGTCTAGCATAAAAGTGTAAAGCATTAATTTATCTCCCCTTCTCTTTTTGAAGATGTGGGGAAAGTGATTTGTCATTCTATTGATATTGCCACAGTGTCACAAAAGACTTAATGAGGATTACCAAATAACCCTTGTGCAGAGTTAAGCAACATCATTCAAGACCAAACAGCATGAAAAATGTATGTACAGTGACCTTAGCCTGGGATTAAAGGTCCCCATGACAGGATTCATCTTTTCCTCATCTACTTTCCCAAACAGTCACTATGGACGGTTGCTTAAGAGGGCAGCAGAGTCAGAAATCCCATCCTGCAATTTCATATGGACTACTTACATGCTCTAGGACTTACACATTCCACAGGGGTCAAAGACTCCCTAAGCTTCAAGTTCCCACCTTTAAAGGTAGCGACAATTATTATTTTATGCAAGGTTTTTTTTTTGTCTTTTTTTAAGAAGTTGAGAAGTAAAATGTGTTTTTTCCCTGTACACTTTTCTGCCTACTTAGCCGTTACAACTCTTCATGCTGTCATCACATTTTTCCTTCTAAATATTATTTCTCTTGTGTCACCCCTTTCCTGACATGAAATCTCCTTAAATGTGGAGCACCTATTATTCTTTTGTGTAAGTACTCTACAGCACCTAGCCAGTGCAGAGAACACAGTACATGCTTAATAAACATAAGCTGAATCAACAAATGAAAGAAAACCTAAACAGTTCCCAAGATTCCTTAGGCCAAGAGAAGGGAACAAAACATTTTATGATTATTGTACCTTATATTTTAGCATATTACTTTACTTTATATTCCATTATATTATAGGTACCATATCTAAATGCTTACCATTTACAAATATTGCATGGCACTTTGCATGCTTTATTTTGCTTATTGCTAGAAAGAATCTGTAATGTAATATTTCATTTTAGAAGAAAATTAAGGCTTAAGTAGGAAGCGTACACAAGTTATAAGTGGCAATGTCTGAATTCCATCCCTCTCAGATGCCCAAGATCATAATATTAATAAGTACCGTTTTTTTTATCCCTATCAGATTTAGGGTCTAGGGCCTAGTTTCTCAACCACAAAACTATTGATACTTAGCTGTGGGGGACTGTCTTGTACATCATGGGATGTTGAGCAGTGTCTCTCTCTTCTTCCCACAAGATGCCTGTAGCAACCTCCCCCTTGGAGTTTTGATAACCAAAAATATCCTTATATTTTGACAAATATCCTCAGTGGGTAGGGGGGATTCACCTACCATTGAGAACCACTGGTTTAGAGTTATACTGTCACACTGACCAGTGGTGATTAGAGGAATTTCTAGCAGGCAGTAAATACAATATGCTCAAGAAAATGCGAAAGGGCTGGATAACCCACACACTAGATAATCAGCTCCTGGATAATTGGGAATTGGTAGTATCAGAGACTGGACACCAATTCAGAATAATCACATTGAATTTCTGAAATGAAAAGAAAGGCAATTTTGCAAGCCATTCAAGCTACAGGTTTGCATCAGGTCCCGCCTGCTCTATTGTAAGCTCAGCAGCTTAGCTGATGGTAAAATAGGCTTTTGTCAGAGTCCAGATGAGGGCTCAGCTTGGGGCTGTCACTGTTTTGAGTGGAACACCTGTGGTTTTGAATTTTTCCAGGGCTCCCCTGCTGCTCAGTGCCATCCTGCTTTGGGTATTTTTAGAGCACTGCTTTGTTTTAAGTAAAGCCATATTGCAAAGGTACTTTGAGTCAAACTGGACCTTGTGACAATCAGTTATTTGGTATAAGATAAGGCATTTGGGAAATGCTTAAAGCAACTTTGATACAACATTGAGTGAGTCTGAGAAGGGGGAAGTGGGTTACCTCTTAGGAGAGAGACTCTAACTAAGTCTGCATTACTCAGGGAACAAACAAAGCATGTGCTTTTATAACCAGCAAGTAGGGGCGCTAAAAATGAGACAATATCTTGGAAAGACTTTAGTATTTGACACTTTTAAAACTCTCAAATTAAGCATTATGGTAAAAATAAATTCTGTCAAATGTCCTTACATTTATTTTATAGCTGGTAGAATTGGGAGCAGAGACAAATCCCAAATGTCTGCAGAGAAGCAGTTTTTTGGTAGGAGTTTGCTGGGCCAGTGGTACCAAGGACATGTCTGTAAACCATATTGGAATATTTGGAGAGTACAGAAAGGAATATTGGATGGGGTTTGATGGAGAGTCAAGGAAAAGAGCTAACTGCCTACACCCCTTCTTCTCTCTTAACTCATGCAACGGCAGCACCATGGGGAAGGGGCGTCATGTTCTTTCTGTGCCTCAGAGTCTCTGATGGTCTTAATTCAACTGTTAATTCTAGGGGGGTAATGATAGCAGTCCAAAACATCTTAGCAAGATTTGGAACAGGGCAGGTAAACTTTTTGGTATTCCTTGCTTCATATTTGTCTACATAGGTAGAAGGCAACATGGTAATGGCCCAGCAGACATTCCCACCTTGAAAAGAGTATGGAAGGGACAGTATGTCTTTGTGCCCAAATTTCTAACAGCTGATTCAGTGGCTTCTAGAGCAGAGCCAGACTCATTTTCTGTTTGCAGCATAGGCATCCCTTCCTCTAGAATCACCCCTCCAGACTGAGTAAGGTATGGGTCTTCTTCACCCTACTGTAATAATCTAACTACAGCTTTTATCACAATGTATTGTGCTGGCTCCATGATTTTCCTCTTTTCCTGCTTGACAAGAAGCCCCATGATAGAAGAAGCCCTATTGATGTCACTTACTAATGTATCTTCAGCCTGCTGAAAAGGGTCTGGCACATAAAAGCACTTAACAAATGCTTATGGAATAAATAATTCAATGAACACATAGGTACTTAATAAATAGGTGTCAGGTGGAAAGAAAAAGAAATAATCAATATAAATATAATTATCTTTACTAATTAAATTTTGGTCAATTTTTTTTGTAGATAACATATCAAGATCACACACCTCCCATGAAAAAAGAAGCTATATTGGGTGTGTTGATAGGCAGGGGAACAGAGGATTCATTCTTAGGAACATAGTGATGAGGACTTAGACTTTTAAAATCACAAGGAAACTAGCAAACATGCAAAAGGAGATCAAGGTCTAAACTTGATCTTACATATAAAATAAGTATACTCCAGACACATCATAAACTGTGAACCAAATACAGCAATAACTCTGTCATGCCAAAATAGCATACCAGATAAAAACAACATGGAAAGATACCATATAAATGGGAAAGAAATTGTGGGCAATTCTCAAAATCTAAAAATATAAAGTCTCTATTTCCAAATGCCTTAAAAACAGAAAGATAATTAGTCTGAAGAGCACTTGAGAAGATTTAGTTTTAGGTGTATCTTCAGATTTGATTATTAGATTTTAAATGCCTAAATTTCTTTGTCATTATTATATTAAGTTTCAAGGTCAAATTCAAAGTAGCTTCCTATGTAAAGCAATGTGCTTTACACATTCTAAGTAGCTTCCTATGTAAAGCAATGTGCACGTTAAAACATAAAACTTAGAATCACATGAAATAGCTAAGCACTTAATTTCAGCTTTCCCAGATTGCTTTGCTGTTTCAATGTCCAACTTTCTCAAATAATGTTATTTTGATTACAACTGAATAGGCATTTTTAAATGTCATGGTATTTGAAAGAAAAAAATGACCTTGCAATCATAGTATGCCATCATGCTGTATAAATTCTAAATGTGTAATTTATGTTTGTTCCTCTGCATTATACAAAGTAATTGACAGATTTTGACAAAAATAAAATGTACATGTTTTATATAATCATCTGTATTTATTTTCTGATACCTACCAAGGTTTATATTGTTAGGTTTGGGTTATTTTTGTTTTTATTTTTATTTTTACACTTTGACTTAGCCTGTCAGAAACAAAATTCTCCTTTTGATGGCCTTAAAATATTTTAAGTGCAGGCAGGTTCAGAAATATAATTTTTCATAAGAAAAAGTCAACTCATAAAGAAAAAAGTACTTGGAGATGATTTGAATGCAATTTTCTATCTAGATTCCCTAAGGACATGCTCATTATATGTTACTATTTTAGAATTATAGAAGACAATTTATATGAAGACCTGAGATCTTAAATTCCATCTTATTAATAAATTATACCTTTAAAATAATATACTAAAGGAATAATAACTCTATGCCTTTTCTAAGAATTTGAAATCATATTCTCCTCAGTAATATATGTTTCAAAAGTGTTGAAGAAAAGAAGTTGGTCTTTCTTTCTGTCTCAATATCAGATCAAAGACAATATTCAAAATAGTTAGAATTATTTTTCTTACCCTGTTTCTCATGAACTTTAACTTTTACTGTATTTCTCACATAAGAAACTGTTAAATTGAATTCTGGTAAATATGAACAATTCTTCTTTTCCAGATATATGTTAATTTATGACCTTTGGATAATGAATATGTCAGTTATATATCTATATGAATACAGATAGGTGGTAACATAATCACTTATTTTTATGAACATTAAGTCTCAATACGATTTGCTGTGTGTCTTTGCTAAAAAATACAATTTTCAAGTGTCTTGAACTGAGTCTTCAGACTAACATATTCTTTGTTACAAAATATTTATTGTGATTTTTCAGAGCACACACGCATATGTTTTAAAAACATCATTAAATCAAGGGAAGAATTTCGGGAATGACTTTACCTAAATTCAGCAACTTGGATACAACTAGAGATTTTCATACTAGTAAAGTAAGTCAGAAAGAGAAATTTCTGACAAATACCACATGATATCACTTACATGTGGAATCTAAAATATTGTGCAAATGAATCTATCTACAAAGCAGAGACAGACTCACAGACATAGAGAACAGACTCTCTGTTGCCAAGGTGGATGGGGAGGGAGTGGGATGGACAGGGAGTTTGGGGTTGATAGATGCAAACTCTTTCATTTAAAATGAATAAGAAGTGATGAGGTCCTACCGTACAGCACAGGGAATTATATCTAATCTCTTGGGGTAGAACATGGGGGAAGATAATGTGAGAAAAAGAATGTATATTTATATATGACTGGATCACTATGCTGCTCACCAGAAACTGGCACAACACTATAAATAAACTCTAATTTTAAAAAGCAAATGTTTTAATATAGTGGTATGTATACATTTATATGTCAGTCTTTGAGAAAGTGATGGGGAGGGAAGGGCATCAGGCTCTATAACGCCGTGGATATTACAAGTTGTGGAACCAGTTGCTAGTTTTTCTACCAACTAGTGAAAACTACCTTCTCTGAGATTCTGTTTCTTACTTCTTGGGGGAGGTAATTAGACTGGATTGCCGGATGGCAATCTTTGCTTTCCTTTTTTTAAAATGATGCAAACTATTGCATTTGGAGTGGATAAGCAATGAGATAGTGCTGTAGAGTCACGTGTGATATCTAATCCCTTGTGATGGGACATGATAGAGGATAATGTGAGAAAAAGAGTACATATATGTGACTGGGCCACTTTGCTGTAGAGTAGAGATTGGCAGAACACTGTAAATCAACTATAATGGAAAAAGTAAAAATTTTTAAAATAAAAAATAAAAAAATTTTGTTAGTATTGCTGCTTAGCACAGAACTGGCCTTATCCTTCTAAGTTTCTTAGTTTGAAAAGTTTCAGTAAAAAAACTGTCTTTTAAAGCCAATAAATATCTGAGTACTTGGAAATTAAAATATACATACCTTTATAATATTTATCATAAAACTTAACCAAGGATTAACTGGGCTACGTGTGGTTTTACTATTTGGAAGTATTCATGAGACTTGATCAGCTACAAAGAAATGTTCAGTTCATGGTACCTTCTCTACTTGATTTTGCAGAGCAGAATTTTCTTTTCAGGAACTGCCGTTTGGAGTTTTTATTGAAGGACAAATGCATACTTGTCAATCGTTTCTATAATTCGTTTTTAAAAGTTATGTGCTGCTTAATTGCTGTGAGAATTTAGTCATACATGAATTCGAAATTTGGGGGCACATTAATGACCCTTGGATTATTAATGCTATCATTAATTTTTTAATTCAAAGAATCTTTGAGGACCAGAATTTAGCTACTGTAAATCTCAACTTCATTTTATAGATATGTTTCACTGTTGTAAGCATTTGAATAAAAACACATTAATATAAATAAAATAGTCATATTGTATGTATATAAAATACCTGTAAAATGAGAATATTTTTATGAGAATGAGAAACTTGGCTTATAACTCAGCATTCATGGAACCGAATACTCACATCTTGCCTGCATGAAATCAAGCAGCAGGCAGATTTCTAACAGAAATTGTTCATAGGAGTTCCTGTTTGTTTCCTTGAGACTCTGAAGCCTCATTAGGAATTTTTTTTTTTTTTCACTTTATTCTCCCTGGCTGGTTTAAGTGAACCTGTTCAAAGGAAACATCTAAAGGCTAAGAATTTTTCTCCTCTCCTCTGAGAGCTTGAAATATGCCAGTACTACTGAGAATGATGAAAGAGGAAAACCAAAAGTTTAGAGCAAAGATAAATGAAGGATTGTTGCCAGGCTTTTTTTCTGTGAAGTTGGAGAAGAAGTTGGACTCAGAACCACTTATGTAACTAGTGCCCCACTAATACTACTTCTGAACTATCTGGTTGTCGGTGACAACTATTGGGGCTTTTTCCTATATGTTGGGTAACATTTAGGAAAGTAAACAGTTACCAAAACAATCTCAGCTTCCAAGGGTTCAGTCATTTTTGCGATAGTCACCGGGGGCGAGGCTGCAGTCTGTGCCTTCCTTTTGGCCTTTTGTGTCTGAAGATTGGTGAAGTAGTTGACAGCTGCAAACTCAATAAGAGCAGAGAAGACAAAAGCAAAGCAAACAGCTATAAACCAATCCATGGCGGTTGCATAAGACACTTTTGGTAAGGAATGCCGGGCACTGATGCTTAAAGTAGTCATGGTTAAAACAGTGGTGATTCCTAAAATGAAAAAGAATGAGAAATGCAGTATTAGCATTTGCAACCGAATAGCAAGATCAAATGGAAACATGATGATGGAGGGGATTAAACACTGCACAAATGTAATTTTTATGACTGTTTTAACATTTTTTAATGGTTTGCAATTATTGTCATAGGCATTCACATTTTTGTATTCTTCCACACCTACTGTGGAATTGTGTATATTGTAGTTGCTCAAAAGCTTATGTTTTGAATTGATTTAGTTTATTATAAAATTTGTTATGAATAATTCTAGTTCTTTACTTCTTGAGAAACCTAGAGCAAAGTATTAATAATTTTATGTATTTAAATAAAATTTATTAACTTTATTAAGTAAGGAAGCTTTGACATGATCAAATTTAATAGCTGATAGTCTTTCATCATATTTAATAAGTCAATTTGGAATGAACAATAAATGTAAAATATATTTCTCAAATTTTTAAATTTCTAGCTTGGTTTTAAGATAAAATATTTACTAATGAGAAATTTTATCACTCATCTGTCTGCAGTTTTCTGTCTTGAAGCATTTATATAATACAAAGGTGGTCAACACCATTATGTAAATATTACTTTATACTTTGCAGAAAGTGGTCCATTTGAATACAGTAAATTAAAAAAGTCAAAATTCATCTGAGGCTTCAATTCAGCTCAGGTTTTCCATATAAACTACTAAATTTATAATCATGAAAACTCAAAAAATTGGATTTTGTAACAGGTGATATTTTGTCTTAGAGTTTGTTTTATTTCATTTTAGTTCCATCACACTAGTGGTCATTATATACATCATAAATGGGACTAAATACTTATGTTGAAGAGTGGGAAATTGGTGATATTTAACTACTTTTAGGTCTAGAAAAATGTCAAATTTTTTATGATCCAACCTAATGAAACTGAAATAAAATTTGTGTTAGTGTTCAATACCTCGGCCTTTGTTTCTGTTGATTTACATGTCAGATTTTATTTTCTATTTTTTTTAGTCATGAAAAAGCAAATTGAGGTTAAAAAAATTCTCATAAATAGGGAACATGAAAGTCATCGGAAATAGCCATAATTCTTACTGAGACAAATCTCCTGTTGATTCACCACATAACTTATGATAAAATAAGGGTCATGTTATGTGATTTCATGTATCTGAAGGACATAGGAGCTTATCTACTTTGTGGATTGAAAAAGTGGGAGTTCCCATTGTGGCTCAGCAATTAACGAACCGGACTAGCATCCGTGAGGCTGTGGGTTCAATCCCTGGCCTCGCTCAGTGGGTTAAGGATCCGGCGTTGCCGTGAGCTGTGGTATAGGTCACAGACGAGGCTTGGATCTGGCGTTGCTGTGGCTCTGGAATAGGCCAGTGACTACAGCTCCGATTGGACCCCTCTCCTGGGAACCTCCATATGCTGCGGATGTGGCCCTAAAAAGACCACAAAAAACAAAACAAAAAAAACGCATTGGTGTGAATATTCACCTAAAACACACAGGTGATATGAGCTGGAGGATGACTGAAATTAGAGCCCAAAGAGTGAAGCGTACCAAAGACAGTTCTGGCCGGCACAGACTCCTTATTAATCCAGAAAGACACCTGGGAAAGAATGACCGTCATGATGCAAGGAGTATATATCTGTATCATGAAGTAGCCCATCTTCCTTTGCAAGTGGAAATAAACCGTCATTATTACATATTCACCTGTTGGAAGACAGATGTATCAGTATTATTGCTTTTGACAGTGTGCAAAAAGAGTGTGGTTGGAAATAAATCTTGCAGATTTTTAAATGAACATCGGTTGGAAGAAAAGGCATTTTTTCTAGGTATGACAGAGCTACTCCTTCAGCAGATGATAGCTACATCAGCTCATTTTTTTTCTGTGGGGTTCTTTGTATCATAAACATTCAAAACTATTCATTATAATGCTACATAAATCTATAGATGCACATGGTTGCAAAATCAGCTTTAAAAAAAAAAGCTACTCATCACTTCAGAAGAGCAAGTTTAACTGAGCATGGGTATTGCAGAGGAAAAGATATAGAAATTTTAAAAATGTGTGCTGGAGTCACCTTGCAGGATTATATCCATGCCTTGGTCAAATTCTTACCTGTGTTAGATTTGATTGTTTCACTAGATACTGTTTGTCCAATCAGGTCATACTGAAGTAGGCTTGAAGATTCTTCTGGGACTTCCACTGAGTAAAGTGGTCCTTTTTTCCATGTATATATGATTTCACTTTTGGGGTAAGCATCTGAATTTTTTAAACAAATCAAGCATAGCAGTAAATCTGGCTAGTTTTTTGTGTGTGTGCTTTTTTTTTTCTATTAAGCATATTTTGTTCATTATAAGAAGGAAATACATTTTTAAAAATGTTTATCTTTAATCCTGATAACCCAAACCTCTCACTATTAAGATCGACAGATATGATTAAGTTAATTCCCAGAATCAAACCAAGAATGTCATAGTAATATTTCTCTTTTGTTTTCAAGTATATGACTAAAACCCAATAATTACATATTTCGAGGGCATTATTTGACTCTCAGAAAGTTTTTGCAACTTACAACTCCCAAACTTGAGTGGACAAGCATGCCCGTCCATAGGGAAGTTAACCAGCCTCATAGGACAGTCAGCATTGATAGTGAGCCTATGGAACATGGAAATAAGTGTTTCTGAGTTAGTATGATGGATAAACCATTTGGGCAGAGGAAGTAGAACTGGGGAATCCTCACCTCATTGTGTAAAGAATGGTTCCATTCTGCATTATTCTGAAAAGTTTATTAGGAGTTGTCATATTGTGAGCAATTGATTTTTTGCCATTCCTGAAAAAAGTGTCAGGTGTCCAGATTTTACTGACCATCAAGTTATTCAAACTCAAAATCTCAGCTGGCCCCCCAAACTTCAACCTCTCATCAGTCCAAGTCTGGCGGAAGAAAACGTCCATCGTATACTCCTAAGAGAAAATCAAATATTCACGCAAGTCTAATAATAATTTATTCACTAGCTTGCATGCCCAATCCTAAAACTTAAGAAATAAAGCAACCCTTTTTTATGACAATAACTTATCAAGATAATTATTTCAGTGAATTATTGTTTTTTCAACTCAAAGATTATAATATTATTATAAAAGACCGTGCTGTGTTGTGCAAACCTCCTCCTCCACCTCAACCCTTTTTTGAACTTTCTCCCTCTTTTTTCTATCAGTTGTCCATCTTGCCATCTGTTGGCCTATCGATTTCTCCCTTCTTAATTTAGAAGAAAAATAAGAAAAGATTTAGTCTGGGCTTTGAACTGGTCTTCCTACCATTAGTTAGTCTAACCATTCCTCTTAGCAACATGCCACTTTCAAAGGTATCTCTAAGCAACGTACCTGGTACTATTTAGTAAAGTCCCAAGAATAGAGTAACTTTACTTGATAAGCATAATTTGGCTGCACATCTTAATTATTTTACATTGTTCTCAGAGAACATAAAAGCAAACGTTACCGTGATTACTCACACAAAGCATCATTGAAGTATGTATAATCAAATTTATGAGTTTTAATTTGTGGCTTTTAAGAAATAACATTAAAAGTCATAAGAATAATGATAAGGTCCATTGAAAAAGTCAGTGATAAATAACAACTTGTAATTACATCAATACATTTCCAAAAATTACTTTGCCTACTTTACATGTTCCTTTATGAGACCTATTACAGCAAGTGGTGATTGTATTTTAAAAATATAATTTGATATACTGTATACCAATGTAACAATGATCCAGGCTGTAACAACCATCTCTTGCTCAAAAACACTTGAAAAAGAGACACATGCATAAAATAAGGCTCCAACTGTCCCCAGATTTCAGTGCTACAGTAGGATATGGCTGTGATTATTTATTCTTGGGATGAGTCAGTACCCAAAAGAAAAATATGGTAGTTAAAATAACTGAGGATACTGGGGAATGCTGACTCTCCTTTCTTTCAAGACTTGAGACATTTATCTCTTAAAGTCCTCCTCACCTTCTCTCCATCTTGCTTGCTTTTTTTTCTTACATTTCTTCTACACCCTTCGCTTCCTCTTTTACTCCTTCATTTTCCCTTTTTTCCATTCTTCTTACCTTATCAACTCAAAGAGCAGAAGATGAAAAAGTCTCTGATAACTGTTTATCTAGAATTACATTCCCTTAGTACATTTAATGATGTACTGCTTTAATAAGTTATGTTTATTTCAGTTTCAGTATCCATATTTTACTTTTAGAGGAACATACTACCTGAGAAATACGAAAGAAGCATGATACATTTTATTCTAGGAGACTGGTTCAGGTTTTCATTGCCACTTACTATAAATACCTTCTTCTGAATCCTACAGCCATCTGTACCTGGAACAGAGTTCCCAGAACACCTACTGGTCCATTTGCAAACATAAAACGTGGAATGCATTAGCCTTTCCACAGGACTCCTTTTACTGTTTTAATAAAACATACTGAGAATGATACACTGCAGAAACAGCTATGTTTTATGTTTAATAGATATTCTCAATACATTTCTATGTGGCATACCATTTTATTGGTTTTTATTTTTGCTACTCCATAAATTTATTAGGACTTCATAAAGATGGAGAAAACCTTCTCTTTGCAAGATAGAATCGGTGTATATGTGGACAGAAGAGAGAATATCATCTTAAAAGGCCCTTCAGATTAGAGTTCAAGCAGAGCCTTTAGTGAAATGTGAGGATTAAGCCTGTAAGCTGCTCTAATGGCCATTTCCTCCCAGCCTGAGCACACATATTGCGGTGTGGATCTGGAGCCAAGTTTGGTAACAGTGCCCATTATTATTACTTCTGGGATCCAGCCCTCTCCCCCATAAGTAAAATCACTCTCCTCCCTCAGAGCTCACTCACCATCTCCACATCTGACACGGGCCCAAAACTTGTCACGTAGATGTCTGTTTGGACTTCAGTGACAGCACCTGAAATGAGCCCGTAGGGATGGGAGCAATTCTCAGTAATGACTCTGCCATAACACCCCTTCCCATGGTCAGAATCTGCAATCTATCCTAAAGTTACTCCAGTAGCAAGAGTCCTTTAATTTTTTAACTCTACAAACTCACACCAGTTGCATTATTTTGAACATATTCTGGTCAAATTGTGGAATTTAAGGAATGGAAGAGAACTAGGTTAAAAAAAATAACCTTAAGTTTTAGCAATAGCTTTTATAGGACAAATACCTTAAAAAAGTGCTTTACCTGGAGAGTTTTTTTTTTTTTTTTTTTGTCAACTGACACACCCTATGAGGCAAGCACTGTTCATAACTCACATTACAGTTGGGAAAGCTGAGTCACAGTTCAAATAACTCATATTTAAGGTCACTGACTGAGGAAGGGACAGAGACTGGATGGGAACGTGTGCACACAAATACACACACGGCTCCTCTTCAGTGCCCTGCAACTTACACTTTGCATCCTGAGCCCTCTGGGCCTTGGAGGGGCACTAAGGGGGCGACAAGGGTACAGATGTTTGGTCTAGTAAGGATGCTGTCTCTTACCTCCAAATCCCGGCCGTAGCCGATTGTCATAGCCTTCTAGCAAGTTGTCCAGGATCCGGCTGACGTTTTCTGAGTAGAAGTTTCCTTCATCTTCAAGTTTCCCTAGGGCATTTTCTGCCCTATGAGTAGACAGTCAATCATGCTCACTGCCAGTCTCAGAAAAAATGAGCTGTTCCTTCTACCCTTGTCTAACCCACCACAGAGATGTGCCCCACCACCCAGTCTTCTTCCATGAGTTGGTATAGAACTCCCCCAATGGGTGTGTACTTTCCCTTTCTCCTGAGCTAAAAGGAAAAATCAGGAAAAAAAAAGGTCTTACTCACCATAGAATCATGTACAACCAGGGCAGAGGCAACGCCATCCTGCAGCGCACTGAAATGCCCAGTTCTCCCCCTCCTGCTTCCTCCTGCTCCCAATGGCTCCTCTTTGCCAATTAACTAGAGCAGTCTTCTGGACCACTCATATCCCTTCTCCTTGTTTGCATCCAGCCAGTAATCCAGTAGATGAGAAGTTTGCCAGCTAAATTTGGAGGGTTCCTCTTGCTCTCTTTGCTCTCTGTTCTGTCTTTTCAGATAGAACAAGGGGTTTTGGGGCCTTCAATACATCCTAGTGGCCACTCAACCTCCTCTGACTGACTCAGTTGGGAAATGAGAGTCTGAAGGCACAGTGCATGGTCAGAGAGCAGTGACAATAATTGAATAAGGCATTAGGGGAGATAAGAAGGGAGAAATCCACTGCTAGTTTTGGCATGGACTTAGCAGGGCCCTGTGAGGAAATCTGGAAGGCAGTGGCATCTTGCTGATTGAGATTATGTTCCAATGGGCTCAGCATTTATTTCTATGGTTCACAGAAGGATTTCTGCATGCCTCTTGCTGCTTTAAAAGTCTAACAATATGGGGATCCTTTTGGATTCTCTTTCTGATTCCATCAGCTTTATTGCATCAGATGCACCTTTCCTTTTCCTTTAAAAAACTGGTTCTCATTCTTCTTTATAAAGCACTTATAATGCTCCAGAAGAGCTCCTGACCACCTTGCTGTTGGATTAGTGTCTTTTTGTTTGTTTGTTTTGTTTTTTTACCAGTTACTTTGCTGATCCTTCCTGTTAAAGTTGTGGCATCTCAAGCTAAGATATAAAGGAATTCTACCAGTATTGATAGAAACCTGGCCGGTTTCATGAATGCTGCCAATAAGAGACAATGTCTGAAAATAGCTTATTAAGGTTTGTATGTAGAAATGCTGTAAGAATCAAACATCTGTAAACATGGTTAATGATGATGTTGCTGGCACTATTTTATTAGGCTTACAGCAAGACAAAAGCAAAATGTTGAAACCCTAGAAACAGCATTCTCTACCCAGGCTGGTCAGGGAAATTTTGAGAAAAAGAAGTTTCTTTAAGCCTTAAAATTTTAATCTTTACATAAAATATTAAAAATAATAAAGTATTGTGATATGTATATTTAAATTCAGGAACAAAAGAGCAAGAAGAAAATGTCCCTTTCACCATCCTCCTGCCAAATCCACCCACTATCTACCTAGTTCACAGTCTGTATCTTCAGCACCTGAATTCTACGAAAGAGATAACTTGAAGACATATAGCACAGTCTTGAGAGTTTTTTCTGAAGACATGACATAAATCATTTGAGAAGAATTTCAAGAAATTAGCTATAAACAAAACAACAGAAATGGGAAAAATGTAAGATTTCTTATGAGATAGTTCTTTGTTTTGTTTTTTAAGGTTACTGCATCTATAGTTACATGGAATTTTCTGATTACTCATCAAAATCCTGAATTCTCTCCAGTATTCCTGGCAAGTAATACTCAGCATCCAGTTTCTCAAGT
>PVHT020000165.1:10940698-11012625 GCA_004024745.2 Catagonus wagneri
GGTCTAATCGGAGCTGTGGCCACTGGCCTGCGCCGCAGCCACAGCAACGCAGGATCCGAGCCGCGTCTGCGACCTACACCACAGCTCACGGCAACGCCGGATCGTTAACCCACTGAGCAAGGGCAGGGATCGAACCCGCAACCTCACGGTTCCTAGTCGGATTCGTTAACCACTGCGCCACGACGGGAACTCCTAAAGGCTCCTAAAATCTTATTTTGCTGTTGTTCACTACAGATCCTTGTTTTCATATTTCTTTTTATTCTTTTCACTCTAAACTTACTACAGCTAATTACCACAATGTATTTTCAATTCCCATTGATTGCACTAAAATCTCAAATATTTGATGCTTTAAATATTTCTCTGTTCTTTTTTTTACTACAACTTACCATTTTTACTCCTCATTGGACTCCATACTTATCCCTACAACTTTATCTTTTTTTTTTTTATCAATACGTTTACTATCCATCTCTGATTTGTATCACTCTCAAGTTTAGTGAGGTTTCTAAAACTGAACTTTTTAATATGGTAAAAAAATGATCATAGGTGACATTGTGCATTTATATACATATTCCTATAGAATAATCATGTTTTTCTACCAAAAATTATTTATTCAAAAAAGGAACATATACCAGCTGTTACATTTATCTCTAAAGAGAAGATTAACATACTTGACTCTATTTTCTGATGGGTTTTAATTAGTAATTTAATAAAGGAGAAAGAATACTGTTTCTAATTTCAACAGGAAAAAAGATCCTAGGCCTTGAAAGGTAATAAGTTATGTAATTTCAGTCATTTCACCCCTGCAGAACTCACCTTTAAATGAAGGTGCTGGATCTATGTCACCTGAGCTCAATTCTGGGCATTCAATTTATACTTGGTGTCTATATGTCATGAAGTCACTTGTTCACACCTCCCTGTCAGAATTGACAGACAAGCTCTAGTAGCTCTAGTAGCAGCATTGCTGGTCTGATTGCAATTGTTATTTTCCCATGGTACTAGCTATAAAAGAGAGAATTAAAAAACATGGCAATGGCTATGACTTTGAGAGATGTGTGGTCATTTATGTAGTATTTTGTAAGCCAACTCTTCCTATTTAGAAAATTACCTCCTTCTGGTAAATTATAGAACATTTATTTCACACCTTTCTACTTAATAGCTGTGACTTTTTTTTCTATATATATTTTTAAATCACCTTGGACAATCACTTGCTTTGCTTTGCTGTTTTTCTTCACTCAAAAGCCTAGAATTCCAATCCTCCCCAACAGTACTGCTATTAAGATGCTGGACTGAGCAGAAGGACAGTATGAAAAAAAAATCTATCTCCCTTCTTCGTCCTAAACTTTGACCTCCGTTTACCACCACCAACAACACAGTTTTGTGTGTATGAAATTAATCAAAGACTCAGTGATTACTGGAGAGGTTATTGCCCAGAAAAAGCAAACTTGGCACCAGATACTAAGTAGTACTTTCCATGATACAAAAAAACTAATGCGTACAGATATGCCTACATATGTAAGTATAGAACAAGCACATCCTCAAGGCAGATGTGGAATTGCCTCTTGGAATTGCCAATTTCCATTGGATTTTTTATAAAATAATGTTAGAACTGAACCTCAGAACACCAGTAGCTCCTGTTTTGTCAAATAATAACTTCAACCAAGTATATTTACCCTTTGATCATTAGTGTTTTATATTTTTTAGATTTTTTAAGTTAAAGTACAGTTGATTACAAATGTTTTGCCAGTGTCTGCTGTACAAAAAAGTAACACAGTCATAAATACATATGCTTTTTTTTTTTCTCATTATTTTCCATCATGTTCTATCCCAAGAGACTGGATCTAGTTCTCTGTGCTATAGAGTAAGAACTCATTGCTTATCAATTAGAAATGTAATAGTGAAGTTTGGGGTTCGTAGATGAGCATTAGCATTTTTATAGCTGCTTGTATTTGCGTAACTACTTTCCAGCAAGTACAGAGGACTTAAAACATTCTCCCTGTCTTAGAAACTGTTATGGAAGACAAGTCAGTCTAAAAATAATAAATGCAATTTAAGACTATATCAGTGGAAATTAACAGTATTAATAATAGCTACAAAATATTTAACTTGTACACTTGCCAAGAATTATGTTAAGAATTCCGCATTCTCCATCTTATTCACTGGGGACAAAAAAAAAAAAAACTATGAGTTGCCCATAATTTAGCCCATTTTGTGGATTGGTAAGTATGTAACCTGCCTAATTTCAATTAGCTAATAAGTCGTAGAATTAGAATTTAAAACGAGATTTTTCTACTCAGAAGCAACTGGGTTCAAACTAAGGCCAGGGGCAGAATCCAGTGAAAGACATGTTTCAGTGCTATTAAAGAAATAATTTCTACGTGTCACATTTATCCAAAGATGGAATGAGTTACTATAGAAGACAATGAGGAGTTTTTTTTTGTGTGTGTGTGTGTGTTAATAAAAGTATTCAGGTATGGTGTGGAACGCCATGAATGGGTCCTGTGAATGCATGTTTCAGGAGGAAAATTACATGATTCCTAAGAAAATTCAGCAGGACATCAAGGTTACTTGAGGGCATTCCAAAGAGGATCTGTTTGAGTCCTTAAGTGAATATTTGGATTCAAAGATTTAGCTCTGGAGTGTCTCTGGAGTGAGAAGGAGAATTTAAAGAGGTTCTTGGTGGTAAAATGTACTTTGGAGGTACATTGGAGGATTTGGAGGAGAAATATGCAGAGATCATACTAAGTTGTACTAAAGAAGGAAGCAGAATCGTGGATTATATAATAATATGTATTTGAACACGACGTGAGTTTTATACATTGACTATCTCTAATCTGGGTAAATGCCTTATAAACTAGCCATTTTTATCTTCATTGTACAAAAGGACAAAATGAGGCTCACAAATGTAAGTAACATCCCAGGGCTAGTTAGTATCTCTGATTCCAAAGTAAATACTTTTTGACAAAGCATATTGTTTATTTTTTATTATTATTAAAGTTGATTTACAGTGTTTCATCAAGTTCTTTTGTACAACAGTGACCCAATCACACACATTTCCCTGTGCTGTACAGTAGGATACTTTTGATCCTTTATATAGTCATATACATTTTTTAAATTTAATTTGTAAAAATGTAAAAATGTATTTTTCGTTAAAGTTTTGTTGATTTACAATGTTGTGCCAATTTCTGCTGTACAAGAGTTACCCAATTTTATACATATACATACATATATATATATATATATACATATACATATATATATATGCACACACACACACATTCCCTTTAGTAAATTATATTCCATCATGGTCTGTCCCAAGAAACTGAATATAGTTCCCTGTGCCATACAGTTGGAGCTCACTGTTTGTCCATTTGAAATGTAATACTTTACATCTACAAAACCCAGTCTCCCTGTCCACCCCACTCCTTCCCTCTCCCTCTTGGCAACCACAAGTCTCTTTTCTATGTCTTTGAGTCTGTTTCTGTTTTGTAGATTGGCTCATTTGTGCCATATTTTAGATTCCACATATAAATGATATCATATGGTATTTGTCTTTCTCTTATTCTTAGTATGATGATCTCTAGTTTCATCCATATTGCTGAAAATGGCATTATTTCTTTTCTATGGCTGAGTAGTATTCCATTGCATATTTGTGCCACATCTTCTTTATCCTTTCATCTGCTGATGGACATTTTGATTGTTTACATGTCTTGGCTATTATAAATAGTGCTGCCATGAACACTGGGGGGCATGTATTTTTTGAATTTGTTTTCTTTTAATATACGTCCAGGTTGGGATTGCTGGGTCATATGGTTGTTTAGTTTTCTTAAGGAACCTCCATACTCTTCTCCATAGTGGTTGCCCCAGTGTATAAAAGTACATTCCCACCAACAGTGTAGGAGGCCTCCCTTTTGTCCACACCATCACTAGCATGTATTATTTGTAGACATTTTGATGGCAATTCTGATCAGTGTGGGGTGATACCTCACTCTAGTTTTGATTTGCATTTCTCTAATTTAGCAACATTGAGTGTCTTTTTATATGCCTAATGACCGTCCATACTGATATGATTTTCTAAAGTTAGGGCTCTTAAGCTCTCAACCAACCATGTTTTTTACGTTGTTGTTATCTATGAACACAGTAGAAAATCCCCGTGCAGTGCCTCTTGGGAATCCAGTGCAATAGGGTAAAATTGCTCTGGGAAACAAAGGACAATAAAAGAACATTCTTCCAGACAGAAGTTTTGAATTGTTCTGGCTTAATTAGAAATAAAATATTAAACACATTACAGGGCCTTTTGGTGCCCCTCAAAGTATAGGCAGACAATATTGATTTCAAACCTCAAGACAGAAATATAGCAGGATGAAAATGTTGTGTGTAAAAGAACACAGGTATATGAATTCATGATTTTTTACTTGTTCAACCAGTATAAGTTCAATAAGTTCAGTTTATTGTCTGTCATATGTTGAGAATACAGAAATTAAAAAAATAATGCTTACCCTCAGGTGAGTTCACATGGTGGATATTCATCAATATGATAGAGCAAACAAGATACTGAGTACGAAAGATAAAATTTATTAATACTGTACTGTGGAAACAGAGTGAGGAGGAACCAGGGTAGGGAAGGAGGGGTCATGATTATTTAATGAAAAAGATGACATTTGGATTGAGCTTCAGCAACTGAATAAACTTTTAGTAGATTAGAAAAGGACTTTCAAGGCTTCATGATGAGCTCAGAGGCATGGTGATTCATGTTGTTTATAAACAACAAATAACTATGGAATAGTAGAGTATAGGTAAAAAAGAATAATAAAGAGGATTAAAAGTCTAGAAGAGAAAATTGAATCCTGTAGAGGGAGATATCCATGCTCCTCAATGAAGGATTTGTGAAAAGGCTTGGAGCTCTATACCAGACCACGATGGAGTTGTCTAAACAGTTCTTAAGAGCACTTTTTCTCTGAGAATTGCCCTGCTATTTCATGGCATGGAGGCTTGTTTGTCATGTCTGTACTACTGGATCCAAGATCAACCCTCCACTGAATAGACCATTTTAGAATCAAGTAACTTGGGTTCTTTAGCAGATAAGTTACTTAGGCAAGTTATTTATCGTCTTTAGGCACCATCTTCATCACCCATAAAATGATAAGTTCTCCTCAAGAATTAAATGAAAAATGCATGAAGACGTTTATCATGGGAAATTTCCCAAAGTAAATAAGAAATAAAAACATCCATCAACACCATAACTACCATCATCACCGTGATCGTCATTGTCATCATCATCTTTGTTCAAATCAAATCTTTTCTCTCCTGCATTTAGAAATGTCAAAATTTAAAGTTTGGTCTGTGTCTGCTATGAAATTGAGTTGTTATGATTTTTGTACACCTACAATTGTAATAAAATTCATTAAGCAATGAAAAAAAAATAAAGTTTGGTCTGTGTCATTTATTAAGCCTTGGAGTGTTGGAGGAGGGGCCGCTTGGCCACATTTGTGAAACATCAGAGAAATACCTGTGGAGAGAGAGGAAAATAAACAAATGCAATTGTCCTGTGAAAAGAAGAAGAGACAAGACACTGAAGCCCCCAAATCTGGGGGAGCAGCTACCTATATTTATGATGGCCTCCTTGATTTCATTACTTCATAGTCTGGGTGTCATTTCTTCTCTTGAGCTCCTCCTAAAACCACTGTATCCCTCTTATAAAGTTCTTTTTTTTTTTTCTCTCCAGATAAGGGAGTTACTGTCATTAGTTCTTAAAAGTAGCCTCTGAACTCAGAAGACTATTTCCCGAACTTGAAAGTAAAACTTCAGATTGTGATGATGCAGGATGACACTTTGATGGACAACATGACCCACTAGAAACAAATCTAGACAATGTAGAATCTTGACTGTACTTCCTGGTCCTTCTGGAAAGGGATGTGCTAGTTGGCAGCTACTTAGTGATCTTGCTGCTTAATGAATTTCTCACACCTCCATGGAGTAGAATAAAGCATTTTAGTACACTGCGTGAACTCTCTTAGGCCACTAGGGGACTACTGAGCTTGGTCTTCTGACAGTGCTCCCCAGGCCCCAGAATCTGCCTATTTATCAGATGCTTAGAGTATAGGAAAGATAGGATAGTATTTTGGATTCCAGCCCAGTGATAGGCTCTGGGGAAGCATTATAAAGAGCAAGCAGAATGGAAGCCTATTAATTTGGATTCTGTTGAACTTGAATAAGATGTAAATTCCAAATCTACTGCCACCTAAAGGGATATTCTTTAAGCAAGTGATAAAAATAGACATGTGAAAGTGCAATGGCGAGGTCAGAGGCCTTCATGGGAACAACTCTGTCCTTCATGTTATTATATTAAATGACTTACTGTTTCTTCTTAAAATAAAATATAGGAGGATTGCATTTATATATGAATGATCTAATATGAGAGATAAAAAATAAGTGATGGGGTGGGGAACTCTTCAGAGAAGAAGCTAAGAGGTATTTGATGCACACTTTTGAGCTAATGACTTAACAGTGACTGATGATATTGCATCAAAAAAAACCCCTAAAAAACAAAAAAGACACCCAAAGTAGTGAAAGCTCTCTAATCATACTGACCATCAAAGAAATAAATGAAGGAGTTCCTGCTGTGGCACAGTGGGTTAATGATATAGCTTGTCTCTGTGGCGGTGCTGGTTTGATCCCCAGTCCAGCCCTGTGGGTTAAGGATCCAGCGCTGCTGCAGTAGGTCACAGCTCGGGCCCAGGAACTTCCATACCTCATGGGTGCAAGGCCAAAAAAATAAATTCAAAAAGAAACAAATGAATTATTTTAAAACAGACTCTTAGGCTTTGATGAAAGCATGCTAGAAATACAATATCTGATATGTCAGAATTTAAAGCGCTACATAGCTCAGTGGACTTTCTGTGAGTTTTTTTTTTTGTTGCTGCCTGTTTTGTTGTTATGGCTCTGTATCAGTAAAGAATGTAACAGATGTAAAAACATAAAACCCAGCTTGCTGAATTATAAAGAAAATGGCTTATTTGTCTTACAGTGCAAAAAGGGTAGAGGTAGCTGGCCCCTGGCTTTGAGCAGCTAAGTAATGTCAGCGCTGATATGACAGAATCCCATGTTGCCTTCCTTCGTGGTTGCATTGCGGCTGCCTCAGTTTTCGCCACATCATAACTCAAAAGAAAAAGTAAAGGACTGAGTCCAGTGGCCATCTCTAGCTATAGAGGAAGTTGCAAGGGATTTTTTTTTTTTTGGTTCCTGAATTAGGAAATGAATATATAAAAATAAATGTTCAGATGAATCCTGTAAAAACATTTTGATACTTACTACAGAAATCTAGGAAACTGAACTAATGTCAATAGCAAGGGATAGTCTCTTGAGTTTTGTTATCCTTTGCAATGTAGGTGGCTAAGGAAGATGAGTGAATGTTAAATTGTCGTCTAAGAGGTCCGCCACTGGCAGTAGACAATCTACCCACTGTATGTAGATTACTTACGAGATATCCCTTACTCTGGGCTGAAGGTGTAGAGAGTAGAGTGCTGGCTGCATTTCCTTTGCCACTGGCACACTCAGATGTTGGCCTACACCTGGTGAGAGGAAAAAATGGAAATATTTTCTCCATATGTTTCTTAATATCTTAAGACATTCTGTTGAATTCCGTTGTCATTTAGTATGGTAAATCCAGCCATTATCCAGGGGCTAATAGAATGGGATCTGACATTTGACCAAAGCACTTAGGCTATTAAAGACCTAAATAGTTAAACCTCCCTACTTTATCTCCTCCTAGGTTTACCCTTCCTGGGTTGCTTTTCTAAGTTACAAACTGAGATTTTTGGCAATTATGAATAAAGTTGCTGTAAATACCCATGTCCAGATTTCTGTGTCAATGTTGTTTTCAACTCCTTTGAGTAAATACATAGGAGCACAATTACAGGATCTTATGTTAAGCGTAGGTTTAGTTTTTTTTTTTTTTTTTACTTTTTATTAGAGTAGTTGATTTACAGTGCTCTGTCAATTTCTGCTGTATAGTATAGTGACCCTGTCATATATATATATTTATATATACACACATATATATACATACATATATGTGTGTATATATATATATATTCATATTCATTTTCTTATACTATCTTCCATCATGTTCTATTCCAAGAGATTGAATAGAGTTCCTTGTGCTGTATAGTAGAACATTATTGCTTATCCATTCTAAATGTAATAGTTTGCATCTCCCAACCCCAAACTGCCAGTTCATCTCATTTCCTCCCCCCTCCCGCTTGGCAACCATAAGTATGTACTCCTCATCTTTGAGTCTGTTTCTGTTTTGTAGATGGGTTCATTTGTGCCATATTTTATATTCCACATAAAAGTGATAGCTTATGGTATTGTCTTTTTCTTTCTGACTTCAGTTTATATAAGAATCTCTAGTTGCATCCATGTTAAGAAACCACCAAGTTGTTTTCCAAAGTGGCTGTACCATTTTGAATTCTCACCAGCAATGAATGAGAGTTTCTGTTGCTCTGCATCCTTACCAGCACTTGTTGAGGTTGTCAGTGTTGTGGATTTGTGGCATTTTGATAGATGTGTAGTGTTAGAATATTTTTGCTTTAATTTGATTTCTATGATGATGTGTGTTAGGGAACATTTTCATATGCTCATTTTTCATCTGGCTTTTTTGTTGAAGTGTCTGTTAAGGTCTTTGACACACTTTTTAATCAGGTTGTTTTCTTATTTTTGTTTTTAAAGGTCTTTGTATTTTTTGGATTATAGTCTTTTATCAGATGTGTCTGCTGTAAATATTCTCTCCCAGTCTGTGACTTGACTTCTCATTCTCTTGGCATTGTCATGTGCAGAGCAGGAGTTTTTAATTTGAATGAAGTCTAGCTTATCAATTATTTCTTTTGTGGATTATGTCTTTGGTGTTGTAATTAGAAAGGCATCACCCAAGATCATCTAGGTTATCTTCTGGGAGTTTGAAAATTGTGTGGTTTACATTTAGGTCTGTGATTCATCTTGAGCTAACTATTGTGAGAGGTGTAAATTCTGTGCCCAAATTCTTCTTTTTTTTTTTTTTTTTTTGTATATGATGTCTAGAGTTTCCACCACCATTTATCGAAGATACTGTCTTTGGTTCATTGCATTATCTTTGCTCCTTTGTCAAACACAAGCTGATTATATTTATGGGGGTCTATTCCAACCTCTCTAGTCTTTTCCATCAATCTGTTAATTCTTTCACCAATACCACAGTGTCTTGACTGCTACAGCCTTATAATGTCTTGAAGTCAGGTAATAACAGTCCTCCTCTAACTTATTTTCCTTCAGTAGTGTATTGGCTATTCTGGATCTTTTGCTTCTCCATATAAATTCCAATATCAGTTTGTTAATGTCTATAAGATAACTTGGGGCACTTTTTATTGGGCTTGCATTGAATTGACAGATCAAGTTAGGAAAAAGTGACATCTTGAGAATAGTTACTTTATTTTGATCTTGACAATAGTTATTTCTTTTTGCAGAGTTTTCCAAATCCTGAAACGCATGGGTAATAGTTCCCATGCATTCTGTTACCTAGTAGAATAATTATAAACATAAATGTGTTTTTTCTCTTTGCTAAAATATTTTGGACACAGAAAATTCCAAATCAATCTGAAGTTCTCTTTTCGTCTTTCCACATTCTTTTCTACTCCTTGGAAACAAAGTCAACTAACACCTTAATGTGTTATATACCTTTAGGATACATGCTTTTGTATTTTTAATATGTGTGTTTGTAAATTAGATAAGTTTATATTTTTAATTTACAGAAATGTTATCACACTATCAATCTGTAATTCACTTTCTTTCACTAAATACTGCTTTCTAGACCTGTTATATAATTCATTTTTATATTCCCCACTGGGTAAACATTTGAGTTGAGTTTTTTCTAATTTTTTAGGTTACAAATAATGTTATGATGCATATCTTTTTACATGTCCCGTATTATAGATGTACAGAATACCCTTGAAGAAATTTATGCTTATGCATTTTAGCCTTTATTATATATCACAAAATTGTTTTCCAAAGTAGTTTTATTAGTACATCAATTCATCAACCCTAATATATGAAAATTCTTGTCTCCTTTGCACCAAATCTTGACATTGTCAGACTTTTTTTTTGCTAATATGACATATCTCATTATTGTTTTAATTTGCATATCTTTACTATTAAGATTTTAAAAAATAATTTATGGCCTTTTGAAATTTCTTCTATTGGAATTACCTATTTACTGATGATGCCTTTGGTTACTAAATCATTCATCTTTCATATTACATTATAAATTAATACAATTATAATTTTCATATTAATTTACATGAATAAAATGTATTTTACTTTTACATGTTCAGTCAGTGCATTCTACTCATCAGTTACTTTATTTCCTGTATATTTTGTCACAAACCTTTTTAAAATTTTAATGTCAATTTTATTTTCTTTTTCCTTAATAGCGTATGATCTAGGGTTTTATCTAATGAATTATTTCCTCCTATGAATAAAAATATCTAGTACATTTTCTTCATAAGTTTTGAAGTATTTTTCCATTAAAATCCTTCAGGTTGGGTTGGGGGATGAGCCAGGGGTTTGTGATGGAAATGTTCTAAAATTAGGATGTGACAAACGTTGTACAACTATAAATACAAAATTCATTGAATTGAAAAAGAAAAATATATAACATTAAAATAATAAAGGACATTCACTTGAATAAAATAAAATCCTTAATTATCTAGAATATATTTTTATGAATGGGAAGTATTAAAGATCTATATTCTTGTAATTGTAATGCAGTTATTCTAATCCTAAGTGTAAAATCGTTTATATTTTCTTCACTGATCTGTAATATCCCCTCTATTTAACAATTTTCCACTTTTGCCTAGGGCTCGCACTTCTGTTCCATGGACTTTTTTTGCTTTTATGCACACCATTGTTTTTCCCTTAAATACCACGTACAGTAGATGTTATGGTGAGTCTCTTCCTGCAAATCTCCTTTTAAGAATGAAAGACTTATTTCTCTACCTGCTGGAAGTGCTGTGAATGCTTTTCCAAATTCCTTCAGCTGAAGAGCCCCATTGCTGAGCACACATATTTGTTGGTGCAGGAAACATTTAATAACATAGATGCAAATATCTAGCCCCCTCCCCACAACTTGAGAGAAATGTAGAGGGCCATCTTAACTTTAGAGAGCCCATGTAGTAGGCTGGGGCCATTGTTGAGAATGTAAATTCTCTAGTCCAATCCCTCCCCTTCTACAGGTGGTAATCAATCCTAAGAGTACTTCCTCAGAAATAGATTGCACGCTAAATTCTGATTCAGAATCTCCTATCTAGGCGATGCAGGCCATGACTCAAGGCAGATTAATTAACAGTGCAAGTTTATGACCTCTTGCACAAATTTCTCAATATACGTGGACTTTTGTATCCTATATTTCTAAATGGTAAGCTGTTTTCAAGATCTGTAGGTATATGGTATAATAAGGAATTAGGCCATGTATGTAATTTCAAAAGTATCACTAAAGAGTGTTTTGAAAGTATCTATTATGAAAATATATACAATGCTTCTTTTCAAAATTTCAACAAGCATTTGGATTTGGAATGCACTAGACCTTTCACGTGATTCCAGATACCAAATAAAAGGGCTTGGAAACAATGAGTTCTGAAACTCATTGCTCACCTTTTGGTTACTCTTTTAATCATCATGCAAGTGTTTCTTTTGAAGTTCATAGATTTGAAATGCTGTGATTAAAATATTATTTTATCATATTCACTAATCCGTTTAGCAAATAAACAGTAGGTACTTATATGCCAAATATTGAAGGTTTTTTTTTTTAAGGAAAAACAAACAGTAAAAGCAAAACACTGCATCCATCTCAAGGGAGAAAGTGACAAGTATGAAATGACCACGTTGCAAACAGGCTATTAACCGGAAAAGACAGGGGTGCTTAAAACAGTGGGAATTTAGGTTATGGAGACCAGACTTGAATGCTTACTTTTATTTCACTTATTACTAGGTTATCTATTTTCACTTCTTTAAAATTTTTGTTTTAAATGATAGTTGATTTACTATGTTGTGCCAATTTCTGCTGTACAGCAAAGTGACTCAGATATATACACACATTTATTTTATATTCTTTTCCATCATGGTCTATCCCAGAGTTTAGACATAGTTCCTTGTGCCTACAGTAGGACCTTGATATTTATTTTTGCTTCACTTTTAATCATTTATCCTAGACAACTCTTATTCCACATTTTCTTGGAAAGTATTAAATCTTTATGTTTTACTTCTTTTTCATTTTATCTTCATATTTTCCTCAGTCAAATGGGAGGCAAATTCTATCTTTGCTTGATATAGAGCAGAAAGTAATGAATACACTTTAGTTTTTAGATTTTGTTTCTAGAAGGTCCAGTGGTGGTAAGCTTAAACAAGTCTGGTTTGAAGAAACATGGGGGAAAAAAAGGAAAAAAAAAAGAAAGAAATATTTAACTCAGACTGCAAGTCGATTACAGCAAGCTATTGAAGTAGAGAAACATGGAAATATATGTGGATTGGGAAAGAGCAAGGGAGTTGTGCCATGCTTTCCAGCTGTACCACCTGGGAGACAAGGTACCAGGATGGAAATAATGGCACAGTAGATTATGCAAATGGACTACAAGCAGATGTCTGTCCCCCAGGAATAGCTCAGAAGCCATGGAGAACCACTAGATCTCACAGGAACATGCAGACAGGGACAGTGAAATTACATTGTGAACTCTGTGAGCTGATTTTTGAAAACAGATGCCCTGTCCCCAGTCCATGTCTTGGCACTAAGAACCTATTGCTATAGCATCAGGAAGAATTTTCACATTATGAAAGCCAGAATTTGTCAACAAAAATTTATGTCTGCAACAAATGTATAATATTCTGTTTTCCTGTTTATTAGTTATCTTTTGTTCAAACACTGCTTCTTTCACTATTTAATAATCCCTTTTCAGGACTCTTTTAAGGGTTAAATGAGAAAAGGATTTATGAAGAAAACAGGAGAAATAGAAGCAATAAACTTGTTTTCTTCTCAGAAATGTTTCTGGCCTAAATCTTTAGCTGCAAAGTATCATTTCATCTCTAATGGTGGTAGGGCGTCCTGGTATATTCACAGACTTGATTCAAGTTTTCATTTGTTACCTAGTGTTTTACACTGAGACATATCCCTCCGAGATTTCTGAATTTATAATACAAGGAACAGAACTGGATATCTTTTGTTAATCCTCTTGACCTTGCATGTCATACTCCAAATTGCAACATAAATGTCAATTCACAGCTAAATTTACCTATTTTCAATTTCTTCCTCCAAAGAAATAGTAGTGATTCTTCAGTTACATGTTCTCACAGAATATCGTACTTTTCTTGTGAACTTATCATAATAGTGGTTAAATATTTTTATATAATTCTTTAAGTGTATCATCTTTCCCTCCCACTTAAAAGGTAACCTGATGTTTAAAGAGTTACTGCCATAGTACTTAATACAGTGTTTGACAGATAATAGGTATTTAGTAAGTATTGCTTGAGTAAGCATGTGAATGTATATACTTTATTTTTTTGCTTCCGTTTTTCCCAGTTATATATGTACACATACATGTTTGTGTGCATTTGTTTATACACATTCATATACTCTTTGAAAATATGACATTAATAACTGTCATTTTATAATGGAAAAAAAAACTCAAGTAGTATTAATTCATATAGGATTAAAGTAGATAGAAAAACTGCAAATTGAATGAAGGATATTTTGCATTCATTTCTGCAGCCTCTCCTGTTGGATTAAGCTTGCATAATTGTCCAATAATGCATGTTCAGGGAAATCTATGTGTCCAGATAAGAATCATGGTATGACAAGCAATTCAAAGTTGTTATTCATATATCTTTTCTCCTGGAGTGCCCTGCATGTACTTCCACATCTGAGGGATAGTTATGGGGCCCCACATTAGCTTTTTATGCCCCCGAATATAATTAAGAAAAATTTAATTGTATACTTCCAATACTCACAGTGTGCTTGGTAGCAAAATCTGAATGCCAGAAACCATTGTCAAATAAAGGAAAATGAAAATGGCAAAAGAAAAATGCAGTTACCAAAGTGTCCCAACCAACCTACTGAAAACTACTGAAAACTCATAATCTGTCACTTCAATCAGTGAAGGTCTTAGAAACACAAGTCTCTCAATATTCGTGAAAGATAAAAGTTGATCTCACTTTAACCCATGGTAGCTTATTTCTCAAGGATGGTACCTTCATTTTAGCTGCTAATAAAAAATATTATTCCAGATGTGGAAATTAGTAACAGACAGTTTGTTTCTATATGCTGTGACCTGGATCAGAAGCACTATAAACAGTATGAATGTATTGTCCTAGTAAATGTAAAATAAATATTAAACTAAATTGTGTCATTGCTGTTTTATTTCTTGATGCACAAGACTAAAAAACATTTATTTATTTATTTATTTTTAGATATATCGGGGGAGTTTCGAGTATACTACACTATTATTATTATTATTAAAGTATAGTTGATTTACAATGTCTCGTCAAGTTCTGTTGTACAACAAAGTGACCCAATCACAAACATATCCCTGTGCTGTACAGTAGGATCCATTGCCCATCCACTCCAAATATAATTGTATCAAAAAAGCCCCAAATGCCCTTCCATCACATTCTTTCCCCTTTCCCCCTTGGGAACCCCAAGTCTGCTTTTCCCTTTTTTTTTTTTTTTTTTTTTGCTTTTTAGGGCCGCACCTGCGACATATGGAGGTTTCCAGGCTAGGGGTCTCATCGGAGCTACAGCTGCTGGCCTATGCCACAGCCACAGCAACACCAGATCCAAGCCGCATCTGTGACCTACACTACAGGCCATGGCAATGCTGGATCATTAACCCAGTGAGCAAGGCCAGGGATCGAACCCACAACCTCATGGTTTCTAGTCAGATTCATTAACCACTGTGCCATGACAGGAACTCCTAAGTCTGCTCTTCTTGACCGTGATCTGTTTGTTTTTTGTTATTTTTTAGAGAGAATCATCTGTTCCATATTTTAGATTCCACTAATAAGTGATATCATATGGTATTTGTATTTTTCTTTCTGGCTTACTTCACTTAATATGAGAGTCTCTAGATCCATCCATGTTGCTGTAAATGACGTTAGTTTGTCCTCTTTATGTCTGAATAGTATTCCATTGTACGTCATCTTCATAATCCATTCATCTGTTGATTGACATCTATGTTGTTTCCCTGTCTTGGCTATTGTGAACAGTGCTGCTATGAACATAGGGACACGTTATTCAGTGAAGCTTTTGTCTGGATATACGCCCAGCAGTGGATTGCTGGATCATATGTTAGCTCTATATTTACTTCTTGAGGTACCTCCATCTTGTATTTCATAGTGGCTGTACCAATTTATATTCCCACCAACAGTGGATGAGGGTGCATTTTTCTCCATACCCTCTCCAGCATTTGCTATTTGTTGACTTGTTGATGATGGCCATTCTGACTGGTGTGAGGTGGTACCTCATTGTAGTTTTAATTTGCATTTCTCTGATAATTAGTGTTATTGAGCATTTTTTTCATATGCATATTGGAAATCCATATGTCTTTTTGGAAAAATGTCTGTTTAGGTCTTCTGCCCATTTTTCAATTGGGTCATTTATTTTTATTATTTTTTAATTACTCAGTGAATTTTATTACATTTATAGTTGTACAACAGTCATCACATTCAAATTTTATAGCATCACCATCCCAAGCTGTCAGTGTGTCCCCCAACCCCCCAACCTGTCTCATTTGGAAACCATAAGTTTTTCTAAAGTCTGTGAGTCAGTATCCGTTCTGCAAAGTTCATTGTGTCCTTTTTTAGATTCCACATGTAAGTGATAGCATTTGATGTTGATGTCTTATTGTCTGACTGCCTTCATTTAGCATGATAATTTCTAAGTCCATCCATGTTGCTGCAAATGCTGTTATTTCTTTCCGTTGGCTGAGTAATATTCCATTGTGTATATGTACCACATCTTCTTATCCACTCCTCTGTTAATGGACATTTGGTTGTTTCCATGTCTTGGCTATTGTATATGGCACTGCAATGAACTTTGGAGAACATGTGTCTTTTTGAGTCACAGTTTTCTCTAGTTAGATGCCCAGGAGTGGGATTGTTGGATCAAATGGTAGTTCTATTTTTAATTTTCTGAGGAATCTCCATACTGTCTTCCACAGTGAGTGCACCAATTTACATTTCCACCAATAATGTAATAGGGTTTCTTTTTCTCCACACCCTCTCTAGCACTTATAGTTTATAGACATTTTGATGATGGCCATTCTGGGCAGTGTAATGTGGTACCTCAAAGTGATTTTGATTTGCATTTATCTAATAATTAGTGATGCTGAAAATCTTTTCATATGTTTTATGGCCATCTGTATGTCTTTGGAGAATTGTCTGTTTAGATAGTCTGCCCAATTTTTGATGGGGTTATTCTTTTTTTTTGGTATTGAACTGTAGGAGGTGTTTATAAATTTTGGAGACTAATCCCTTGAAAGTTGATTCATTGAAAATGTTTTCTCCCATTCTGTGGGTTGTCTTTTCATTTTGTTTAGGGTTTCCTTTGCTGTGCAGAAACTTTTAGGTTTAATTAAATCCCATTTGTTTATTTTATTTTTATTGTCATTACTCTAGGAGGTGGGTCTGAGAAGATGTTGCTGTGGTTTATGTCGAGGAGTGTTTGGCATATGTTTTCCTCTAATATTTTTATAGTATCTGGACTTATATCTAGGCCTTTAATCCATTTTGAATTTATTTTTATATATGTTCAGAAGTGTTCTAATTTCATTTTTTTTCATGTGGCTGTCCAGTTTTCCCAGCACCACTTTTTGAAGGGACTGTCTTTTCTCCATTGTCTATTCTTGCCTCCTTTGTCATGGATTAGTTGACTGTGGGTGCATGGGTTTAATTCTGGGCTTTCTATCCTGTTCCACTGATCTATATTTCTGTCTTTGTGTCAGTACCATATGCTTTTGATGACTGTAGCTTTGTAGTATACTCTAAAGTCAGGGAGCCTGATTCCTCCAGCTCCATTTTACTTTTTCAGGCTGACTTTGGCTATTCTGAGTCTTTTGTGCTTCCAAACAAACTTTAAAATATTTTGTTCTAGTTCTGTGAAAAATGTCCTTCATAATTTGACAGAGATTGCATTGAATCTGTAGATTGCCTTGGGGAGTATAGTCATTTTGATAATATTGACTCTTCCAGTCCAAGAGCATGGTATATCTTTCCCATCTGTTTGTGACATCTTTGATTTCTTTCATCAGCATCTTATAATTTTAATAGTACAAGTCTTTTGTTCCTTTAGGTAGGTCTATTCCTAACTATTTCATTCTTTTTGATGCGATGGTAAATGGGATTGCTTACCTAATTTCTCTTTATGATCTTTTTTTGTAAGTATATAAAAATGAAGTTGATTTCTGTGTATTAATTTTGTATCCTCTGGCTTTGCCAAATTCACTGATGAGCTCTAACAGTTTTCTGGGAGAGTCTTTAGGATTCTCTAGGTATAGTATCATGTCATCTGCAAATAGTGATAGTTTTACTTCTTCCTTTCCAATTTGGATTTGTTTTATTTCTTTTTCTTCTCTGATTGTGGTGGCTAGGACTTCCAAAACTAGTAGTGGCAAGAGTGGACATCCTTGTCTTGTTCCTGATCTCAGTGGGAATTCTTTCAGCTTTTCACCATTGAGAATGAAGTTAGCTGTGGGTTTGTCATACATGGCCTTTATTATGTTGTGATGGGTTCCCTCTATGCCCACTTCTGAAGGTTTTTAACAGAAATGTGTGTTAGCTTTTGTCAAAGGCTTTTTCTGCATCTATTGTGAGGATCATATGGTTTTTATTCTTCAGTTTGTTAATGTGGTGTCACACTGATTGATTTGTGGATATTGAAGAATCTTTGCATCCCTGGGATAAATCCCATTAGATCATGATGTACAATCCTTTTAATGTATTGTTGGATTTGGTTTGCTAGTATTTTGTTGAGGATTTTTGCTTCTATGTTCATCAGTGAAATTGGCCTCTAATTATCTTTTATTGTGTGGTATATTTGGTTTTGGTATTAGGGTGATTGTTGCTTCATAGAATAAGTTTGGGAGTGCAATTTTTTGGAGTAGTTTCAGAAGGATTGGTGTTAGCTCTTCTCTAAATGTTTGTTAGAATTCGCCTGTGAAGCCATCTGGTCCTGGACTTTTGTTTGTTGGAAGTTTTTAAATCATAGTTTCAATTTAAGTACTTGTGATTGGTCCGTTCATCTTTCCTATTTCATCTTGGTTTAGTCTTGGAAGATTGTACTTTTCTAAGAAATTGTCCTTTTCTTCTAGGTTTTCCATTTTACTGGCATACAGTTGCATATAGTAATCTCTTATGATCCTTTGTAATTCTGTGATGTCCTTTGTTACTTCTCCTTTTTCATTTCTAATTTTATTGATTTGAGTCCTCTCTCTTTTTTTCTTGATAACTGGCTAAGGGTTTATCAATTTGGTTGACCTTTTCAAAGAACCAGCTTTTAATTTCTTTGGTCTTTTCTATGGTTTTCTTTGTTTCTATTTCTTTGTTTTCTGTTCTGATTTTTATGATTTCTTTCCTTCTGCTAACATTGTCCCAGAGTTCTCTGAGACTCTCCTCATTTATTTTCAACCTTTTTTCTCTTTTCTGTTCTATATCAGTGATTTCTACTTGTCTATCCTCAACCTTGCTTATTCATTCTTCTGTTTCCTCTATTCTGCTGTTGGTTGCTTCTAATGAATTTTTCATTTCAGTTATTGTATTTTGCATCTATACTTGCTTAAGTTTTAAATCTTGTATTGCTTTGCTTAGTGTTTCCTGTAAATGATCAATCTTTGCCTCCAGTTTATTTCCAATGTCTTGCATCATCTTCAGCATCAACAGTCTAAAGTCTTTTTCCTGGAGGCTGATAATCTCAAAATCACTTAGCTGGTTTTCTGGGGTTTTTTTCTTTCTCCCTTATCTGAGTTATAGTTCTCTGTCTTTTCATTTTTGTAGGTTTTTGGTGTGGTGTCCTTTTTGCATACAATAGAGTTATAGCCTCTCTTACTTCTGGTGTCTGCCCCACTTGTGCCTGAAGATGGTATGGCGACTTACTGTAGACTTCCTGATGAGAGGGACTGGTGCCTGCCTACTGGTAGGTGGGGCTGATTCCTATCCCTCTGGTGGGTGGTGCTTTGTCTCTGGGTGAGATTAGAGGCAGCTGTGTGCTTGGGGAGGGGGATGAATCTTTAGGCAGCCTGTTTACTGATGTGTGCGGCTGAGATCCCACCTGGATTATTGTTTGGCCTAGGGCTTCTCAGCACTGTTGGTTGGGACCAGATTTTCCCAAAATGGCCACTTCCAGAGAAACACACTGCTGGTGAATATTCCCAAAATCTTTGCCTCCAATGTCATTCCCCCACAATGAGCCATAGTCACTCCCTGTTTTCCCAGAAGGTCCTCCAAGAACTCCAGTCATGTCCAATCCAGATTCCTACAGAGACTTTGATTTGTCCTGGGACCCAGTGCACATGAAAGTCTGTGTGTGCCTTTCAAGAATGCGGTCTCTATTTCCCCCAGTCCTATGGAGCTACTGTGTACAAGCCCCACTGGCCTTCAATGCCAGAGGCTCTGGGGCCTTTTTCTCCTAATGCCAGATCCCCAGGCATGGGGATTTGACGTGAGGCTCAGAATTCTCACTCCTGTAGGTGAGTCTCTGGGATACAGTTACTTTCCGGTCTGTGGGCTTACCACCCAGGGGGTATGAGTTTCCTTATGTCATGTAATTACCCCTTCTACCTCTTGATGTTGCCTCCTCTTTTCTCCTGGGGTAGGATATCTTTTTGAAAGTTTCCAGTCCATTTGGTTGAAGGTTGCTCAGTATTTGGTTGTAATGTTGTTGTTTTTATGAGAAAAGTTGAGTTCTAGTCCTTCTGTTCTGCCATCATAATCCCCAAGAAGGTAGATTTTAAATGTTCACATCACACCACAAAAGAAGTAGTAGCTCAATGCCCTCTTGCTCCCAAAGGCAAAGCAGGCTTCCCCAGGGTAGAGTACTCAGGTTGTTGCTGGCCAAGAGTTGGCTTTTTATCATGCAGAAAGTTTCTCTTTTGTTGTTATGATTGCTGTCTTCCTTTTCCTGGTCCAAAAATATGTCCAGAGGCTTTTTGAATGTTTTGACAAAGGACAGAGTTGAACATCCAGTGGAAGAGAAGCATAGGGCAAAGTGAGCTCTTCTGTGAGCTCTGCAGACCCACAACTCTGCCCAAATTGCCATATGTTCATTCGGATCTTTTTTTGCTTGTTTGTTTGTTTTTGTTATAGTTGTTGTTGAGTTGCATGAGTTGTTTGTATATTTGGGAGATTAGGCCCTTGTCTGTTGCGTGGTTGGCAGAGATTTTCTCCCATTCTGTGGGTTGACTTTTTGTTTTTTTAATGATTTCCTTTGCTGTGCAGAAGCTTTTGAGTTTGATTAGGTCCCACTGGTTTATTTTTTTCTTTATTGTTATTATTCTAGGCAGAGGATCAAACAAGATGTTGCTATGATTTATGTCAAAGAGCTTTCTGTCCATCTTTTCCTCTAGGAATTTTACAGTGTCTGGCCTTATATTTAGGTCTTTAATCTATTTTGAGTTTATTTTTGTATACGGTGCTAGTGTTCTGTTCCATTCTTTTATATGTAGCTTTCAAGTTTTCCTAGCACCATTTATTAAAGAATCTATCTTTCTTCCACTGTATGTTCTGTCCTACTTTGTCATAGATTATTTGCCCATAGGTACTTGGGTTTCTATCTAGGCTTTCTATCCTTTCCATTGGTCTATGTTTCTGTTTTTGTGCTAGTACCATATTGTTTGATTAGAATATAGCTTTGTAGTATTGTCTAAAGTCAGGAATCTTGATTCCTCCATTATCGTTTTTCTTTTTCAATATTGCTTTGGCTATTAAGTTCTCTTGTTTCTATACAAAGTTTAAAATGTTCTGTTATAGTTCTGTGAAGAATGTCTTTTGTAATTTGATAGGGATTGCATTGAATATGTAGATAGCCTTGGGTAGTATAGTAATTTTTACAATATTGATTCTTCCAATCCAAGAGCATGGTGTATCTTTCCATCTGTTTGTGTTGTCTTTGATTTCTTTCATCATAGTTTTCAGAGTATAGATATTTTGTCTCTTTATGTTGGTTTATTCCTAGGTATTTTATTCATTTTGATTTGATTGTAAATGGGATGGTTTCTCTGATTTCTATTTCTGATATTTTATTATTAGCATATAGAAATGCAATTTATTGCTGTGTATTAATTTCTTAGTCTACAACTTTGCCAAATTCAGTGATGATTTCTAACAGTTTATTGGTGCTGTCTTGAGGTTTTTTTAAGTATAGTATCATGTCAACTGCAAACAGTGATAGTTTGACTTATTCTTTTCCAGTTTGGATTCCTTTTATTTCTTTTTCTTCTCTGATTGCTGTGGCTAGGACTTCCAAACTTTGTTGAATAATAGTGTTGAAAGTAGACATCCTTGTCTCATTGATGATCTTAATGGGAATGTTTTCAGTTTTTTGCCATTGAGAATCATGTTAGCTGTGGGTTTTTCATATGTGATTTTTATTAGGTTGAGATGTGTTCCCTCTATGCCCACTGCCTGGAGAATTTTCATCAGAAACGGTTGTTGAATTTTGTCAAAAGTCATTTCTGTATCTATTGAGATAATCATATGCTTTTTCTTCTTCATTTTGTTGATGCAGTATATCGCATTTATGGATTTATGGATATTGAAGAATCCTTGCATCCCTGGGATAAATCCTGCTTGATCATGGTGTATGATCCTTTTAAGATATATTTGGATTCGGTTTTCTGGTATTTTGTTGAGGATTTTTGCATCTATATTCATCAGTGATATTGGTCTGTGATTTTCATTTTTTGTGGTCTCTTTGTCTGGATTTGGTATCAGGGTGATGGTGGCCTCATAGATTGAGCTTGGGAGTGTTCCTTCCTCTGTTGCTTTTTGAAAGAGTTTCAGAAGAATACATGTTACCTTTTCTTTGAATGCTTGATATAATTCACCTGTGCAGCCATCAGGTCCTGGACTTTTGTTTTTTGGCAGATTTTTAATCACATTGTCAATTTCAGTACTTGTGATTGGTATTTATATTTTCAGTTTCTTCCTTGTTCAGTCTTGGTAGGTTGTACCTTTGTAAGAATCTATCCATTTCTTCTAGGTTATCCATTTTGCTGGCATTTAGTTGTTTATAGTAGTCTCTTATGATCCTTTGTATTTCTGTGGAGTCGGTTGTAATTTCTCCTTTTTCATTTCTGATTTTATATATTTGAGCTCTCCCTTTTTTTTTTCTTGATAAGTCTAGCTAAAGGTTTATTGATGTTGTTGATCTTTTTGAAGAACAAACTTTTGGTTTAATTGATCTCTATTGTTTTCTTTGTCTCTATTTCATTTATTTCTGCTCTGATCTTTATGATTTCTTTCCTTCTGCTAATTTTGGGCACACATAAAAAAGAAAACACAATTCAAACATGACACTAAAGAGTCAGCAATCACAAGAGAAGACAATAAAAGCAGAGAAGGGGAAAAAAGGCCCAAAGTAACAATTCAAAGCAATTAACAAAATGGCAATAAATACATACTTATTCATAATTTCACTGAATATAAATAGGTTAAATGCTCCAACCAAAATACACAGAATGGCTGAATAGATACAAAAAACAAGACCCATGTATATGCTGTTTACAAGAGACCCACTTCAGACCCAAGGACACATACAAATTGAAAGTGAGAGGATGGAAGAAGATATTACATGTAAAAGGAAATCAAAGGAAAGCAGGAGTAGCAATACTCATATCAGAAAAAAAAAACAGACTTTAAGGTAAGGAAAATCATAAGAGACAAAGAAGGACATGATATAATAAAAAAAGGATCAATCTAGAAGAAGAAATATCAATTGTAAATATATATGCATCTAACATAGGAGCACCTCAATATATAAGGCAACTCCTGACAGCCATAAAAGGACAAATTGACAGCAACACAATAATAGTCGGAGACTTTACCACCCCCACTTACATTAAGAGACAGATCATCCAGACAGAGAATCAACAAGGAAACACAGGCCTTAAACCATACTCTAGACCAGATAGATTTAACCTATATTTATAGAACATTCTATCCCAAAGCAACAGAATACACATTCTTCTTAAGTGCACATGGAACATTTTCCAGGATAGATCACATTTTGGGCCACACAGATCAAACCTTGGTAAATTCTCAAAAGTTTAAATTATCCCATGCATTTTCTCCAACCATAATGCTATGAGACTAGAAATAAACTACAAGAAAAAAAAAAAGGAAAAAACACAAACTCTTGGAATCTAAACAATATGATACTGTACAACAAATAGATCATTGGAGAAATCAAAGAGGAAGTCAAAGATACTTAAAGACAAATGACAGCGAAGATACAACAACGTGAAACCTATGGGACACAGCAAAAGCAATTCTGAGAGGAAAGTTTATAGCAATAAAATCTTACCTCAAGAAAGAAGAAAAAGCTCAAATAAACAGCTTAATTTTGCACCTAAAAGAATTAGAGAAGGAAAAACAGACAAATTCCAGAAATAGCAGGAAACAGCTTTTTAAAGTCACTCATCTTGGGTGCCCCCTTGGGCACAATGAGTTAAGGATCTGATGTTATCACTGCAATGGCTTGGGTCACTGATGTGATGCTGGTTTGATCTCTGGCCTAGGAACTTCCAAGTAACACGGGCACATCCAAAAAATAAATAAATAAAGCTAAATAAAAGGCACTAATCTTGTGAGTTCCAACCATGTCTCAGCAGTAATGAACACAACTGGTATCTATGAGGATGCAGATTTGATCCCTGGCCTTCCTTGTTCAGTGTATTGAGGATCCAGCATTGCTGTGAGATGTTGTATATGTCACAGACCCAGCTCAGATTTGGTATTGGTGTGGCTGTGGCATAGGTCAACAGCTGCAGCTCTGATTCAACCGCTAGCCTGGGAATTTCCCTATGCTGAGGGTGCAGCTCTAAAGAAAATACAAAAAAAAAAAGCGCTCATCTTGCCTTATGTTTTGATATATTTAGTTTAAATATTTTGTTTATTGCTCATATTAAGGAAAGGGCACAAAATTGTTTAATTTGAGTATTTAAAATATATTTAATGGGCTATAAAAGTGTTTATGGGGTTACAATTAATGTTATTCAAGCATACTAGTAAGTGCCAATGTGTGAACAAACTATAATTGTCTTTGGATATTATTGAGGAAACTGGATATTTTATCCATATTTCATTTTTTTTTTGTAGGACAGAAAGATGGATGGAAATGTATACCTATTTCTAAAGTTCTTCGCTTGGGGTTATTTATAAAGACAGCTCAATGGGTGTTACAGTATTGCATTGCCAGAAAATTGCTTATTTTATTTAGTGAGAATTCTTCTTTTTAGGTAAATGTGCAGATGAATCAGTCATATAAGCTCCCTGTGTGCTCTGAGAAACTTCTCAGAAGCCTACAGGCAGTGTTATATTAAAACTAAAAAAATAATCAGACTTCAAGCATTCTTATTAAGTTACAGTCTTGTTCAGTGCCCACTGAGTATCCACTGATAGATAGATCAGAAATGCAATGGAAGAAAGAAGGATGTTCTTAGAATTTGCATGAGATAGAAGGCGGGGAGAGAAAAGCACAGATCTAGTTGGGGGACCAAAAGACCTACCCGGATTTTGTTACTTCCTCGTGTTAATTAAAGTTCTCTAGAGAAATAGAGCTGATAAGGTATAAAGAGATTTATTATAAAGAATTGGCTCACAGGATTATGGACTCTGAAAAGTACCAGGATGAATCTACAGTGAGAAAACTGGAGACCCAGAGAGGGATCATGTAGACAAGGTCAAATCTTAGTTGCATAGAGAAGTAACAGGAAATTTAAATGACTCTTTGAGTCATTTGGTCTTATTCACTTAGTAACATGATGCTCAGTTTTCACCTCCAACAAAACTTCCACCATAATTCTAAGATAATTTACTATTCATGTAACTGGCTCCTTTTGGATCTATTTTACTTCAGGAATGGTTCCACCGAGTCCACTACAGCCACCTATTTTCAGGGACACATCCTAGAAACTTCAGAACTAGAAAAGTCCCACCTCAGAAATTTGTAACAATATCTACTCTCTGAATATCAGACCCATCAGTCCAAGGTTGTCATCATCTTGTACTCAGTGATTCTGCTCTTTGTTCTCTTAGAGATTGTCAATCTTTTGATCTGATTCTCAGTCTATGCACCACTTCTTGGTATCTCTTCCCTACATTTATTGGAACAACACACTTAATTGTCTCAAATTTTCTCCCCAGTAACATCCATTTGATAGCATTTATCTTATAACATATTTCGCAAGTTGGAGGGTGGGGCAGCTCTGCTCTGAATGTCAAACATCTTCTCAAATTTCTGCCTACTCTTGGAGAAAAAAAAATTAAACCACATTGGTTATAAACATGATAAATTCATAGTGTCCAAAATTGCCATAATCTTCTGTGCATTCCTTACTCATTTGACTTTTTCCTGGTCAGCTTGAGTCCCCACATTCTCTAATACCTATTAAAAGTCTTCATCTCTGAGCCAGCTAAAAAGCACCATCCTCTCTCTGTGCTGTGATTCTCTATAGGAAATCTTTAATCAGTTAAGTTTCAGGTTTTTTTTTTTTATTGAACACATGATACATTCAAAGACTGAAAAAACAGTTGTGCAGGGAGATTGCATAAATTTCAATCATTTGCCAATTCCTCTACTTCTCTTCTAATAAAACATGCTCAGATATTTTCTTAAAGTACTATTGAACTAACATCATGTTTCTGTGTGTGGATTTCAAATTCCATAACCCAAAATTGAATAAGTCCAGTAACATTGTTTTTCGATTTATGGCAGCTCTTGTCATTTTTAAAAAAATCCTACATGAAATTAGTTTCAGGAATTTTTACTATTTTGACGCTCTTATTTTACTAGAATCTATGTAGGTATTTAATTTATCAGTTGGATTATATATAACTGAATACCAGGAAAACCCAGGTGCAAAAGGGGAGGGAGATATAATGAAAAATATTGAGGAATTTCACAGCTTTAAGTCTTTATGCTGCTAAATCTTTGCCCATTCCTTCATATCATAAACAACTCATGAATAGATTCCTTAGCACTTCAAAAAATCCAAATTTCTATAGTCGTTATGTCAGATAGAGAAATGCAGCAATATAGGCTTTTTTTGCCTTTTGCACCTTAACCCATGCTCACAGAAGGCTATAAATGTGTCCAAAAAACAGAACTTATTTGTTTAATAGAGATATTCTAATTCAACTGGCTACAAATGAGTAAAATAATTTGATGTTTTTAAGATGTTTGTTCATCGAAAGCCACCCACACCAAAGCGATTCATAAAAAAACTGGGTCAGTGATAAGAGATTTAGATTTTTCTGATCAGTTTATTTTAATTTTGCTTTAATGTTAAATCCATTTCAATAACAGGTTTATTGATATTTAATTTATGTGCTATAAAATTCACCCTTAAAGTTATACAATTCAGTGTTTTTATGTTCCCATTGCTGTGTAACCAGCGTCACTATCTAATTCAAGAATAATTTTTTCACACTATAAAGAAACCATATTCATTCAATCCCCATTTCTGCCTCTCCTCAAGCCTCTGATAACTACCAGTCTATGTTATAGTTCCACAAATTTGCCTATTCTGAACACTTCATAAAAACAGAGCATATACCATAGGTAATCTATTGAGACTGGCTTCTTTCACTTGGCATAATGTTCTGAAGGCTCATTCATGTGCAGCCCGTGTCAGAATTTCATTTTTTCTCTTTTATAATAGCTCTAGATTGACAGAAGAATTGTGAAGGAAAATAGGAGAGAATGTTCCCATATACTTTATATGTAGTTTCCCTATTACTAGCATTTTACTTTAGTTGGCACATTTGTTATGGATAATAAACAAATGTTGATATATTATTATTAACTAAAATTGTAACTAAAGTCAATATTTCTCTAGTTTTAACCTAATGAAATTCTTCTACTTCAGAGGTCATTACAGGATGTTACATTGTGTGTAGTCACTATGGCTTTTTAGACTCCTCTTGGACAATTTCTCAGAATTACCATGTTTTCAGTTTCCTTGACCATTTTGAGGAGAACTTTCCAAATGTTTTATAGAATGTCCCTCCATTGGGCTATGTCTGGTGTTTTTTTCATTATCAAATCAGGGTTATGAATTTAGGGGGAGAAATATCCTGAAGATAAAATGCTGTTTTCATTTCACATCAAAGTAACTTACTATCAGTAAGAATCATTATTGTTGCTATGACTTTGAAAGTCTGGCTGAAACAGTGTTTGCCAGATTCTTCCACTTAAAGTTACTCTTTTCTCTGCCTTTCCCTATTGTACTCTTTGAAAAGTAATCATGCACAGACCACATTTAAGGGGTGAGGAGGTAAGATCTACCTGTTTGAAGGCAGGGTATCTACATAAATTACTTGTAATTCTTCTGTATGGAAGAATTGCCCTTTCCCTCCTTTTTATTTACCCATTCAAACATTTATTTACATCAAACAAACTTCTTTTCTGAATAGTATTCTCTTGTATGAATATACCACATTTGTTTATCCATTTATAATGTACATTTAAATTATTTGGATATTTTTTACTTTGGTTTTTGACTTTGGAATTTTTTTATTTTTGATTTTTTAATTTAATTTTTGCATTATAGCTGGTTTACAGATTTCTGTCAGATTTTCCAACAGTACCGCGTGGTGACCCGGTTACATGTACATATATGGATTTTGTCACATGTTCTTAGACATAGTTCCCTGTGCTATACAGCTGGATCTCCTTGCTTTTCCATCACTGTTTTATTCTTCTTTAAATGATTTTTTTTTCTGTTATAGCTGGCTTAGAGTGTTCTTTCAATTTTCTATTATACAGTAAAGTGACCCAGTCACACATACATACATACATTCTTTTTCTCACATCATCCTCCATCATGCTTCATCACAAATGACTAGATATAGTTCCCAGTGCTATACAGTAGAGTCCCATTGCTTATCTATTCCACAGGCAATGGTTCACCCAGATTCCCAGTCCATTCCACCCACCCCCTCCCTTGGCAACCACAAGTCTGTTCTCCAAGTCCATGAATTTCTTTTCTGTGGAAAGGTTCATTTGTTCCATCTATTAGATTCCAGATAGAAGTGATATCATATGGTATTTGTCTTTCTCTTTCTGACTTACTTCACTTAGTATGAGGGTCTCTATTTCCAGCCATGTTGCTGCAAATGGCATTATTTTGTTCTTTTTTATGGCTGAGTAGTATTTCATTGTGTATATATACTGCATCTTCTTAATCCATTCATCTGTTGATGGACGTTTAGGTTGTTTCCACGTCTTGGCTATTGTGAATAGTGTTAAAATGAATGTAGATGTGCATGTGTCTTTTTTAAGGAAAGTTTTGTCTGGATATATGCCCAAAAGTGGGATTGCTGGGTTAGATGGTAGTTCTATATTTAGTTTCTGAGGTACCTCCATATTTTTTTCCCAACTTACATTCACACCAACAGTGTGGGAGAGTTCCCTTTTCTCCATACCCTTTCCAGCATTTGTTATTTGTGGACTTTTTAATGACGGCCATTCTGACCTGTGTTAGTACGTCATAGTAGTTTTGATTTGCATTTCTCTAATAATCAGTGATGTTGAGCATTTTTTTTCATGTGCTTGTTGGCCATCTGTATATATTCTTTGGAGAAATGTCTATTCGGGTCTTTTGCCCATTTTTCCATTGAGTTATTGGCTTTTTTGCTGTTGAGTTGTATAAGTTGTTTGTATAATTTAGAGATTAAGCCTTTGTCAGTTGCATCATTTGAAACTATTTTCTCCCATTCTGTAAGCTGCTTTTTTTTTTTTTATGGTTTCCTTTGCTGTGAGAAGCTTGTCAGTTTGATTAGGTCAGTTTTCTTGTTAACTGCCAAAACTTAGAAGCAATCACGATGTCCTTCAGTGGGTGAAGAATAAAACTGGTATGTCCAGACACATGAATATTATTCAGTGATACAAAAGAAAAACTATCAAGACACAAAAAGACATGAAGAAAACTTACATGCATGTTACTAAGTAAAAGAAACCAATCTGAAAAGGTTAAAAAATATATGATTGTAATTGTATGACAATCTGGAAATGACAAACCTATGGAGGCAGTATAAAGTTCAGTGGTTGTTAAGGGTCACAATGGAGGGATGGATGAACAGGTGGAGCTGTGAAACTCTTCCATATGGTCCTATAGAACTTTTTTTTTTTTTGGCTGTGATGAGTAATGGGCTATGAAATTTTAACATATTCAGGAGCTTCTGAATATGAATAAGTGTATGTGCAACCTACAGTCCCTTCCCCCTGCAATAGATGAGGATTCCAATTTCTCTGCGTCCTCGTCAACATGTTATTTTCCACCTTTTTTATTTTTGCCATCCCAAGTGGTTATGAAGTATTACTTCACTTTGGTTTGGATCCTCATTTCTGTAATAACTAATGATTTTTGAGCATCTTTACATATGCTTACTGACCATTATATCTTTTGGGAAAATGTTTATTCAATTTTTTTCACCAATTTTTACTTGGATTCTTTGTCTTGTCATTACTGAGGATAAGATTTATTTATTCTGGATTCTGGTCCCTTATCAGAACATTATTTTCAAGCATAGTCCCATTCTTTGGGTTGCCTTTTCACTTTCTTGATGGTGCTTTTCAAAGTAAAAAGTTTTTAATTTTGATGAAATAAAATTAATTTTTAATATCACCCATCTTTTTGGTGCAATAGCCAAAAAAAAGCAATTGCCTGATCCAAAAATATGAAAATGTATTCTGACGCTTTCTCCTTTTATAGATTTTTTCTCATTAAATCCATTTTGAGTTAATTTTGGTGAATTGTATGAGGAAGGTGTCCAATTTTATTGCTTTATATGTGGATATCCATTTAATCCCAGGGACATCTGTTGAGAAAACAATTCCTTTCCCATTAAATGGATTTGGAATACTTTTCTAAATCAGTTGGCTTTGTCCATAAATATGAAGTTATATCTGAACTCTCAGTAATATTGCACCTACTTATATGCCTAGCCTTATGCTAGTATGTCTTAATTACTGTAGATTTGTACTAAAAAATGTAATTGAGAAGAGTGAATCTCACCACCTTCTTCATCTTTTAACATTGTTTTAACTATTGTGTTCCTTGCATTTTTACATGAATTTTGTGATTAACTTCTCAATTTATGCAAATTAGCCTTGAAGGATTTTGACAGCGATTATGGAGAATCTGAGAATAAATTTAAGAATTTTTACCCTCATTATAATATTATACCATCTTTATAATATTGTCTTCCTATTACTGAACATGCATTTTCTTTGCATTTATTGGTTATTTTTTTCCTTAAAATATAAAATATTTGTAGTTAAAATATTTGTAGTTATCTGTATACATCTTTCATCTTTTGTTAAATTTATTTCAAAGTATTTTATGTTTTTAATATTTTTTCTTTTTTTTAAATGTAGTTGATTTACATTTTGCCATTTCTGCTGTGCAGCACAGTGACCCAGTCATTTTATATGTGTGTGTGTGTGTGTGTGTGTGTGTGTATTACCTTTCTTATAGTATCTTCCATCATGGTCTGTCCCAAGAAACTGGATGTATTTCCCTGTGCTATACAGTGGGACCTTGTTGCTTTTCCATTCTAAATGTAATAGTTTGCATCTACTGACCCCAAACTCTTAGTCCCTCCCAATTCCTTCCCCTTTGCCTTGACAGCCACAAGTCCGTGAGTCTGTCTCTGTTTTATAGATAGGTTCATTTGTGCCAGATTAGATTCTACACTTGTGATATCATAGGATACTTGTTCTCCCCTTTCTGACTTCACTTAGTATGAGAATCTCTAGTTTCATCTATGTTGCTGAAAACATCATTATTTCATTCATTTTTATGGCTGAGTAGTATTCCATTGTATATATGTACTACATCTTCTTAATCTATTCTTCTTTTGATGAACATTTAGGTTGCTTCCATGCCTTGGCTATTGTGAATAGTACTGCAGTGAACATACACGATGCATGTATCTTTTTGAATTATTGTTTTGTCCAGATATAAGTCCAAGTGTAGGATTGCTGGATCGTATAGTAGTTCTATATTTAGTTTTCTGAGGAACCTCCCTGTTTCTTTCCATACTGATTGTACCAATTTACATTCCCACCATCAGTTTAGGAGGGTTCCCTTTTTTTCACATCTTCCCCAGTGTTTGTTATTTGTATACTTGTTAATGATGGCCATTATGACAGGTGTGAGGTGGTATCTCATAGTTTTGTTTTGCGTTTCTCCAATAATTAGTGCTATTGAACGTTTTTTCATATGCCTACTGGCTATCCATATGTCTTCTTTAGAGAAATGTCTACTTAGTTCTTCTGCCCATTTTTTGATTGGGTTGGGTTTTTGTTGGAGATTTGCATGAGTTGTTTGTATATTTTGGAGAGTAAGACCTTGTTGGGTACATCTTTTGCAATGATTTTGATGATATTTTAAATGAAACTGTCTCCTTAATTACAATTATATATAGATTATTGCTAGTTTATATAAGTACTATAGATATTTCCACATTCATTTTGTATCTTAATACCTTACTAGACTTATGGTTCTAAGCACCTTTTCATGGTGGCCATGGGATCCTATATTTAGAAATTCTTAGTGTTTTTAAGTGATGTAATATTACTTCTTCCTTTCCAATATAAATTTCTAACTTTGTGCCTTCATGAACAGAACTAGTAGTTGAAGGAATAAAACCGTCTTCTGTGGTGAACAGTGGCTGTATTACTAGCGATGGTCTCAGACTAAAACTGATTCCTATTTAATATAGAAGAAATCAGTTTCATAGAAAGGTGTCAGCTGGCAGAAATAATGAGGGCTGTTAAGAGAAGGATTAGTTGATTAGGAAGGAACTCACTGGTCAAAGAAAAGGGTTATAGATGTGATTTTTCCATTTCAGGAAAGAGTATGGTGTGACCTATGATGGGCGATAAAAATCTACACAGAGTAAAGGCAGAAACAAATTTTCCAGATGAAAGAATATCCAAGAATATAACTTTTGAGTAGATACCAGGCATACAGAAATATAGAACCTGTGTGAAAACTTCCTAGGAATGTTTGTAGGTGATGTTAAAGTCTTTGAATCCTTTACACATCCATATACAGACATCTCAAACTCATCTACCATGGGACAGGTGAGATTGGGAGAAGGTAACTGGGTTCATTACAAAGAGAATATTTATTTGCTGGATTGATATTTTTGGTGAGGAATTCATTCATTCTTTGGTCTCAGCAGAAATTTCAGACACTGCACTATTGATTTTCACATCTCAGTCCATGTTCTCTCTGTGAAAAAAACATACCCCTCCAATCTTCAGTTCTCTCCAGGGGCTTCAGTTTCAGGGGAGCAACGTCTAGTGCCCCATGATTTTTTTGTACTTTTTCATTCTTTTCTAAGTTATATTAAGATAAAAGGATACAGCACAAGCATCATCTCTTCCAGGATGCCATCTGGATGAGATAGCCCTTACTTACAAGTAAAGTGAGATTGAAATCTAAAGATTAAATAAATATATATTCAGTCTTGCACTGCTGGGCAGACTGAAGTTGGAATTTGGGATCTGCAGAGGTAGAGAGGATCTGGCAAAAATCTCTAGTATTTCATTTGAGGCCTTTATTCACTGCACCTAGGAAGCATTTGATTATCTCCTAGGACTTAAGACTCAATTTTGGCTGTACTCAAGCTGCTTGCCAGAATAACATTAAATTAACTTCAAAAGAAGATAGCATTAACTGGAGCCATTTCCTTTTTTTTTCATATTTAACGTACAATTCATTCATAAATTACTAGATGTTTCCCACAAAATGGAACAAAATCCAATAAAAAGTTAATCAAAAGACATCCACAATGGTTTAGATATTATAATTATCAGAGAGAAATATTATAATTATGATTAACATGTATGATTAATATTTTCAATAAAATACAGAAAATTATCAGTAGAGAACTTTTTAAAAGAGAAGTCATTGCCAAGAATTAAAAATTACAGGAATTGACCACAGCCATACCTTCTCAGATCTACCTCCTAGAGTAATGGCAATAAAAACAAAAATAAACAAATGGGACTTAATTAAACTTACAATTTTCTGCACAGCAAAGGAAACCCTAAACAAAACAAAAAGAAAACCCACAGAATGGGAGAAAATATTTGCAAATGAAGTGACTGACAAGGGATTAATCTCTAAAATTTATAAACACCACCTGGAGCTCAGTACCAAAAAAATAAATAACCCCATCAAAAAGTGGGCAGAAGATCTACAAACAGTTCTCCAAAGAAGACATAACAGATGGCCAAAAAACACATGAAAAGATGTTCAATATCACTAATAGAGAAATGCAAATCAAAACTACTATGAGGTACCATTTTATACCAGCCAGAATGGTCATCATCAAAAAGTCTGTAAATGGAGTTCCCGTCATGGCTCAGTGGTTGGCGAATCTGACTAGGAACCATGAGGTTGCAGGTTCAATCCCTGGCCTTGCTCAGTGGGTTAGGGATCCGGCGTTACCATGAGCTGTGGTGTAGGTTGCAGACGCGGCTCGGATCCCGCATTGCTGTGGCTGTGGCGAAGGCCGGCAGCTACAGCTCCTGTTAGACCCCTAGCCTGGGAACCTCCATACGCTGCGGGTGTGGCCCTAGATAAGGCAAAAAGACACACACAAAAAAAGTCTATAAACAATAAAAGCTGGAGAGGGTGTGGACGAAAGGGAACCCTATTACACTGTTGGTGGTAATGTAAATTGGTGCAACCACTATGGAAAACAGAATAGAGATTCCTCAAAAAACTAAAAATAGAATTACCATTTGATCCAGCAATCCCACTCCCTGGCATCTATCCAGAGGGAACCATGACACGAAAAGATACATGTTCTCCAATGTTCACTGCAGCACTATATACAGTAGCCAAGACATGGAAGCAACCTAAATGTCCATGACAGAGGAGTGGATAAAGAAGATGTGGTACATATACACAATGGAACATTACTCAGACGGAAAGAAATAATGCATTTGCAACAATTTGGATGGACCTAGAAATTATCATGCTAAGTGAAGTTAAACAGACAGTGAGACACCAACGTCATATGCTATCACTTATATGAGAATCTTAAAAAAAAGGGGATACAACTTCTTTGCAGAACAGATACTGCCTCACAGACTTTGAAAAACTTACTGTTTCCAAAGGAGACTGGCTGGGGGGTGGCGAGGTGGATGGGCTGGGGTTTGGGATAGAAATGCTATAAAACTGCATTGTGATGATCGTTGTCCGACCATAAAGGTATTAAAATTCATTGAGTTAAAAATTATAGGAATTAAATTCAGAACTGAATATACAGATTTGATATGGCAGAAGAAAAGATAAATAAACTGGGAAAGACATTGGGAGAAAAATACCCAGATAAAAAATGAAGACTTCTTAAAATGCAGAAAAGAACATAAAATATGTGTGTGTGGGTGTGCGTGTTCATTTCCTTCCCATGAAAAACTTCCAACATATGTATATTCAGAGGCCTAGAAAGAGGAGATAAAAAATAGAGCAGCAGCAGTATTAGAAGAAATAATAGATGTGATTCTTCCAAAGTATCTAGAACACATCAATCTACATATTAATGAAAATTTATGAATCCCAAAGAAATTAAAAACAGAAACAAAATGAAATGATATATATCCTGGCACATAAAATTGCTAAAAACTAAAAGTAAGAAAAATATAAAAGCTTTCCTGAATTTTCTCATCAGATCCCTGATTTTTATAATTGTTATTTATATTATTCCTCATGAGTTTCATCATTTCCAAGTGTCTGTTATCTCCATTTAAAACAGTTTACAGCTTTGATCTGGTTTCATGCATTTAACCTTGTGCAAGTAGGTTATTCATCCCCTTATTATTTTTTCTTATTTTTTTCTTATCTTTATATTTTTCTGTTGGTTTTCTTTATGTGCAATAACACTTTTCTTTCTTTTTATGGCTGCTTCTGCGGCATATGGAAGTTCCTGGGATAGGTGTTAAATAGGAGCTGCAGCTTCAGCCTATGCCACAGCCATAACAACCCTGGGTCTGAGCTGCATCTGTGACCTATGAGTAGCTTGAGGCAATGCTGGATCCTTAACGCACTGAGCAAGGCCAGGGATCAAACCCACATCCTCACAAAGAAAATATCCGGCCCTTAACCTGATGAGCTCCAATAGAACTATGAAATTAGCATGCTTAAACATTTAGAATGAAGCATTCCTAACTTCTTAGAGCTTCCTCTTCTGTTATTTGTTTTGTTTTAGACTGTGTAAATTTCAATAACAAGAGTCTTAATTTCTGCCTGTTCTCTCACAAATGCTTTGTTGTACATTCACTTTCCTTCCTCTTTCTTGTGATTATCTTACTCAATTTTTATTTCACTAATAGCAGTTTCTCTTCTTAGGTGCTATTCTGGAAGGGAAACCCCTGCTCTGTTTGAGAAATCCTAAGAGTAAGGCTGCTCCGAAGATGGTTCATTTCGTCCTTCCTGGAGCCCCTTGTACTTACTCACTAGTAGGGTGACAAGCTGCTGTCTTCAGACCAGTCCCCTTACTTTGCAGTGATCTCATTCCGCTCTTCTGAGACCACCCTTAGGCTCTCAGATGAAAACCCTATTGCCTTCTTATTTCTCTAGCACTGATGGCATTATTAGTCAGGTCTTGGGACTTGAAGTTTTATTTATACCCACATATTTTAGAGTCCATGGAAAGGGTTTGTCACCTAGTTTTGTTGTAAATATTGACCATGGGGTTTGGCTTCTTCCTTCCTTCCTTTCTTTCTCTTTTCTTTCCTTTTTCTTTCTTTCTTTCCCTCCTTCCTTCCTTCCCTCCCTCCCTCCTTTCTTCCTTCCTCCCTCTCTCTCTCTCTCTCTCTTTCTTCCTTCCTTTCTCATTTTTCCATCTGTGTGTGTGTACATACACACACACACACACGGATATGGAAAGCCACCACCAACTTCATTAATGAGATGGACTTTGATATCATCTTACAAGGATATATAAGTTAGTAAGGTCACATGACACACTTCTCACGAATTTAAATACAAAAATCCTAAATAAAATACTAGCAAATACACTCCTGCAATACATAAAAGGAGTAATACATTATGAGAAGTGAAAATTTATTCTAACAATTCAAGGATATCAAAATACAAAAAATAAATTCTGTAAATCATTCCATTAACAAAATAAAGTAGGAGAATCACATTTGCAACACAAAAAAACATCTGATAATGAAAATTACCCATTTATACATATTTTTAAAAAACTCTCCTAGCTAACTAGGAATAAAATGAAATTCTTTAATCTATCAGATCTTCAGAAAGCATGGTATTTTATTTAGTTGTAAAGTAATAAAAAATTTCCCCAAGTCAGTGATGTTGACTAGCACAAACTCTATTCACTGGCGCATTGAAAAATTAAAGTTGATAGATGAGCTCTATCTTTGCCTTAAAAGGTAAACAGGTAAAGACAAGAAATGAGGAAATAAAAATAAATTAATTTTTTATTATTCAGATACACGTAATGTGTATATTGAGAAATATAAAAGGATCCACCAATATACTATAATAATTAATTAATGACTTAAGGGAGGTTGCTGAATACAAATTAAATATATAAAATAAATTATATATATTAATAATGCAGTGAATTGTAATGGTGATTTTTTCAAACCAATATACTTATAAAAGTATCAAAATCAAATACCTAGGAATAAACCTAAAATTATGTGAAAAGATCTCTACGCATAAATTTAACAAAACATTTGTGTGGGAAATCAAAAAGACCTAAACAAATGGAGGCTGGTATTAAGTTTATGGATTATAAAACTTAGTTTTTAAAATACATCGCATCTCTCAAGCTTGATCAATAGATTTATGCAATGCTAATCAAAATCCAAGCACTTTCTTTTATGGAGGTTAACAAACTGACTTTAAAATTTATATGGGAGTTCCCATTGTGGCTCAGCAGGTTAAGGACCTGATGTTATCACTTTGAGAATACAAAAGTAGCAAGAATATAAAATGGGAAAAAGACAGTCTCTTTAGCAACTGGTGCTGGGAAAACTGGACAGACGCATGTAAATTAATTTAAAATTATATCTACTATGATTTTAAAGTCACTGAAGGATTTAAAAATATAGCACTGGAACAGAATAGTGAACTCAGATTGAGACATAATATATGAGGCCCTGATTTATACATCATGAAGACAACACTGCAGTGCTGAAAGGATGGCTTTTCTAATAAATACAGCTAAATAAACTGAAAATTCATTTTAAAAATAACTTTGGGAGTTCCTGTCGTGACGCAGTGGTTAACGAATCCGACGAGGAACCATGAGGTTGTGGGTTCGATCCCTGCCCTTGCTCAGTGGGTTAACGATCCGGCGTTGCCGTGAGCTGTGGTGTAGGTTGCAGACGCGGCTCGGATCCTGCGTTGCTGTGGCTGCGGCGCAGGCCAGTGGCCACAGCTCCGATTAGACCCCTAGCCTGGGAACCTCCACATGCCGCGGGTGTGGCCATAAACCCACGGCCATAAAATGACAAAAAAGGCAAAAAATAAAAAAATAAAAAATAATAAAAATAACTTTGATCTATACTTCTCTCAATTCTAGATGGATCATATATCTAAATGAAAAGTTAGTTCCTTTGAGCCACAGCAGTTTAAGGATCTGGCATTGTCACTGCAGTGGCTTGGATTGCTCTTGTGGCATGGATTTGATCTCTGGCCTGGTAACTTCCATTTTCTACAAGTGCAGCAAAAAAAGAAAAAATAAATAATTGGAAAAGGTAAATCAATAAAGCTTCTTAAATATTACATGTGCTAACCGAGCCTATTTACTGATGGAGGTAAGCTACATTTCAGGAGCAGCAAGTCAATGAGATTAGACACTGACTGTCACTGCAACCACGTCTTCCTCCATCCATGACCTGTCAATAAATGACTTCCGTGTAAACCATTCATAGAGAGTTCTTGCAATTCCTTATTCCGGCCACTTTACAGACTGAATGGAATGTAATGAGGAAATATTCACAACATTGGATAAATAGTTCTTGGTGTTTTGGCCTGGATGCTTCTAAGAGTTAGAGACAACAATGTCTGCTATCTCAAAAATGTACAGAGAAGATTCATTTCATCTCGAATTACCACATGTTAATTATTAGGTACATTATTATGAATGAATGCCAGGTAAACTTATGAGGAGGTGTGAATAAAAAGGATGGGTTTTGTTTTTTGGTGGCATATGGTCTAATTGAACTGTTTAAGTGATTGTTCTTCTCCTTCATATCTTGATACTATAATTAAAAATATAAGTTCATTTTTAGGCAATTAATGTTTTTTGAGTATCTACTTTGGGCTTAGCCCTCTACAGTATCATATATGCCAGAGAGATATAAAGAAATATGATCATGGTTCCTGCTCACATGATTTTATAAAATAATTGAAGGAAGGTTGTAAAGATATTCTACTTTATGATTTCAATAAATTTTATTATAACCACTACCATTCCGCCTTGAAATAAAGCACAAATCATATATAAAGTGTAGTTCTTTTGATATAGGTCTGTATAGTTCATAGAAGAAAAATCGATAAATAAAAGAAATTTTCATGGGTTTGAATTGCAACAAACCTGCAACTCTAGTGCAGAATGTTGATAGTTGGGAAGGCTGTGTATGTGGAGGCAAGGGGTATATAGGAAATCTCTGTACTTTCTGCTCAATTTTGCTATCAACTTAAACTGCTCTAAAGATAAAATTTCTATGTAAAAGGAGAAGAAATGAGTTTTTTATCATGTTATACCATTTATGTATTATTTTGAAAACAACACCTACCCTTTTGAATTCTTGAGGCCAGCATTACAATAATACCAAAACCAAAAGCATGCATTGAAAGCAAAGAAAATTGTAAAGCAATATCTTTCATTAACATATATGTGAGCATCCTTAACTAAATATTAAAGTTTGAATTTAAAAATGTATGAGAAGAATTTTATGCTACTACAAAATTTGAGCTATCCAAGAATGCAAGTCTTTCAATATCTGAAAATCAGTTGGTATAATCTACCACATAGGCAGGATAAAGCAGCAAATATGATAACATTAATTGTGAAAAACAACACTCATTTATGATCACAACTCTTAGCAAACTAGAAATAGAGGGACTCTTCTTCAACTTGATAAAGAATATCCTCAAAAGCAAAACAAAATCTACAAGTAATAGCACAAGTAAATAGGCATCTTTGATGAGAGACCAAAGATTTCCATATATAAACAGAAAACAGGCAAGGATTTGCCCTTTCAACATTGCTTGCGATATCCTGCTGGAAGTTCTACCTAGTGCAGTAAGACAAAGAAAAATACCAGATACAGCCTGGAGAAGAATAAATAACTGTCTTTATTCAGACAGGACATGATTGTCTATGCAGAAAACCCAAAATAATAATAAAGAAACTGTTTCCTGAAACTAATAGGAAGAACTGCAAAGTCCTAGGATACAAGGACAATAAAAATGTTAATTGCTTTTTTCTGATTAATATTAGACATTGAAATTTAAAGACAATAAATTTACAATAGCACCAGAATAAATGAAATATTTAGGTATAAATCTAAGCAAATATGTACAGGGTCTATAGGTAGAAAACCTGAAGCAATGATGAAGGAAATCAAAACAGATCAAATACATGGAAAGATATTTTGTGTACATAGATTTCAAGACTCAATATCAGTAAGTGTCAGTTCTTCCAAACTTGAACTACAGATCCAATGAGCTCAATAAATATCCTAGCAAGTTGTTTTGTAGATATAAACAAACTTATTCTAAAGTATATTTGGAAAGGAAAAACCTATAACAAGCAACATTGTACTAAAAAAATACAAAGAAATGGAGGGACTCACACTAACCAAATTTAAAACTTACTATGAAACCATAAAATCAAAATAAGCATGTATTGGAGAAAGAACAGACAGGTCAATGGATCAAGATACAGAGCTGTGGTATTGTGAATTATAAGAAATATATATTCAGCCATCCAGATGACCAAAATATGTTTCTCATAGATAACAGTTCTTCATTCATAGTTCCTGGCTCATAGCTCACAAAACCCTTGGACTTTCCTAAATGAAGGGGAAATGTTGCTGACCTGAGTAACCTTGGAAACGAGTGCAGTTCTGTAAGGCTAAAGCAAAAAGAACTTTGTATAAGCACTGTACTCTTGTTTATCAAGGTTTTCACCCCACAGGGATGTAATTAACAATTTAGAAATCACTATACATGTTTACTGGAATTGAATTATTAATTCAATAGATGGTGAATTGTGCAAGCCAGGTTTCTCACTCTTGTAATAAGAGGTTACAGAAAAGCAAGAAAAGACTAGGATGATCCATGCATTAATGGCTTGGGATTGAAGACATTATTGTTATCTAATGTTAGCTTAATAAAGATGGATATATATTTACATATAATATAAATATACGTATATAACATATATAGGTATATACATGGAATAGTGTACACACATGTTTTGCTGCTCTGTCAGCTGAGAGGGCTTAGAAGTTATGACTCCCCAGTACCAGTAAGTACAGTTTGTGCCCACATCTTGTCTGCTACCATCATTCTCCAGTAAAGGGACAAGGCTACTTAAAGAAATGGCTAATTCTAGGACCAGCAGGAAATGCACAGGATGAGCTTGGTGTATCACAGCATTCTGGAAAGTAAGGAAGTACTCAAAATGTAAAAATGCACAACAATCGGAATATTTCAAACAGACATAGGAGCCAAGGGAAAGAGTATTTGATGGCCAAAACTAGAACAATTTGAACAAAAAAAAAATAATTGTATTGGAATACAATCCTAAATACAAAATAAATATCTACAAGTCCCTGCTAATCCAAACAAATACATAATTAAATAAACACAAATTGCCCATGGAGAATTCTAAATAACTAATGTAGATGTTCCATCCTAAAGGAAATGGAGCATAATTCCCTATACTCACACACAGAGATCTTCCTTGTTTTGCACTGGAAAAGAACAGCCAAATCTTAAATGCGTGTATTCTTCTCTAAACTGGATCATAGGTTAAAACGAATAGATGTTGTAACAGTATTCTAAATAGGTCATAAAAGAATCAAGCAGAGATTATGAAATCAAGGAATCCCATAACTACTTGTATTTGGAAAATCACTTTCATAATATTAAAATAATAGCTCCTCATTTATTCACTGTCGTAATACTCTGGATTCTTTCTACTGTAATTGACAGAAACCCACTTAGAGTAAAGCAGAGGAGAATTTATATGCTCAGGGAACTGAACATTTCAGAGATAGCTGTTAACTTCAGAAATAGAATTAATGTTCATATATGTCGTTGAATAGCTGTATCTCTCTATAGTTAATCAGTGATTTACTCTGTTTATGATTGTTCTAAAACTGACTTCCACCATATGATGGAAAGTAGCTAATGGCAGGGACATGCATATAATTTTCCAGCTCAGCAGCTTCTCTAGGAAGTATGGCTACTCCTTCCTAATAACTCAAAAAACTTCTCAAGATTGAGTCTTATTAGACCATTTTGGGTTTAAATAAAACTGCAATGGTTTCACATTGCACCGAGAATTAAATGTAAGCTTCTTTCTGTGACCTATGATACCATCTCTAAATGACATGGCCTCTCTCTCTTCCACTTATTTTATAGCCTAACTCCTCTCCTTCCCATCACTCTCCAGACATGCAGCGTTTCTGTCTGGTCTTAGAATATCCTGGTCTTTTTTCTCCTCTGTACACTTTAGGATTCCATACTTGATCTTCCTCTGTTAATCATGTGACATCCTGGAAGATGTTAAAGCTGTAGTAGAAAGTATTTATTACATTATTTAAGTGCAGTTTTTTGCTTTTTTTTTTTTTTTTTTGTCTTTTTGCCTTGTCTTGGGCCGCACCTGCGGCATATGGAGTATCCCAGGCTAGGGGTCTAACAGGAGCTGTAGCTGCTGGCCTTCTCCACAGCCACAGAAATGCGGGATCCGAGCTGTGTCTGCAATTTACACCAAACAGCTCACAGCAACGCCAGATCCTTAATCCACTGAGCAAGGCCAGGGATCGAACCCGCAACCTCATGGTTCTTAGTTGGATTTGTTAACCACTGAGCCACGATGGGAACTCCAACTGCAGTTTTAAATAGCTGTAAAACAAGATAACTTTTTTTGTCCTGGCCAAAAGACAGGCATGTTACTCAATCTTAGCCAATCAGCATCTTTCTTCTTGAATTTTGTACTTTGAATCTGCATAGAGGTGGACAGAATTCACACTTATATAGTATGAGGGCTGTGATTCTGAAGTAAATACTAAGTTTTTACAAATCCTGGAGACAACCTTATTTGCACTCTCTTTGAGACCTGATGTTTCAGTAACATATTTGTTAGGGCTTCTATGTCAAAGTACTACAGATTGGGAAGCTTAAACAATGGAAATTAATTTTCCCAGAGTTCTGGAGGTTAGAAGTCCAAGATCGAAGATTGGTTTCTTCTTAGGCTTCTCTCATTGGCTTGTGGATGGCCTTTGGTCTGTACATGCTTTTTGTGCATGCCTGTGTCCTAATCTCCTCTTCTTATAAAGATGTCAGTCATACTGAATAAGGGTTCTCCCATAAGAGCTCATTTTAATTACTTGTCTATCTCCAAATACAGTTCATATTCTAAGGTACTGGGGGTTTGGGACTTCAACATATGTATTTTGGGGGGCATAATATCTTTTATTTTATGACTAAATTGTAACTTTCAATACACATATGTATTTTGTTTACTTAGTCTAAATTAACCTCTGTTGCTTGTAGTCAGTAAACACAGGTGACTATCCTGGACCACAGTTTCCTTTCAGATGGGGGCTTATTGAACCATTATACTATTTTATATCCTGTTTACAAAGAATATAAAAATACACGGCAAGTTAGTTGTGTGAAAGGAACTCTATGAGGCATGACTGAGTTTGGATAATTTTACAACTTTTATTTAGGGCCAGTTTATTCAAACTTTGTATTCACAGCTTTTTTTTTTTTTTTACTAGGAATTGGGAATTTTTTTTGGTTTTCCAAGGGGAAGGGAAAGTCATTTCAAGGACAGAGGAGAAATAGCACCCACCTTTTTACAAATTTATACCAACCTAAAATCAGTTTCTTATCTTTGTACAGCTTTTATATAACAGACCTCATTTTGTAATTAAAAACCTTAGTTCCCTAGTAAAATGAAGAATGGTTTTAGTCATGATTTGCTTTATTTAAAACTTCATTATTTGCTTTTTATTTATGTAAGCTCAAAGAATAACAAAATACTATATCATACTTGCTATTTGAAGCAGCAAGTTATACATTGTGACATCTGGTACATTCTACACAAGGATTCTGATAGATTTTTTAAAATTATGTTTTTATAAAATTCAAAATAATATATAAAATTAATTGTATTATGTAAACAGAAATGTCTTCATTTACTAAGATTTTTACAATAGTTTCTGAACATGTATTTATTTTTAAACAATGCTAACCCATTAACCCAATGCCACCTGAAAGTAAATTGTTCAAAACTGGATGATAGCCTACTCTTGCCTTAAACTTACTGCTGTTTCTATTTTCATATTTATCTTTCTTCACTGTTTTAACATATACTCAGTTTTCCAAGCTGGGTAACTTGAAATCACACTTGATTTTTATTTAAACTTGGGCCTTATTCAATTAATCACTAAGATCCATTTCCCCTGAGTTATCACTTCACTCTCAGTCCATGAAGATGAGTTGGAGATGATTATATCATTCATTTCTGGGGCATTCCACTATACTCCATAGAAGTTGTAGAGGATAACCACAGATAGTCTAATACAACTCAATCTCAGAAAGTTTTTGAGTTATTAGGAAGGGATAGCCGTATTTCCTAGAGAAGTGGCTGAGCTGAAAGATTATCAGCATGGATCTACCATTAGCCATTTTCCATTGTACGATGTAAGTCTGAGAATAAACAAAACCAAAGTACATCACTGACTATAGAGAGATACAACTCTTCAATGACATATATCAACACTAGTTCTGTTTCTGAAATTAGCCAATATCTCTGAGGTTTTCGGTTCCCCAAGCAAATAAATTCTCCTCTGCTTTAACACTGAGCTGGGTTCTTTAAATTAAAATAGAAAGAATCCAGAGTATTACAACCATGAATAAATGGGAACTATTTTCTAATATTTTGGATGTTACTTTCTGAATATACGGACACTTGCAGGATTCCTTGGTTTTATAATCTCTGCTTGATTTTCCTATGAACTATTTCACCCTGTGACCCAGTTTACAGAAGAATATCACATTTAGGGTTTGGCTGTTCTTTCACAGTGCAAAATAAAGATGTGTGTGTGTGTGTGTGTGTGTGTGTGTGTGTACGTATGTGTGTGTAAAATATGAAGCCCATTGGAGCTATAACAAAATATGCTGTTTTTATGTTTGCAATTGTGATCAAACTACTGCTTTTTATAAGGCTAACCTTAACACATAGATACAGAATCCAACACCATTTCACCTACTCAAAGATTTTGCTTTTGCAATCATCTCCTTGTCCCCCAACACATGATCAGTTCTACTCTCTGTCTATTGAATCACTTCATCAACATGAAACATGCCATAATACCCACCAGTCTAGAAAGCTAACCCTTCCCCTATCTGCCTGTTCAGCTCTTCTTTCCATGTCACTGCACCTCTTTTGTTGGGAAAACTCTTTACATTGTTTTTTTTCGCACTTCTTCACATTTTATCCCTTCTACCCTAATCAAAATTTTGTTTCTACTACCATTCAGAAATGACTTTTGCCTTGATCACCAGTGGTTCTCAATACTACTAAATTTAATTTCTGAATTGTGCTATTTCTTTAGTATTTAACCCAGTTGAACATTTCTCTTTACTAAAGACGAGGCATCTCAAAATAGGGTAGTCAACACTGACCTTAGTTTTCACCAAGCACCTCTTTGCTCCCAGCTGTGCTTTCTTAGATTCCTTCTCAGTTGATCACAGATAATTCACTTAATTATCCAAGTCAAAGATCTAAAAATTATGGTCTCTTTTTTCCTCCCCTTTGATAACCAACTGATCAGCAAATTCTCTTAGCTTTTCTTTCAAAATAAATCTTGAATCTACCACAGCTCATCAACTCTTCTGCTTTGGGTTGAACCAGCATCTTCAGCATGTAAAATATCATAATCATCTTTGTCACACATCTTGCTTGCTTTCTTGTTACACATTTTCTCTGATGTATTCTTACATAGTAGTTTTGCTTATTCCCTCTATGGTAAATATAATGATCCCCATTTTTCAAATAAAGCTATAGTTTGTAGAGGTGACATAATTTGTCTAAAATCATCATTTCGCGCTTCTAAAAGTCAAGTTTTACTCAAGTCTGCCGCCTGGAAGTTTGGGCTCTTAATCTTACATCTGCGCAGGGTTGTTTGTACCTCCTTAAAGGATGTGTATGCCATTCCTTTCTTTGCAGATGAGCAAATTGAGACTCAAAATTAAGAATTGACTTGCCTGAGATCCCACAGTTGACTGGCAACAGTGCTCAGATATATCTTAAAAAAATGTAGGAAAATTGTATTCAGTTGAGGGTTATATTTTTAACAGCCAATAGCTTATTCCGATTGTTTATTTAAAATATACTATTCATGGTTATGAGCTGTGCTGCAGGCAAAACTGTAGGATTTAGGAGACTGAGAATCTCAGAAACTATGTGGCTTGAAGAACAAATAAGGAATTTTTTTTATGTTGGTTCTGATCAACCAACCAGTTGATTTTTTTGTACCATAGTAATATACACTAAGGCTATAAAAGTAGTTTTATTATTGAAAGCATGACAAAAAATAAATTTGCTTTTGTGAGTTTAATATTTTATAGTCCATAAATGCTTTCCTCTTTTGAAATGATTTAACACCAAATTACAATGCATTGTAATTATTGCAACGCACTGTAATATAGCAGATAGGAGTTTCATGAATTAAGTGAATAAAAAATCACCTAGGGAAATAACCAAACTCTTTCTTTCTTGTATCATATGTAATCATTCTTAAGAGAAATATTTATCATTTTGCTTTTTATTATGTTTTCAAAATGAGAGTTTTGAGTTGGTAATATTCTAACTTTGTATGATTACAACTGTAACACTTTATAAAAATGGAAAATAATGTTAATAAAATATTAATTAACCTTAGCTTTATTTCTAAAATTCAGAATTTATTTCAGCAAAGGAGGATATATTCACAGTTAAAAATTTACATAGCGGAGTTCCCTTCGTGGCTCAGTGGTTAACGAATCCGACTAAGAACCGTGAGGTTGCGGTTTCGATCCCTGGCCTTGCTCAGTGGGTTAAGGATCCGGTGTTGCCCTGAGCTGTGGTATAGGTTGCAGACGTGGCTCGGATCCTGCGTTGCTGTGGCTGTGGCGTAGGCCGGCAGTTACAGCTCCTGTTAGACCCCTAGCCTGGGAACCTCCATATGCCGCAGGTGCGGCTCTTGATAAACGCAAAAAAAGACAAAAAAAAAAATTTACGTAGCAACAAAAAACATTAATTTATGGTAACAGCTTTAAGAGGGACTGAAACATTAGGTAAACTTATCTATCCTATTGAGACATTCAAAGAAAACTGACGGAGGAAAATATTAAACAGTGGTTGCATTTTTACTCAGTCTTCTAAATCAAAATTATTATTTTGCATCAATGCAAAAAAGTTAAATAAAAATTATGTCTACATAAATTAATAAAAGTAATTTTATTGGCATAAAAATCGATGAAAGAAAAACAATTGAAAAATGATAAAGTCTTAAAACATATAGATATATTTAAATATAATTAAAACTATAAAATTTTTCAAGACAGCAAATCTGTTTATTGTTTGATGATTAGATTTTGGCTTTTAATTTCATCTTTTTCTATAAGTTTATTTTTCTATTTACTGATCAAGAAAATAGAAAAAGGATGAAAAGGGGGAAATTGTGATAAAGTTTTTAAAATCCATGTCAAAAGCTCTTTTAATTAAAAAAAATTATGTGTGAGTTTTTCCAGCTTATCATCAGAAAATAATTTTGCTGATATAATACAGAGATGCTGAAAAAAATAAGTGAGGAACTTCCTCAAACCATTTAGCTGTCATATAGTCTTTGGAAAGTGCTCATGCTGCTGGAAGTAAGATTCAGTTTTTGGGTATAAAGATTTGAGACAACTGAGATTCAAACTTTATTGTTTCTAACATCTATAGTTAAACAGTAAAACAGAACAAAAACACATTTCCATTTTGGGTGTGAATTTGTGTTCTCTCTGCTATAAAAATAATTTAATCTAGGTCAGATGAAAATTGTTGTAGCACACTTAGAGTGGGAGCAGTTTTTAAGCCATCTCTGAATTACAAGTTTTGTCTCATACTCAACTGTAGTGAATAGTTGAGTCCTTATCTATTCAGTTCTTTGAATTTTTAATTAACATGATTTCTTCTACTCTACTAGAAATCTTTTTGCTCCTTTTTTTATGAAAGGAGTCTGTTGCACCTCCCTGGCTCAACCTTCTCCCAATTATATTTCTCATGCTCTGGCATGTTGGTGTTGACAGTAGCACTGCAAGGGGTTGTCCAGTCCAACAGATTTTCAGTTGCGAACAAAGTGTTTTTTATTTGTTTAACTATATTTTTACAACTCATCACTCTTAAGACTTTGGAAGCCCAATAACTGTTAGCAGTTCCTCAGTTCATTACTTTGTATTCTATGGTGCTTAACTATCTTGAAATTTTGCCCTATTAAATTATACTCCATAACATAAACAAGTATTAGTTCTCTGTACGATAAAAATAAATGAATTCCCAAGGCCAAAGGCTTAAAGGCTAACAAGAATAATAAATTAAATCTGGGTATTTAAAGTTGATGATTTCAGATTCTGAAAACAGATTCAGACTTTCTAGCCCTTGGCTAAAAGGCTAACAAGAAAAATAAATTAAATCTGGGTATTTAAAGTTGATGATTTCAGATTCTGAAAACAGATTCAGACTTTCTAGCCCTTAATTCCAGCCATATCACTGATATTTGGATAGGAGAGAAGAGGAAGAAGAGGTAGCCTGCTAATAGTTCTTTCACTTGCCCGCAAGCTATATGTTATATATTCTAGAAAACAGATGGATAAAAGATATTCTTTTGTTTCTGTGCCTCCTAGAGGACATACACCCTTAAAAATTCAGTGCTTCAGTTGTGAGAACTCAGCGTCAAGCCATTTTCCTCCAGCAGATAGAATACACATTTTTCTTCTGTTTTTTTTTGCAAAATATATTATTACATGGTGTTCTTTCAGAGTATTGTGATAAGCATCACTAGCATCCATGTACTTTAAAGTGCATCCAAATGTTATTTCTCAAACCCTTGTAACACTTTTGGAAGGGTTATTCAGTACTCTTCTCACCGGTCTGGTCTTCAACTGTTTGTACCTCTAACACTGAAAAGGTTCTTAAGGATTGGTTACAATGAAGCAACTCAGGTATATTGGCCTGAAGTAGTCTCACATATAATTCTACATTCTGATTGGAAAGGAAATCAAATTGGAATAAAAAAGGTACTTTTGGTCTGGCAGAGAGGTGAGTGATACTTTTGAGACAGCTACAAATCCCATTTTTCTTTCGGGTTCACAGTAGTTGGCAGGAAGATTTATGCCAATATATTAAGGAAGCTGGTAGCCTCCGAAGAAAACTCGAGGAAAAGGAATTTGTGTGAATGGGAGGGAGTGTAACAGGATGCAAAGAAGGCATTTCTGCAATCTTTCACTTGATTTAGCCTCACTCTACTTTTGAACGTGTTTTGGCTAGAAAACTTCCTTTTTTGGCACGTCAGAAGAGACACGGATTTTTAAAAAACTGGATTCTTACATGAGAAAAACTGAATCCTTAAGTTCACCGGCATAACTGCATCAAGAGAAGTGACTTTGTAGCATGTCTCAAACTGCTCCAGCACGTGCCCGTCTCACCAGGAAGTGATGATGCTTGGGATGTTTCAGCACCTTCTGTGTCCTTTCAGTATTGAGACCGTGAGAATCTCAGAGCTCTTCCAGTTTCTGAAAATGTCATCTTCACAGATTTGTTCAGCCTCACAAAACGTCACCTGACTCTGGTTTGATCCAAGGATGTTTCAGGGAATAGTCTTTGATGCCGGACATATGTTCTAAGGATGTCTCGCCAAAGTGTAAGTGGAGGCTACCAACATGACTGCATAAAATTTCAGGAGTACTTCTCTTCACAGCTCTCATTCCATTTCCACACCTCAGATCCCAAGTCGGGCTTGTCAGTGCTTATTGTTTGAAAGCAGAATGGCAAAGTGAGGTTTCAAAACAGAATTTCTTTTATATAAGGCCTTTGGAAGGCAAGACAAGGAGGAATTTAGGGCTAAGCATTTTCTTAAGACATAGACTTCACCACCCAGTTCAACACAGGTCATGTTCACAGGATCCACGTCATCTCTTGTAAAATACCACTTTGAATTTATTGCTCTATACTGACTTTCTTCATGCATTTTAGTGCCTTTGAAAGCAGGAGTTGAAATCTTCAGCCATCAATAATTGTATTTTTCCTTTTTGTTTTTGACTACAATGTCCTTTAGTCTAAGTTGATTATTACAGAAATAAAGAAAAAATGAATTTCATAAGTATCTGATTTCCTGATGAAGATAAGCTGGAAACATAAATGAATGGTTGGTATGTTAAAATATTGGTATGTTAAAATATTGTGATCAAGATAACAGTGCTCAGGCAGGATACTGTTTATGATATACTTCAATGAAGTTATTGAACCGATATAAACACCTATATGAAACTTGTAAATTCATTTAAATGTGTAAGTTGCTTTTTCTTTACATTGGAAATATTTGAATAGTGGCTTGAATTTTGTAGCATTCAAACATGTGTTGGTATATTCATAGAAAAAGATGAAAGAAAGTTTTTTTTAATAATGTATAGTAATTCAAGGCTTGCATTATAAATCTACATTGTTTAGCTTATCTACAGAAGTGACTAAAATTTTTATGAACAACAATGAAAGGGAAAAATTTTAAATCGTAGGCTTTACCAGCAGAAAAATGCAAAAGTTTAGGTTTCAAAAATGCAAAGAAAAGTCAAAAGACCAACATTAAGTATAGTACACAGTTATTGTTCTGTACTTGGTCTCAGAATGAAGGTTATTGTAGTTGTAGTTTCCATCCATGTGAACTAAGATTAAAATAAATTCAGCAATCCTTTCATTAGTCTGCTTCCTCAAAACAATACTATAGCCATTTTAACATATTCATGTAACCAAAAAATTAAAACATAGCAGAAAATGATGAATGTAGAACTTAATACGTTAACAAAAAATCCAATTTGCAGAGATCAATTAGAAATTGAACATTTTTTAACTGAAACAGATAAACATGATGAGTGAGTTTGTATAACACAATAACTTGGGAAACCACATCTTCAACTCTGCTTTTGTATATTTTCTGAGATTTGTGTGTTAGCACTGTCACCATATAATACTTTGGAAGCAGTGTAAATAAATGTTACAACAAATAGGAATAAATATATGTCAAATATGACAAAGCACTGGAAGCAGTAATTTATTTCAGCTGACCTTAGAAAACACTATCTCCATAAACGGAACTTTTATTTTTTTCACAAAAGTCATTTAAATAATCAAACATCAGTATTGAGAAAGCAGTGTGCTATGGCTCCTCTAAAAAAGTGAAATTGAAAGAGTACAGAACATGCATTGTAGTATGATTCGCATATTTATTTTTCTATCACCTGCCAGAACATTGCCAAAGTATTGAACTTTCCCTTAGGGATGGAAGGGCTGTTGACACAGTAAGAAATATTACAAAATGAGTTTCCTAAAGAATTCCTTTCGTAGAAAGAACATTTATCTCATTGATTTAACTTTATTCTCTAATGTTATAATACGCAATAGATAAATGAAAATGAATCAGTGGTAACATTTTCTACATTTGTATCATAACGATTTTATCTGTATGACAAACAAACCCAGCAGTCACAAGTGATAATGCCTATGTATAGCCTTTAATAGCTTCTTTCTATCTGCAAAGGCCCTAATAACAGGATTTTAAGTATGACTTAAATATATCCTAGTTAATAATGTAAGTATGCATGACATAAACATGCTTTCTCTTCCTTCCAATTCTTGACTGCCCTCTACATTAAAAATTATCATTAATTTTTTTATTTTGCACTTACCCTTGCCAAACATTATCACATTAAACTCGCAAAAAGTCTACCATGATTGTTTTTGCTTTTTTGTATTTTTTGTTTGTTTGCTTTGTTTTGCAGATAAGAAAATTGAGGCTTACATGTATTAATTAGCTAGCCTGAGATCACTCTATTCAATTTATGCAGTTAGATTTAAACCTCAGTCTTGCTGATTCCTGAGCCCTATTCCAGAGAGCTAGGCTGCAGGACAGGAGTAAAATAGGAAACGTGGGTATGTCAAGGCAAAAGTGTTATCCAGTTTGCCACCACAAATGTGTTACCAATTCACCACCCTGAGGGATATTCTCAGAAGCACTATAAAATATGTCCTCATAAGTGCCTAGCTGGAGATGATAGGGGGAATTTATCTATATACTTCTATTCTGCAAGAGCCAGAATTGACTCAAAGGCCCTTGAAGGCCATTTATTCAAACACATGACAGATTGTATATTTTGGAGTACCCAGTAAAAAGCCCTATAGTTGGGAGCAAGTGTTAGGATGCTCTGTCTGGGTGAAATGAGCCAATCAAAACCTGCTCTGAATTGGTCACAGCAGCAATACCAAAATGAGAGGTGAAACCCAAAGCTTTTTGTTTGTTTTTAAACCAAAAGGTTTTGAAGAGGCGTACAAGATATATTTAATGCACTCCACTTCCACCTTATTTAGGGAAATCACTGCTTTGAGAACCAGTTGTTTCCTTGTCACAACATGATACTCAAAAAAAAAAGCATATAACTTTATATTAATATAAAGCCTAGTCCAATGTCTCGTACATGGTAAGTCCTCAGTTAAAAACTGTTGGATTGGAATTCCCATGGTGGCTCAGTGGTTAATGAATCTGACTAGCATCCGTGAGGACACAGGTCTGATCCCTGGTCTCGCTCAGTAGGTTTAAGATCTGGCGTTACTGTGAGCTGTGTTGTGGTTGCAGACGTGGCTCAGATCCCACATTGCTGTGGCTGCTGGGAACCTCTATATGCTGTGGGTGTGGCCCTAAAAAATGAAAAAAAAAACCCTTTGGATTATTGGATTCTCTCATTAAGTTGCATTTTTTTAATGTTTTATTTACTATATTTAGCTTGTTATTTCATTTGAAATCTATTTCAGTGCATAGTTTATTTTTTTTCCTAAAATGACTTTCTCATTACCAAAATAGGCACTGAGTAATCCATCTTTTTCTGTGTTGATCTGAGTCTTTTTTTTCCTGTCAGTGGCTTAATCTACATTATCAAGTTTGATAAGGTCATTAGTATGAAGTGCAGCATGGCATGAAGAGTCCTGAACAAAGTTTCTGGAACAAAGTACGTACTCAATGAATACACTCTTTTTTTTTTTTCCTCCTTTACATGCTATTTGCCTCTATCCCTCTTGACATATGCTGAGAATGACTTCAGTAGAAAAGAAAGGCTATTTTACAACTTCCTAATTAAACTGGTACAACAATTGATCTGGAGAATATGCTCTAGGTATATATTTTAGTCCTCTATCACGCTCCATTTCTGCATTTCTTAAAGATCACCACTAGAGACTAATGTAGATCCTTTTGGTGTCGAATATTTGGTCTTCACATTTCTCCTTTTTTAAGTTTTTTTGAAGTATAATTGATTTGCCAGCCTGTGATAATTTCTGCTGTACAACAAAGTGACTCAGTTGTACATGTAAACATATCCATTTTCTATCAGATTCTTTTCCCACATAGATTATCAGAGAAAACTGGGTAGAGTTCTTTGTGCTATAAAGAATATCCCCACTGGCCAGTCATTCCATATAACTCAGTGTTCATATGCCAACCTCAACTCCCAGACTACCTGATCTGTTCCCTTTGGTAACATAAGTTTTTCAAAGTCTATGAGTCTGTTTCTCTTCTGCAAATAAGTTCATTTGTATATTTCTTTTTTTAGATTCCACATATATGTGAAAAATACGATATTTATCTTTCACTAACTTCACTTAGTATAATAGTTTATAAGTCCATCCACATTGCTGCAAATTGTATTATTTAGTTCTTTTTTATAGCTGAGTAATATTCTATTGTATATTTGTACCATATGTTTATCCATTCCTCTGTCTTTGGACATTTAGGTTGCTTCCATGTCTTGGCTATTGTAAATAGTGCTGCAATGAATATTGGGATACATGTATCTTTTATAATTACAGTTTTCTTTGGATAAATGCCCAAGAGTGTGATTGATGGATCGTGTGGTAGTTCTGTTTTTGCTTTTTTGAGGAACTTCCATACTGTTTTCCACAGGTACATTCCTACCAACATATAAAAGGTTTTCCTTTTCTCTACACCCTTGCCAACTTTTATTATTTGTAGACATTTTGATGATGACCATTCTGGATGGTGTAGGGTGGTACCTCATAGCAGTTTTGATTTGCATTTCTCTAATAACTAGTGATGTTGAACATCTTCTCTTTTTTCTTTTCTTGTTTTTCTTTTCTTGTCTTTTTAGGGCCACACCCATGGCATATGGAGATTCCCAGGCTAGGGGTCAAATAGAAGCTGTAGTTGCTTGCCTATGCCACAGCCACAGCAACGCCAGATCCAAGCTGCATTTGCAACCTACACAACAGGTCATGGCAATGCCAGACCCTTAACCCACTGAGTGAGGCCAGGGATCTAACCTGTGCCCTCATGGATACTAGTCAGATTTTTTTTTCACTGAGCCACAATGGGAAATCCTTGAACTTCTCATGTGTTTTTTGGTCATCCATATGTCTTCTTTGGAGAAATGTCTATTAAGATCTTCTGCCCATTTTTTGATTGGGTTGTTTGTTTCTTTGATATTAAGCGCAGGATGTGTTTGTTTATTTTAGAGATTAATCCCTTGACAGTTGATTCATTTGCAAGTATTTTCTCCCATTCTGTGGGTTGTCCTTTTCTTTTGTTTATGGTTTCCTTTGCTGTCCAAAGACTTTTTAATTAGGTCTGATTTGTTTATTTATTTTTCTTTTTTCCATTACTCTAGTAGGTGGATCTGAGAAGATACTGCTACAGTTTATGTCAGAGAGTGGCCGACCTGTGTTTTCCACTAAGTTTTATAGCATCTGGTCTTACATTTAGGTCTTTAATCCATTCTGAGTTTATTTTTGTGTATGATGGTAGAGAATGTTCTAATTTCATTCTTTTGCATGTAGCTGTCCAGTTTGCCCAAGCACTAGTATTTGATAATTATCGCAGTTTTTAACATTTTCTGCTATCTCTGTCAGAAACTTCCTATATTCAGTAATTGTCTTAACACACAACTCAAACACACATTAAATTAAAGAAGGCTTTATGCTTTAATGATTGTCATATTTGCATATTAAACATAAAGGAATGAAGGAAATAGGAGATATCTTCTGGAAGAAGGATCCTGGTACCAGTGATAAGAAAGATGACACATGCAGAGAAATTATTTCCATGGACATCTACTCCCAAAGCAGCAGACCAAACAGAAGTCTATCCTGTTGCACATCCAGATCATTGCCCACATGTGCACAAAAAAACACTGTGTGTGTGATATGCCTGCTATATTCCCAGTTAAATTTTTCCCATGCTTATAAAATAAAACAAAATCTGATTTGGAACAATTCTGGATGTGGTGATTTGAGCCATAGAAACAAACAATACAACTTAATCATAGAATCAATTCTCTCAGCTGTTTATAACGAAGTACACACTGTTAGGCAAACAGTTAGCTCAGTCATCACATGCACAACCTAGCTAAACGTACCAGGGGCCATATTTCATTTGGTCCATCTGTCCAAAGTTTTCAGATTCTTCAATTCCATATGGCCAGATTACCCCACCTTTTCAGTTTCTTCCATGCATAGCAATACCTATGATGACAACATTTCTTAAATGTAAGGGATACAATGAAAGTTATACTATAAAATCAGTTTTCTTGCACATGACAATGTGAGCATGCTGATTATTGCAAAGAGTTTTTAACTTACTATTTTTCTGCTGTCTCTATCAAACTTTATATATTCAAGAATTCTCTTAGCAAACAACTCAAATACTCATAAAATTTAAAAAGGCGTTAGAGAGGGAGTTCCCATTATGGCTCAGTGGTTAATGAATCCAACTAGGAACCATGAGGTTGTGGGTTCGATTTCTGGCCTTGCTCAGTGGGTTAAGGATCCAGCATTGCTGTGAGTTGTGGTATAGGTCACAGATGCAGCTCAGATCTGGCACTGCTATAGCTGTGGCATAGGCCGGCGGCCACCACTCCGATTAGACCCCTAGCCTGGGAACCTCCACACGCCGCGGGTGCAGCCCTAAAAAATCACAAAGACAAAAAAAAAGGCATTAGAGATATGCAAATCAGAACTACTATGAGGTACCACCTCACACCTGTCAGAATGGCCATAATAACAAGTCAACAAATAACAAATGCTGGAGAGGGAGTGGAGAAAAGTGTAGCCTCCTACAATGTTGATGGGAATGTAAACTGGTACAACCACTATGGAAAACAGTATAGCGGTACCTTAGAAAACTAAATATAGAACCACCATATGACCCAGCAATCCCACTCCTGGGCATATATCCAGACAGAACTTTCCTTGAAAAAGATACATGTACCTATATGTTCGTTGCAAGCACTATTCACAATAGCCAAGACATGGAAACAACCTAAATGTCCATCGACAGGTGAACAGATTAAGTGGATGTGGTCATATACACAATGGCATACTACTCAGCCATAAAAAAAGAACAAAATAATTCCATCTGCAGCCACACGGACGGAGCTGGAGACTCTCATACTAAATGAAGTAAGTCAGAAAGAGCAAGACAAATACCATATGATATCACTTGTATCTGGAATCTAATATATGACACATGAACCTTTCCACAGAAAAGAAACTCATAGACTTGGAGAGCTGACTTGTGGTTGCCAAGGCGGAGGGGGAGGGAGTGGGATGCACTGGGAGTCTGGGGTTAATAGATGCAAACTATTGCATTTGGAGTGGATAAGCAATGAGATCCTGCTGTATAGCACAGGGATCTACATCTAGTCACTTGTGACGGAACATGATGGAGGATAATGTGAGAAGATTGTGTGACTGGGTCACTTTGATGTACAGTAGAAATTGACAGAACACTGTAAACTAACTAAAATGGAAAAAATAAAAATCATTAAAAAATTTAAAAAGGCATTATGCTGTAAGGATTGTAATATATGCATTTTCAATGGATGCATTGTTTCCTTTTTTCCAGTTTTGAGAAAAAAAATTGTCATAACTTTTTATTTTTTTAAAAGTTTGTATCATATGTTTGAAAGTTTGTGTCATATGTTCAGCTGCCTTTTCTATTTAGGGGTTAACCAAAAAATATTTTGAAACTAACCTAGGAACATTTAAATGTTGGATAATTAATCAAGCAATGATGTTTTTGTAATATATTATCAATTGGCATTTAATAAATTAGATAACACCCTCTTGAATATTTTATCCCATACAATAGACACTGATTTGGTCTAAAAAAATTCCGACTTGCAGAATACAAATTTGAATTTTCAGTTAATTTTACGGTTTTGGTTAAATATCAACTATGAAGAGACATTAAATTATCATTTTTGAGGCAGATTACTATGGTGAAATCTTTTGTTTTGAGATAAAACACAAAAGCATCTCCCTCTGATTACTGTTTCTAAAGGAAATAAAATTAATGCTTATATCTATGAGTTAAGAATCAAAAAGATAGGAAACTGGAGTTTCCTTCGTGGCTCAGTGGTTAACGAATCCGACTAAGGGCCATGAGGTTGCGGGTTCTATCCCTGGCCTTGCTCAGTGGGTTGAGGATCCATCGTTGCCGTGAACTGTGGTGTAGGTCGCAGACACGGCTCGGATCCCGCGTTGCTGTGGCTGTGGCGAAGGCCGGCGGCTACAGTTCCTGTTAGACCCCTAGCCTGGGAACCTCCATATGCCGCGGGTGCGGCTCTACATAAAGGCAAAAAGACAAAAAAAAAAAAAAAGATAGGAAACAATTAACAAGGAAATGGAAAAAGTGACAAAATTATAATTTCACAAATGCTGAAAGCAAATAAGTGGGTTTAGAGAATAAATAGAAAGTGATAAAAATGACTTTTAGGTTGTGAGACATAATTTCAGCAGATAGAGAATGAATAACTAAAGGGATCCATAGTTTGCATGTTTTTCTCCACAAAAACATTATAATAAAATAAAAACTCAAAGTATTTTGTGTGCTAAATATTTTTCTGATTGATTCTAAATTTTAAGTCAGATTAAAAATTATGAAATAAGTATTTTTTTTCATTTATAGTAAGTTTTAAAATGTTTAGCCTGTTGTACATTAAGGAGGCTTTATGATGCCATAATAGACATCTAAGTTCCAATTGGCTTCAACTATAAAATAACTTTGGGGCTGATGAAATCATGAAGACTAATAGTAAGGTTGACTATACCTGAAGCTCTTAGGCATTGGCTTAAAAGAAACCACCTGTGGCAAATAGTTTTATGTTAGTGGTGCCTAAGTTGACTAGGCAATGCCTAGATAGTTGGTAAAATATTATTGCTGGCTGTGTCTGTGAGGGTGTTTCTGGAAAAATTAGATTAAATTAGAACTTAATCAGTTGACTGAGCAAAGAAGATTGCTCTCACCAAGGCAGGTGGGCATCATCCAACCATGAAGGGTCTGGATAGAACAAAGATGGCTGAGAAAGGGCAAATTTGCTCTCTGCTTGAGCTGGGACATCCAGGTTTTCCTGCCCTCAGACAGGACATCATTGCTTCTGGTCCTCAGGCCTTGGGACTCAGACTGGGTGTTATACCATTGGCTCCCCTTGTTCTTAGGCTTTTGCATTTGGGCTACAAATATATCACCCGTTTTCCTAGGTTTCCTGCTTGCAAATGACAGATCATAAGACCTCTCATCTTCCATAATCTTGTGAACCAATCTCTCATATTTAATCTCTTTATCTTTCTATCTACCTATGTACCTATCTATAACCTATATGTTGTGTGACTCTGGAGAATCCTAATACACCACTAGAACTCAGTTTTACTTACCTCTGGCTTGTCTTCTTCTGGGTTGACTCCATTGTTATGCAACCCTTTCCTTATGATTACAGGATATGCTACATAATCCTTAAACTCTGTGCCCTTTTTTCAAGCATGATAATATCTCTAATAGCTATGAACTCCATCTACTCACTTAAACTGAATGTCTATGTTATGTATCCATTCCTGAGCCAATTAGGTCTGCCAAAATATGTAATTGTATGATTTGCTTAGAACTAGTTAAATGCACCATGCCGAGAAACAAAGGTGTAATCATCTTCAATCAGAAAACACGAGTAAATAGGGAAAGGGTGATGATTCCGAGGAACGTAAGGGTACGGTTGCTTGTATCAGTTTCCTTGAACTGCTGTAACCACGAACTTGGTGGCTTCACATAAAACACTTACTTTTTTATGATTCTAGAGGCAAGAAGCCCAAATTTAGGTGAGAGGACCTCATTCCCTTGGGCCATTCCTCTAGGGAAGAAAATCTTCCAGGCTTCACCTAGCTTTTCATGGCTGCAAGAATTCGTTGGTTTGTGACTACTCCAGCGTCTATCTTTGAGGTCATATTGCCTCCTCTTCTTTGTTATTCTATAAACTCCATTTTGCCTTTTTCTTATAAATATACCTATGAGTTTATTTAGGTCCCACCTGGAAATCTAGGGTACTAGCCTTATCTCCAAATCCTTAATTACATCAGCAAAGATCCCCTTCCCAAATATGATAACATTTACATGTTCTTGGATTAGGGTTTGAGGTATTTGGGTGGCTATTATTAGATTATAGTTACCAAATAATATGAATGTGGAGCTGGATGACCCTGAACAATAAATGTCCACCACACTCATCATATTTAAATGAGGACAATATCATGATGGATAAGTGGAAGTGTCAGATTTTGTATTGAGTTGAACCCTAGATGTGCCAGTTACAGTCTCTGTGTCCTGGGCAATTTACCTGAGCCGCAGTTTCCTATACCTAAATGAGAGATCATAAAAGTATCTACCTCCTAGGGTTGGATGGTAATTAAATAATAATACGTAAAAACTTAACATGTTACTACATAGTGCTGAATAAATAAATATTCGCTGTTAGTATTTGTTGAATTTTTAATACTTAACGTATCAGAAATAAAACACCCAAGATCATTTCAGTTTGTGTCCTATACTCTTACCACAAAAAAGTAATGTAATGGCATGCAAAAGTGAACAACTGAGAGGTAGGGACCTGACTTTCCACCAATGGTCTGAAACCAAAGACAAGTATGTCCTCTCAAACAGCACTCTATCTACAAATGGAGATAAATTTGGGTCAGAGGTCAGAAAACCAGTCTTTGGGCCAAATCTGGCTACATTCATTCATTTAGATTTTCTGTTTGCCCACCTCTGCTACCCTGTAACTTCAGAGCTGAGCAGTCCCCAGGAAGACTGTCTAGCTTGCAAAACACCAAATATTTATTTTCTGATCTTTTACAGAAAAAATAAAAGCCAGTCTCTGGTTTAGATGCATACTGAGGACTTTCTGCCTTAACTTTCTATAATTACAAAAACCTCACTTATCACATTCTGGAACAAGGAAACCAGCAGATGATGGGGTTAATTTATCTAGATCATGTGCTGAATTACAGAGCCTCATATAGATAATACCTTAAAGGTAATACATTTCCAGATAAAGTAGTTGGTACCTCATAATTTCATTGGAGGAAGATGGAGTAGAAAATGTGAACTGCAGTTTGGCACTTGCCATCTGCCTCAACAGGAACTGAAGAAGAGAAACAGTAGCTTAGGACCCTAAACACCCCCTGAAAGGAACTCAGGGTTGAGATCAGAAGTGAGGCACTTGATGTCTGGGAAAAATGGCAGAACATGCCTTCAGATAGTTAGATATTTTCAGGAGAAGATTTTATAAGCCCAATTCTTGTACCTCCCTATATCTAGAAAAGCACTAAAATTCTTCATGGTGATGTCTGCTCCACATGACTGGTAGTAACCATTACAAGACTAGCATCATCCTACTGTAAAATGTGTTCTTGGTTGCACACACATCCCCCTTTACCAAGTTCATTTACATACTGCCATTCCTCCCTACCTCTTAGGCATGGTATTTCTGAACTATCTGAAATGCTGCCTACCAGGCTATATTCCTCATTTTGCCCCAAATAAAACTTAACTGTGGAATTTTAGGTTGTGCACATTTTTTAAGTCAACAAAGCTAAAAGAAACTAATCCTTCTGAATAAATGACAGAGGCTCCTCTAATGGATAAATAACCAAAACATAGTCTTGTTTCTGTAATGATTATAGCCTAATTAGGGTTCATTTGAAGAACAGATGTTTTAAAATACAAAGTGTTATTTATTAGAAGTGTAACCCACGAGAACTCTATTATGGCCTTAGGACAGACCCTACCCCCATATCCTCTTCTTTAGCTTCTGTCTAAAGTACCTAGATAACAGTATCTGTTGCACATTTCCTGAGTTATTTTGCAAATGTGAACTCCCCTCTCCCCACCAAATGGAAGATGTTAACTACCTGAGCACATAGGCTCCTGAATCCTAAGGACAGATAATGTTAACCCCTGTGACGCCACCCTATTCCACCCTGCCTCACAGTCAGCCAATCACTTGCTGCACTAATACTCAGTGAAACCTCTACCTCACTTGGCTTTTAAAAATGCTTTACAAAAAGAGTTTGGGGACTTTGTGGTCTTTTTGGGGTATGAGCCACCGGTCTCCTTGCATGCCCTGTGATAAACCATTCTCTGCTTCAAATTCCAACATTTAAGTTCATTTGGCCTCACTGTGGGTGGGGCATAGGAACATGCACTAACAGAAGTACACAGATAATTTCAATGTTCTATCCTTCTTTAGTCGAATAGCAGAAGTCTGCTTTAAGGAATACGTAAGAATAGTTACAATTGTCATATCAAAATACCAGTTAAGTAAGACTGGCTTCTATTGGTATCAATGTTATCAAGAAGCTTGATAATCAGTGTTATCATGAGTCTTTGATGTTATGAAAATGAGAATACTTTTTCCTGTTACCACTCTTTAGTAATGGTATTAAAGAAACAAAGAAGAAATTAGAATAAAATAAAAACACCTTGTGTCAAGTTTAGTAAGCACTCCTTAGGAGACTGTCTTTGCACCTGAGACGAAGTGAGCTGAGTTTAGGGTAGCAAGATCCTTCTGTGGCTGTTGTCGGGCTATCTCCTCTGTTTACCCAAGTATGCCAATTTTATGTATGTGTCATGATGTGAAGAAGACTGGTAAACACTGTAGAATCTGACCTGTAGAGGATAGTATTAATCAATGGGTGAAATTTTTTCCAAAATTTGGAGATGTGGCGCACTTGCTCATTCACCTCTCCTCTCCCAAGATTTCTAAGAACTTTATAAATAGATGTAATTAGCCAAATGAAGCAGAGTTCTGAATATTGGAGAAGGTTGCAGCTAGAAATGTAGTGAATATTATGCATTTGAGAAAACAATTGCTGAAGTTACTTCCTTATTTTCAAGGAAAGAAGGAAATGAGGAAGTGAAGGAAGGAAATGTCCATTCCAATAATCTTCCTGAAGAATGGGAAGTCTCTTGCTTCCTCCTCAAACACAAATGGAAGAGAAGAAGCATATCTTTTAACACATTTACAAAGAACAAGAGCAAAACTTTGACCTAAAGCCAGGAACTCGGGATACTAGTTCTTTGCTAGAATGTTACTAATTCTAGCATGTGCATTAACTCCTCAACGGCATCTTCTATTATGCATAGGCCAAAATATCTTACATTTTGGAAGTCACTGTAATATGTGAGGTGCAGTGCCTTCCCATCTAGGATCAGTGATAAGGTAAAAAGTGACTAATATTCCATTCTTGGGAGGATCATAAGCTCTAACTAATTAGAAGAAATTAACTTATCTTAAACATCTTATTCGAAGAAAATAGTGTGGGAGGTAGGATGGTATCATATCACCATATGCTCTGTTATTTCGTGACTGCTTATTTATAAATGGCACAATAATTATTACCTATGGGATTAAAATTGCCTAAAATCTTGTGTAGGAAATCTGACTTTTTCTATTGAAGAGGGAGTTTATTAATTGAAAGAACAATATCTTCTAATAGAAAGGACACCCTGGGTACCAATTAAAAATAAACAAACAATAATCTTGGGGCATGAATTGAAAGATATCTTCCTATTCTAGATCAACCGAAATCTTGAAAGAATGTGATAACAGCATCATTATTAAACAGTTTAATCCTAGGATGAAATAACTCTAATAAAAATAATTTTAATTTCCTAGAAACTTATTATAGAATGATACAATATATGCAGTATATAGCAACTTCACATATATAATTATGACCACATTAACATGAGACAATTTTCCCTAAGTATCTTCCATGTATGTTATAGTCATTTAGATGAGTAAATACAATTAAATTTTGAAAACAGGTGAAAAATGATTTGTACAATGAATGTTGAAATCACTGCACTTTTGATAGAGAAATGATTTGTCCTGGAAGTAAATTATAATATAAATGTGTTAATAATTTATTTTTCTCCAAATAATTATATTTTACTACAATAGAAACTATCTTAAATTTAATGGTGCAAAAAAAATCATAACTGACAATAGAATAAAAACAACCTGTAACTTTTCAGAAATATACACCAGAAGCATAGATATCATCTGCATTAATATGGCATTTTCTGTTTATGCAGTGCTTTTGTTTAATTGACTGTGCAAAATTGTCATTTATAAGCGACAAAGCATTCATCTTATGATCCACAGTTTTCAAGATGTTTTGAAAGGAATTGTTTTTGAATGTATATTGTTTTGGCAGGAGTAGAGGTCAAGCAGTAATGCATTCATTCAATGAAAGAAATTTTGGCCCTATAAAATTGAGATGAGGAATAAAATACATAAATTGTCTTGCAAAATTCTTGGAACAAACTAACTGTTCAAATCCTACAATTTTGCCTTTGGTGATCAGAACAAGAAAGGATCAATGTTGAGTTTGTAGCAAAGTTCAGGGTAGAGATGGGTGTTCGAATTTATCGTGCATTTAATCAACAAAGTTTTACTGATCACCTACTACATTCCAGACATCAAACTATATAGTAGAGCTATAATTATGAAAGAGATAATGTCCTTGCCTATAGTTTAGAAATGGGGAAACTAGTAGTTTTTGGTTTGTTTGTTTTGTCTTTTTAGGGCTACACCCGTGGCGTATGGTGGTTCCCATGCTGGGAGTCAAATCAGAGCTGTAGTTGCTAACTTACGCCACAGCCACAGAAACGCCAGATCTGAGCTGCATCTGCGACCTACATCACAGCTCACAGCAACGATGGATCCTTAAACCACTGAGCGAGTCCAGGGATCAAACTTGCATCCTCATAGATACTAGTCAGATTCGTTTCTGCTGAGCTATAATGGGAACTCCTATTTTTATTTAAGTTTATTCAAACTTATATACCATGTTAATAGAAAGACAAGGAAGTAGTTGCTGAGCAATACCCATAAATATAATATTCTACAAATCTTAAACTAAATTAAAAGAGATCTTAACTAAATGAGATCAAATATCTGAAACCACCAAACCCAGTACGTAGCATAGTGCAGGCAAAGGAAAAATACAGTTATGTTTGCAACTAGGTTATGATATGAACATCTGCTTTTGTAATGCAAACTACCAGACATAATATATCAGGACTTTGAGTTCCCTGGTGGTGCAGTGAGTTAAGTGTTGTCACTACTGTGGTTTGAGTTGCTGCTGTGATGCAGGTTTGATGCCTGCCCTGGGAAATTATGCATGACATAGGTGTGGCCAAAAAATTATATATAAAAATGTCAGGACAGTACATAAGGCAGTATTTGTTTGTACATAGTTTGCACATTTGATTTTGTATATAATTTTTTTCTGAAACCTTAATTACTACTTTGAAAATTTATGTATTTCTACTAATTGTATTATAAATATTTCTTCAGCAGTGGAGAGACTGTTTTTTTTTCTTTTCCTATTCTCAATCCTCTGCTTAGGGGACTATAATTACATAGTATCACTTGCTATTATGTAATAGATCTCAAATTCTATTCTATTCTGGCTTTTATTTTTATATTTTAGTTCTTTGTTTCAGTTTAAATTGTCTCTATTGATCTGTCTTTGTATTTATTATTTTTTTCTGCTCTATCTGATCCAAAGATCTTTTATATTTTAGATATGTTTTTCTCTTATAGTAATTCCATTTGGTTATTTTGTAGGTTTTTCCATTTCTTAGCTGTGATTCTCCATTTATGTTCACCCATTTCCCCCATATTTTCCTGAGTCTTTCAATATATAATACATGTTTTAATAGGTTTATTAAATCTGGTTTAAATTTTTTTCTTCCTAATTCCAATATTTGGTCAAAATTTAACTTTATTTTTGCATACAGCTTTTCTCTTTTGTCTCATTTATTATAAATTTGAACTGTATATTGGACATTATGGATATTGTGTAGTAGAAAACATGGATTATGCTCTCTTCTTTGAAAAAAAATGTTGTGTTTCACTCCACACGGAGAATTAGAAAACTGGTAGGTTAACTTGATTTAAGTTAAATTTTGTTTTAAGTAGGCCACTTAAGAACATTGGCTTTGCTTTTAGAATTAGAACATAGCTTGAATCCTTTTAAAGCATGGGTATTCAAGGCTCTGGGATATCAAGGGAAATCCAAAGATGTTTACCCATTCCCTCTATCTTATTGGGACTTCAACTCCAAACATCTCCTAAAAGTAGGTTGATGACATTTCTGCTAAAGTTTTTATTCTCCAGAAGCAGCTTTTTTCTGGGTTCCTTTTGGATCATCTTGCACATGCACAGTTTAGGCACCAGTCAATATTTAGGGAGAATTTGTACCCAATTTTGGTGCTTTTTGTTCTGTGGCATCCTCCTTTGCAGAATGTTCCCCTCAATTTCTAGCTGTTCTAATAGCTCTCAATTCCAACTTTGTCTCATCATTCCAGGAAAACAGATGATTCCTGCTTCAAGTTCTTTTCCTTCTTTGCTACTGGACACTAGGGAGTACTCTTGGGGAAAAGCTAGTTGATTATAAAACTCGCATAGTTTATTCCCTTCCTTTTAAGATTGTTTTCAATTTTTGTTTCTACTTTCTTTTGCTTTCTTCCCATAACTTTTAAGTAATTGTTTTATAACATTTGTTTTAATATTTTTCCAAAGTTTATGCTTGTCATTAGCAGAATGGTTAGTATGAATCAAGCTGTTCTACTTTTATGGAAATCAGAAATTTATAGTATTAATTTTTTAAAGTATTAACATAATTTGAGTACATTTTATAAAAGCCAGGTACTATATTTTGCACTTATTTTAAAATTTAATTATCAGAAAAGTCTTGTAAGGTACTTACTATTATTATTCTAATTTTTCAGATGAAGAAACTGTAACAGAGAGAATGAGAGTAACTTCCACTAAGCCCATAGACTGGTAGGGGGCAGCATAATTTTTAAAGTGTGGGCAATCTGACTTTGATTTCAATGACTATTATGCATTGCACCTTTAAACTAGTCCCTTAATCTTAATAACAGATAATGATTAAAAATGTATGCAGATTATTATTTCCACAGCTCACACATACACTTTTTCTACAATATTTTCTATTTGATATTTCCTTTGGCTCTGAAAAGTACCATGCCACTCAGTTGCCATGGTACCACATAGGCTGTGATGTCACTTTTGTGGCTTACTTATATCCAATAATTTATCAGACTGTTTCAGTCTCTGAAATGTATATCCGAAGCCATTTCTGTTGTACATTTTCCCAAAGCACATTGGCCCAAAGTAGCTATTAACGTACTTTACCCATGAATTGGTATTCTCAAATAACTTTATGCTAAACAAACATTTTCGACTGGCGCAAGTAGGAAATATGGTTTTTGAATTGACTTACCTTCATATTGATCATAATTCTGACATCTCTATGTTGTTTCATAGAATATGAGGTTTTTTGGTACCCAAAATACTCATGGTTTAAGTCTTTCACAGTGTAGGTAAAAACATGAGGGCCACAGAAGTAAAGTGGTACCATCTAATGTCACACAGGTATATAGTTGCAGACACAAGACCCAAGTAGTAAGTTTTCCTCTCTTCATTATTAAGAAAAATCATTCTTACATTAAAAAGAGAATAAGAACAGCAAAGAATACTTAGTCTTAAAGTGATAGAAAGCTCTTGTTCTTGGCCATAACCTCTAAAGCAGTGTTGCTTAATTTACTGGACTTCTACAAAAATAGCTGTTTTGGATCAAATCTTTTTAAAATATCATCATATAAATAATTTCCCCTTGTTACGCTGGGTCCTTAAAAATCTGTAATGGGCTACTATTTATTATGACATTTCATGTTGTTTCAATTGCCCAAGTCAATCTTTTTTTCCCTACCAATTGTTTCAAAGATATTCATAGCCAAAACCAACAACACATGACTGAATAGTAATAAACTGTTAGTGCTATATTGAATAAAACTGGGGGAAAATCCCTAAAATTCTTCAGATGCTTATTTGGGAGGTCCATAACTCTTTCACTGAGCTGCACTAAGTGGATGTTAACCACACCCAAAATGTTCTTCCTTTGCTATATGTTCATAACTTTTCAAGTGCACTATGACTTATTTTTCATCCTAATAGTATGATAAGCATATATCCTCATTCTCAAAGTTGGCATTGATTACATCAAGACATAATAAGGTCTAATCCTCACCATTGCATAAAAATCCATTGTTGTTTCACTTTTGCGCAATGGAACTAATTTGGCCCAGAGTGTAAAGTACTTTTTCAAGTTGAACAGATCATGAATAAGGATGAAAATGGATGTCCTGATAATTTACCAAACAAGCCATCCTCCTGTATCTTGCTCCATGTGTGTATGTTAGAATGTGACAAGACTTTGTAAGCTGTACTGAGACAATGCTAAGTCTGACAGGTTTATTTTCCAGAGGGTAATGTATTGGTAACTGCTACAACTTGATAAGATAGGACAAACACAATTTTTCTAGTCAAAAAAGTGTGGGGAAACCAGATTAAACAAAGTCAAGCATATTTCTTTAGTGTTTGGCTCATTTGAAGTTTTAGTATGCTAATGTGCATGCACACATCTAAAAGGAGGATGGAAACATTTCCCAAAATGATTTGACCAAAAGACCTTTTTAAAATATTTTGCAAATACCATTCAATATATATCTGATAGAATACATTTAGAAAAAAATTTCTCTAGAGGTTTAGCTCACCCTATCCTCAGAACGTTGAGGCCATTTAATGAAATTTTATTAAAAGAAGAAATATACATTAAAATTGTATGCTGCATTCATCATAATTTATGCCTGAAGTCCATCCATTATCAAATCCCGGTTCAGATAATGTCACCAAGGGCCATCTTGTGGGAAAAGAAGGTAGTTTATCTTCATGATTGTGACCTCACTTGATAGAGAGATACTCCAAAAACTTAACTTCATTCTATATCCTGCTAGGATCCCATCACTCTTAATTTCTTTGAACTGCCATATAGTTTAAAGTCACTGTCTTTTAAAAAGATTAATAGAATTCGTTATTGTATGTGAAATTTTAACTGAGTTTAGACAGCTGCGGGAACACCATCACCTGGGAAAATTGCCAAAATTGCCCTGTTGTTTTCAGAGAGAGAAGTGGGTGAACTGTCAGCCCTTTTTAAGTCTTGTCCAGCTAGAGAGCAAATCAAAAAAAAAAAAGAATACTTTAGCCAATTTATATTTCCCTGGAAGCACTGATTTTACTTTCTGATGGAATAAAATATTCTATTAAAATATACTGAACAAGAAAGCATAATTAGTAGCAATTTTTTCTTCAAATTTATTTATAAGAGGAAAAATTCACTTGAAATTGATGATGGTTTTTAATGTACATTTATTATATATAACTATGTATATTTACAGTATTTTATGTTTTATGTCACATCCTTGGAAATTAGAATCAAAAGAATGATTACTTGATCTCGTTTGCCAATTCAATGAATATCGAATGAATATATTGGAAAGAATCACAAAGTCCCTAATTCTCAAAAAGCTTGAAATCTATAAAGGGAAAATGACAAGTATAAAAACATAACTATAATGACAGACAGAAAGTGGTAACCAGTTTTAAATAGGAGAAAACCCTATGAAGTTTCCATACAGGGAGAAATCACATCTCACTTTGTGGAAATCAGGGAAGGTATCACAGAGGTGAGTGGACTGGGGCCTTTAATCTAGTGTTAAAGTTAGCATTATGAGAGATCAATGCAGGGCTTTATATTAGTATATTGCAAGGATCCTGACACTTATCAAATACTACTTATTCCATGATGTCTTTTCTGATTCTCCATTACTAAATATAACCTCTGTACCTTCGAGCAGAATTCAGTTCATAGATAGAAATATGGACAAGAAGGCATTTGGGGCTCATAACATGAAGCCCTTCAGTGATTTTTGTTAAAATAGCGAAATAGTATTTTCTTTTAATTATAGAAGACATCATTTGAACTGATCTGGAAATGCTGTTTATGAAGAGGAAGTAGAATGGGAGATGAACTGGAAGCACAGAAATAAGTGCATTGACTCAGGCAAGCAGCCCTCCACTTAGGTACTGGAAGCAAAAGCTGAGCAAGGGAGCTGCACAAATGGTATTACAAAATGGAAATGACAAGATAGAGCAATTAATGAGAAGTGTAGGGAAGGGGCCACTAAAAAAAATCAACTCTAGTTTTCAAGCCTGAGTGAAAAGAAAATCATCATTTCATATACCAAAAAAAGCACTAGAGGGAAGAAAGTCACTTCCTGCATAGCCGACAGAGAGTTCAGGTTTACTGATTATGTTTGACAGGTTGGTGAGACATCCAGGTGCAGTTTTTGAAAAGTAAGTTGGAAATGTGGAGCAGGAGTTACCCAAGGCAAGGTGAGAGTTAATGACCAATCTGGCATGGGCAATGGGCAAGAAGGCATGAGCTTTGGGTGGGCAGTCAGAATAGTTGCTGGCTGTTAAGTAGCTGCTATTAGTAAAGACCATTGGATGGTCCACCCTGCCTGAATATAAAAGTAACTGAATCCACCCAGTGAGAAAGGATACAGCTAAGAAGGTTGGGAGGAAGCTTTGGGGAAATATTTATATAAGGAGCTCTTAGAAGTGGAGCCAAACAAAAGTTCAGAGAGGAAATGATTGGAAGAGGAGGAAGTAAAATTCAGCAGACAGACTCAGTGTTTTTAGCTTCTGTTCATATATAGGTTATAAGACACTATCATTCATTGTCTCTCATTCTCTGCTTCACTAGTGTATGTGACTTGTTTCCAAACTATGCTGGAAGAATTTGAAGAAAATTAACCTCTCTCCTATCTAGGTATTCCTTGTAGCATTTTAGGCACTCCTGATTTGGAAGATTTAAATTTTGAATTAACCAGTAAAGCTTACAAATGTGTATAAGTTAACATATATCATTTGTCTAGCCTACCTCACATACCACAATAATGTGGGGTAAGGTAAAAATCAATGCAAAAGATTCTATTTTACAGATAAGGCTCAGAGAGCTTAAATGATTTGGCTAATGTCTTTGACTTAATTAATGGAAGATTCATGGTTTCATCCTGGGTTTATGGATTCATTGTTGCATTTTTTTTTTAAATGCCCTACTGGTTCACATACTACTCCTATTCTTCTTCTTATCTTGAGTAATCAGAGTTTTCCTAGTACTTACCCTATATCCATCTTCATAGCTCTTCACTAAATATGGCAGAAATAATCCCAAATACCACGCGATACAGTAGAGAGCTCTTTCAGGGAGTGAAGATCATGCATTATTTCTTTTAAAATATACCAAGTTCAAATAATCTCCTTGGAAAGTAGGTTTTCTTATGTTTGTCTTTGCCTAATTTGTATTTTTTATCATAGTACATATTAGATGTGTGAAATGCTTTTGCTCATAGTGCCTAACAGATATATATATATATATATATATATATATATATATATATATAGTGCCTAACAGATATATATATATATATATATAGTACCTAACAGATATATATATGTATATATATATAGTGCCTAACAGATATATATATATATATATATATATATATATATATGTATATAGTGCCTAATATATATATATACACACCAAATAAACACATCTGCCAGGATAGTAGAGGTGTTGACTCAGTTAGAGCATGCAAAGGGCCACTGAGGATTAAAATTGCCCCCAAACAACCTTTTAATGAGTTTAAGCTAGAAGACCTTTCTGAATCCCCACCTCTCTGTTTACTGCACTTGGCTCTTCTCTGAAAACTATCCAAAGCATTTGGATTGATTTTATATTACAGTAAACATGTCTCTTTTGGCTTAGAATAAGACCTGGAAATGGACTTAATTTTGAGTTCAAAAAGCCTGAAAGGACAACTACCACTGACATTGACCTACTGCATCAAGAGTCTTCGGTCTACTAAGACACATTTCAAAGTTTTTAGCCGAAGCCAGCATTTCTCTGGTAGGCTCAGAGAGCTTGAAAGTGAAATATTTCAGAGCTAGGCCCAGAAAATAAATATTTAAACATATTTTGCTTTCTTTGTATAACTACAGGCTTATTTATAGGATTGTAAATGTCATATATACATATATTACACCTAAATGGGCATGTTCATGCTGTCGTTGATGTTTAATGCACATACCTCCATAAAATGTACCACAATAAAACAGAACTATACCACATTTGCTGGATCACTATTTTCATATTCTGATTTAATGCCTGAATGTGCTGTTTATAGCAATACATTTTTTGATCTAACCCTAGCCCGATGAGCAAGATGGCTCTTTTCAGAGAGCTCTGTAGGCTATTGAAATTATAGAATTTTTTAGTTGGAAGGTAATAGACATTACTAATGTCATTTTACAGATGAAGAAACTAAAGTCATAAGGGTAAGCTTAGGGCTTCTGCCCAACCTCAGGCTAACTGTGGAAGAACCAAGACTGGGACCCTGTTTTATCCACTCCTGAGACCAGCGCTCTATCCATAAAAATTGTTTTTTTTTCTTTTTTGTATTTTTATTATTATTATTAAAGTATAGTTGATTTATAAAAACTGTTTTTAAGCAAGGGAGTCATAGGATTGAGCTAGCTTTATTTATTTATTTATTTATTTATTTTTATTTTTTTATTTTTTTCATATTAACAATGAATTTTATTTCAGTTATAGGTGTACAAAGATCATAAGTCAAAACGATAGATTTTGTGTCCCAAACCCACAGTGCATCCCCCCACCCCCCAGATTGTCTTATCTGAAAAACCAAGGTTTTCCAAAATCTGTGAGTCATTGTCTGTTCTTCAAAGAAGTTCATTGTG
>PVHT020000165.1:11013625-11081872 GCA_004024745.2 Catagonus wagneri
TGGGTGGGGCTTTGTCTCTGGATGAGATTAGAGGCTGGCTGTGTGCCTGAGGGGTCTTTAGGCAGCCTGTTTAGTGATGGGTGGGGCTGTGATCCCACCTGGATTAATGTTTGGCCTGGGGCTTCTCAGCGCTGATGGGAGGGACCAGATTTTCCCAGAAATGGCCCCCTCCAGAGAAATGCAGGCTAATGAATGTTCCAGAGAGCTTCACCTCCATTGCCCTTCCCCCACAACAAGCCACAGTCACCCCTATTTTCCCAGGAGATCCTCCAAGAATTGCAGTAAGGTCCAGCTGGATTCCTCTGGAGACTGCTTTGCCCTGGGACCCAGTGCACGTGAACGTCTGTGTGTGCCTTTCAAGGATGGGGTCTCTGTTTCCCCCAGTCCTGTGGAGCTCCTGCACACAAGCCCCGCTGGCCTTCAATGCCAGATGCTCCGCGGGCTCTTTCTCCCTGTGCCCGATCCCCAGGCGTGGGGTTTTGACGTTGGGCTCAGAACTCTCTGTCCTGTATCTGAGTCTCTGTGATGCAGTTACTTTCCAGTCTGTGGGGCTTCCCACCCAGGAGGTATGGGGTTGCTTCTATCACGTAATCACCCCTCCTACCTCTTGATGTGGTCTCCTCTTTGTCTTCTGGAGTAGAATATCTTTTTTGGAAGTTTACAGTCCAGTTGGTTGAAGGCTGCTCGGCATTTATTTGTAGTTTTCCTGTTTTTCGGGAGAGAAGTTGAGCTCCAGTCCTTCTATTCCGCCATCTTAATCCAATCTCCAGGATTGAGCTAGCTTTAAATGAGATACTTGGGGATTAGTGTCCTGGACAAATTGGTCTATCTAATATTTCTCAAAAGGAATTTGGTTATGAAAATTATCAAATAACTTTTACCGTCATTCTCAGTTATATTTACTGAATACTTATTTTGTGCCAAAGATTCTACTAAGCACTTTGCATAGATTGTCCTATTTAATCATTGCAGAAATCCTAAGGTGTTACACTATTACAATAGAACAGAGACTTAGAGAACTCATATTCTTAGGATCACACAGTTGGTGTTGGGGATCCAGGGTTCAAAGAGAAACCATGTTTTTTAAGGGGATTCCCCATAACTACTACAGTATAAAAACACTAATGGGCATGTGAATTAAAAATTTCAAGTGTACAGTGAATTTGAGAGTTTACAAAGAGACATTACCATAGGAAAAAATGCAGAAATAATATGGAACCACAAAACGACACTGGGGTAAAATTGAGTACTGTTTCTATGCTAATGAGGTAGTGCTGCTATAAGGATTAAAGAGATATTTCTTATCATCTAAACACATTAGGTCTGTTAGACTCCACTCTTGACTACTCACCAACAATACAAAATAAAGGAAACAAAACTTTACTGCTAAAGATTGGACAGGCACATAAACACCCAGAAAATAAGGTATCAAGTTTCATCATTTTTGTAGTTGAGTTGTTGGTATGCTTGCCTCACAAAAGCTATATCTCCTGTCTGTATCTGGTAGGAAATATCTTGTTCCTTTGCCTGAATGCCTCTCATTCCTTTTTATATATCTTTCAAGGCAGGTTCAAACGGCTTCTGTGAAGCCTTTTGGAACAACTCCACCTACCCCTAGACCTGCCATGTGGCAAACAAAAATAATAATAATTTTTACTTCTCTTTTCATATAGTGTGTCACTTATGCTTCTATTACACAACACATAACACACTAAATTGTTATTGGTTTTTACATTTGTCTCCGCAGTAAATTATACACCCTCCAAAAATAGGAACACATTTTATTCAACTCTTTTACTGAGTACGTAGCATAGTACTCCCCACAAAGCAGTTGTTTACAATGTAGTTGTTTACATTAAACTTTTTTGGATGAGTTAAGTAGAATCATTTTGTATTTACTAAAACAGACTCATTTCCGCATTATTCTAATTACAGCCTCTTTGTTTCTTTAGTACAACATCTGTCCCTGACTTTAATGCATATTTCATCAGAACTCCAGACACATGTATGTAACCTAAGTCCAAACCAATCGGAAGAACTTTCAAAGTAATTGACTCATACATGAGCAGATTATACAAGTTGGTCTAATCAGAGTGAAAGTCAGGACTTTCTAGGGAGATTTTTCCAATATGGCTTTCCAACAAGGCTTTTTCCACTATGGCTTTCCAACATCTCCTACCCAGGTCAGAGAAAAGAGAGCTGAGACATAGTAAGGAACAGTTCTCTATCAATATCACTGAAATTCCTGGATTCAGTCATTTCAGCATCCATCACAACAATCCTGGACTTTCTCGATTTTAAAATAAAAATTCATTTTATCTTAAGTTTAAGCCACATTTTCTACCATATTTTAAACCAATAAAACAAAAGCCCACAGTCCAAATATCACAATTAATTTATTCAGAAAATCTCAGTGTCATGCAGGTCAAAGAAAAGGACAAGATAAATAGAAGACATAAAGTCTTACGGCAATACCCAATTTTTTTTCCAAGAAAAATAAAAAAGTTCATTGCTAAAAAAGGAGTAAGGAAAAGAGGGGAGTAAAACACAAAAGCTTTAATCCACTGGAAAAAGCCTCAAATGCCTTACTCCAGGGTCTTAAATCACTAACAACGGTAATCTAACATCACTCAAGGTTCCATTGCTCTCCAATACCTTCACAATCTTGGGATCCCTCTTTTTTTAAAAAATTTTATTTATTTATATATTTGATGGCCACACCCAAGGCATGTGGACATTCCTAGCCCAGGAATGAATCCAAGCAGCTGCAGCAATGCTGGATCCTTTAACCCTCTGTGCCAGGGATTGAAGCCACACCTCTGCATAGACCCGAGCTGCTGCAATCAGGTTCTTAACCCACTGTGACATAGCAGGAATTCCTGCAGCCACCATTTTTGAGGTCTAACAACTAAGTTTGGAGTAATGTAATGTGTCAGCTGACAGAGAGTCCCTGGAGTCTCAAAAGTAGAGGCCATCCACACAGATATGTCCATAGGGCATATCTCATTGGTGAAATGGCTTGTTAGCAAGATTCAGGACAGACTCAGCAAAATAACTTATTTTTTTAATTGTCTATAACTTCTTCTCTCCTACTCCCTGGTCACATTGAAAGTGGACCTATTGTGACTCTCAATAATAGTTTCCTAGGGATGAGATAACTCTAAGGCAATACATTTCTATTGTTTAAAGCCACACGGTTTGTAGTACCATGTGGCTTTAACAGATAGAAATGTATTGCCTTACAGTTATGAAAATTAAAATTTCAAAACTGAAGAAATGGCAGGACTGAATCTGAGGGATATGAGGGAAAATCCGTTCCATCCCTTTATCCTAGCTTCTGGTGCTTTGCTGGCAATGTTTAGCTTTCCCAGGTTGATATCTGCCTTCATGTTCACATGGTTTTCTGTTTGTGTGTGTGTGTGTGTGTGTGTGTCTGTGTCCAAACTGCCTCTTTTATAAGTGTATCGTTTATGATGGATTAGACTCCTATTCCAGAATGACTTTAGCCTAACTAATTATATCCATAACAACCCTTTTTCCAAATATGGTCTCATTCTGGGGCACTAGGCATTATAACTTCAACATACCAATTTGTGGGAAGTGGAAACAATAGAACCCCTAACTCTGGCATCAGCAATGCTCTTATCTTTAAGATAGAAACTTATAGACCCTTATATTTAGTGCAGTATTGCTAAAGAATATGAGTTTATTAAAACTAGTTTAAGAATCTAGGTCTCTTAACATCATTTTGACAAAATTTTTAAAAAGAAGAAAGTTAAAGAAATCCAATGACAAGTGAAGTATTATGGAGGTTACAGCCAAGTCATCCTAATTACAAAAAAATACACACACATACACCCACCTAGTTTCAAAAATCTTAAAATTAGAACTTACTGGCTCAGCTAAGACTGCCTGAATCGATTTTACCTGTGGAAATTTTCTAGACCTGATTTGATTTTAATTTGCAATTTGAAAGTGGTAAGTCTGCGGTATAAAGAATGTGTTATTTCCCTAGTCCCAAGTTTAACTGAGACTGAATGACTCTTAGAAAAATTATTTGTAGAAACAAGAGTAGAAACAAAGCCACATGCATGAAATGTAGACGGACATAGCTAGAAAGGTCATACACACACACACACAAAGAGTTTTACATTTAATGCATGAAGAACATGGGAAGAGGATTTATCAGAATATGGTGACAAATAAGATTCTACAGGTTGAATTATTGTTTTGAATGAAGTAGGAAAATTAATATTTGGAGTCAAAGTCCATAACTTCTTGTTTTTTATACATTTCTGCTTTGACTTTTCAGATGGGAGTTTGAGTAAAGCAAGGAAAATTGTGATCCAACACAAAGAGACCTTTCTTGATAAGGACTTGGAATGACTTATCATCTTTCTTGGACAACTTCCCAAGGAAGAAAACATAGGTCAGGGGAATTTAAAGTAAGGAGCTGGGTCAGCTGGTTTTTCCTTCCTTCTGTAAGCCCCTATTAAAATGATTAGGATATCTAATATATGTTTCTACGTCCAATTCACTGTCTTTAAGAAAATTGCTTTAAGAAATAAACAGATTCAGGAACCTCCCCGGTGGCTCAGGTTAGGAATCCAGCGTTGCCACTACAATGTCTCTGGTCACTGCTCTGGCTTGGTTTGAATAACTGGCCTGGGACTTCTGTATGCCACACACATAACCAAAAAAAAAAAAAAAAAAAAAAAAAAAAAAAAAAAAAAAAAAAAAAAAAAAAAAAAAAAAAAAAAAAAAAAAAAAAAAAAAAAAAAAAAAAAAAAAAGAGAAAGAGAGAGGGAGAGAAATAAACAGATTCAAATTCCTTCACAAAACAATTTGGTTTTATACTCTGCTAAACATGGTGATTGGCAAACCAGACTGAAATACTTTTTATTAACAGGTGGTAATCATATCACTGAAACTCTCAGACACTCAGACCATGAGCTTCGCACCACAGGTCTTAAGCTGAGCAGGCAGAGAGTCAGAAATCAGCCTCACCTTTTTTAAACTATGTAATTATAACTGTGACACAGGAACAACACAAATATCACTAGAATTAAAACTAATACCTACTATTAAAAATTTCGACAATAATATCATTATCTATTGTTACTACAAAACTAGCATTTACTATAGTTTACAAAAATGTTTAACAAATAAAATAGAAATGATCACAGAATCACTAATTTAGCTAACATTTACTAAGCAGAATATATGAGAGCACTCTGCTGGCAATGATGAAAAAAATCAGTGATGAATACAGCCTAATCCTTGAACATTATAGCATAAAAGGGAAATAGCAGCCACCTTCCTGAATTATACTAAGCATTTTTAAGGTTACTGTTCATTAAGTTTTAGCAAATGAATACAACCATGAAATCTAAATCCCAAAACAAAATATCTAGCATTTCCATCATCTCAGAAAATTTCCCCATGCTCCCTGCTAGTCAATCCCATCCCTGTCACTCTGAGAGGCAACCCCTGTTCTAATTATTTTTCACCATGATTAATTTTTCCTGCTTTAGAATTTCAGAGAAATGAAATCATACAGCGTATTCTCTTTGGGGTAAATACCTTTTAATTCAGCATATAGTTTTTGAGACTCATCCATGTGTTTGCATCCTTTCTTTTAAATGCTGAATAGTATGCCATATATACAAATTGAATACACAAATTATATACAAATGCCAGTTTTGCTTAAGTACTAGCACTGGTGTGAGCATGTGTTTAAATCACTCTCCTATTGATGGATACCCAGATTGTTTTCAGTTTTTGGCTTTTGTAAGTAAAGATGCTATCAATATTCTTGTGCAAGTCTTTTTGTGAAATACATTACCACTTCTCTTGGGTAAGAAGTAGAATTGATGGATATAGTAGATGTTTGGTCCTATATGAAACTAAACTTTTTCCCAAAGTGGTATATTTTATCCTCACACTGATAATGTAAGAGAGTTCTAGTTACTTCAAATTCTATTAACATTTGGAGTTGTCCATCTTTCAAAACTTTAGCCATTCTGGCAGGTGTGTAGTAGTGTCTCAGTGGTTTAGTTTACATTTCCCTGATAACTAATAATGTTGAACACGTCTTTGTGTACCTAATGGCAATTCATATGTGCATACACTTTGGCTACTTTTAATTCACTTATCTTTTTATTACTGACTTTCAGAGGTTCTTTCTGTATTCAGGATATAAATGTTTCATCAGTAATACATTTTTTTCAGTATTTTTTCACAGTCTCTGGTATGCTTTTTTATATCCTTAAGCGTGTTGCTGTGTTTTTAAATACTTAGAAATGTCACAGATAACTCATTGTCATTGATTTCTAATTTAATCCATTGTTTTTAGATAGTACAGTCACTGGAATTTCAGTGAATGTGCTATGTATACTTGAAGCGAATTTATGTCCTGAAGTTCTTGAGTGTAGTCTTATAAATGTTAATTAAATCAAAGTGTTTCGCAGTGTCATTCAGATTTTCTCATTTTAACTGGTTCTTTTGACTCACTGTTTTTGCAGTTACTGAAAGGGAGTGTTAAATCTCGAAATGTATTTGTCTATTGCTCCCTTTAATTCTGTCAAATTATGCTTCACGTCTTTTGATACTCTGCGTACATATCAGGACTGTTATGTCTTGCTAATGACTTGACCCTTATATCATTTAAAAGTGTCTTGTTTTGTGGATGGTAATGCACTATTAGAATGAGGTTTACTTCATCTAATCATACTATACCTAGTCTAGCATTCTTATGATTAGTGTTTGTGAGGTATGTCTTTTTTCATTCTTTTACTTTCAACTGACCTGTGTCTTCATATATAATATGCAATTCTTGCAGAAAACACAAAGTCCTGTTTTGCTTTTTCATTCAGCCTGATAAAGTACATCTTTAATACGAATGTTTAGTCATTAGCATTTAATGTAACTGTTGATATAGTTAGATTTAGACCAACTATTTGTCTTCTGCTTGTCCTATCCTTTATTTTCCCCACTCTGTCCTCCCTTTCTCTCCTTCTTTTGGTTTAAATATTTTCTAAGATTATGTCTCCATATCTCTATTGGCTTTTTAGCTATTCCCCTTTACAACATTATTATTCATTATTTCCTCTAGAGATTACGATTTACGTCTTTAATATTGCACAGTCTAATGAGAGTTAATATTGTGCTAGTTTATGTAAAATCAAAGGTCCATGAATCATATGAATTTATTTATTCCCCATTTTTATGATATGGTTGTCCTATATACTATGTTTTCATATGCTATATAGCCCAAAATACCATGATATACTTTCAGCTTAAACAGTTTCTGAATTTTGAGCCATTAGGAGAAAGCTAAAATATAGTGTTTTTTACTTCCATGTTTACTATTCAGAGTAATTGCCATTCTTTTCTGAATATCTTAAGTTTCATTTATTGCTCTTCAGCCAGAACTTCCTTCAATAGTTCTTCTCACGCAGGTCAGCAGCTAACAAATAAATTTTCTACTTATTATAAAATGCTGTTATTTCTCCTTCATTGTGATATTTTCCTTCAATATAAATTTATAAGAAACTGCATTTTCTTCTCTAGGACTTTAAATACATTGTTCTTTTGTCTTCTTAACACCATTGTTTCTGATGAGACTTTAATAATAATTTGCTTCATTGTTCTCTTCTGTATAATGTGTCATTTTCTCTGTACTTTAAATCTTTAAAGATTTTCTTTTCAGTATTGCATAATGATGTATCAAATGACGTTTATTTTATATTTGTCCTTCTTGGGGTTTGCTAAGAAGCTTTTTGAAGCATTTAATTTCTGCCTTTAATCAAATTTTAGAAACATTTTTCCTGCCCCATTCTCTCCTATACCCCTAACACTTCAGTATGCCTGTGTTAGACTTCTCCATATTGCTCTACAAATCTGAGTTCCAGCTCATCATTTTTCAATTATTTTTTCTCTGTTTTTCAATTTGTCTGTTGATTTATCATCACCAGCTCCTTCTTTTGTCATCTTATATATACTATTGAATGTATCCAGTATTTTGTCTTACTTTTTCATGGCATTTTTAGTCCTCAAATTACCATTTGATTATTTTTATAATTTATAGTTTCCTGCTGAGATTTGTTATCTTTTTAATATTTATGACCTTATTTTCTCTTATATCTGTAGTTATAATAACTACTTTAAAATGCTTGCTAATTCTAAACTCTGGGTCATCTTGGGTGAGTCTCCACTGATTATATTTTCTCTTGAATAGGAGCCACATTTTCCAGTTTCTTTATATATCGTATTTTGGATTATATCCCAAATATTGTCAATGATTTGTTGTAAAGAGTCTAGTCTCTACTATACTCTTATCAAGATTGTTTAATTTGTCTTATTGGGTTTTTTTCAGGTTAGGCAGCTAATTTACTGAATTCAAACTTTGCACACTATCCCCAGTCTCAGAAACCTCTATTCAATTATTTTAGCCTAGCTAGCAAGTTTGTTCCACACATGTATAGTTCATAATTAGCCAGATGGTTGGGATTTCTATGAAGCAAAGCACATAGTAAGATATAATACATATTTTGAAATTAATAAACAAATGAGACTAAACCACACATGAGGCAATAGAGTCAGGCAGACCTCAGTTCAAATTCTTCTTCTGCACTTTTTTATTCCTTGATTTTGGGAGTCACTCAATCTCTCTGTCTTAGGTTCTCCACCTTCAAAGGCAGAGAATAAAAACCACTTCTCAAGCTCGAGTTGGAGACTGAATTAATTAGGCAGTGTTTGGCACATCAACATGAGAGGACTCTCATTATTATTCCAAGGTTGATTGAGAAAAGTTTCGTGAGTTACAATTTTCATTTGGAGGGGAGACTCTTTGGAGGAATGTATTATTTGAGGTAGGGCTTGAGGAAAAGAAATTATTTAATTCAAAATATTTGCTTCCAGTTTTTCAAATATATATATTGTGTCCTCATTCATTCCTGTAAGTACACATGTATATATGTTTGCATTTTATATCCATATTTTCTATGGATGTATCTATATATATGTACATCTATATATTTACACCTCTCTGTAGGTATATACATATATATATATTAGAGAGAGAGAGATCTATAGGTATAGATAGTATACACATAGATGTATGTATATGTATATATATATATATATACACACACACACACACACACACACACACAAGGAGAGAGAGATCAATCTAAAAATAATAGATGCAGCTATTTATATAGATTAGATATTCCTATGGATATACAGATATAGATAAACACATATACATTTAAGAACAGAAAACAAGAATCAAAATGTCATTTAAAAATAGGTCAAGGACAAAGTCAAAAGCCCTAAGGATTTTTTGCAAAGCTAAAGATGACAAGGAAAGTCATGAAATATTCGAGTTCAAAGCACTTTCCAGAATTGCTATATTCCTTCCTCAGAGAAGAGCTAAAATCGGAATTAACATCATGTCTGACACTTGAAATTTGGGTACAAACTTTCTTGTTCAAAATAATTACAAAATGTGTACCTCAGAGCTGAGTTTTTGCTCTCTCTTGAGCTAATGTGATTGTAGCTTCAGATGATGTTTGAAATTCCAACGGTGTTACAAAAAAAAAAAAAGGTTTATATAAAATATGTAAGCCTTCCTCCTCTGTCATGTCAGATTACACTTTGACAACACCTTGATAGTTTGGTAACCCATGGCATACTAATGTAAGAGATTATTGAGCATTTAATGACAGTGAGACCCAATGTCGGGGCACTGATACTATGGAGTTCCGAGTTCTAGCTCTGGCTCAGCTACCAGCTGTGCAAACTTCCCCAGATGAAACAGTAGCTCTTGTTAATTTCCTTATGGTTAAAATGGGGGTGGGGGGCACACTCATTTCCTTTCTAAATAACATTTATAAAAATGAATTTGTGACCAGCCTACAGAAGGAATAGACATGATCATGCTAAAATTTACCTAAGATCAATGTGCTTTGGGAATTTTTTTTTCTAAATTGTATAACAATAACTGAAGGCTAAACAATTACTTTTTTTTTTCGTCTTTTTAGGGCCACACCCGTGGTCTATGAAGGTTCCCAGGCTAGGGGTCCAATCAGAGCTGTGGCTGCTGGCCTACACCACAGCCACAGCAGCACCAGATCTGAGCCGCATCTGTGACCTACACCACAGCTCACGGCAACACCATATGTTTAACCCACTGAGCGAGGCCAGGGATAGAACATGTATCCTCATGGGTACTAGTCAGATTCGTTTCCACTGAGACACGACAGGAACTCCTAAACAATTATTTCTAACCACATAATTAAAAAAAAAACCTAATGTGTAATTATTAAGAGGAATATTAAATCAAGCATATTCTCAGTTAATGATCAATGGTTTCTTTAAAATGGGACTATATGACTGTAATCCACAATAAGGAGCAAACGACTATTTCGAAGTTGAAAGAAATCTAAACTGGTTCCATGGTAGCAGTTATATACTGTCACAAATACAATTTTCCAAACATACAATGTTTGCTTTTACACATAGATCCAGTTATTTTTCTTGACAATTTTTATTTGTTACCTTTTGATGGTCTCTCTTTTGGAAATTCCAAAGCATGCTTAAGGATCAGAAATAAACTATTTTGGAGTTCCTGCCATGGTGCAGTGTGTTAACAATCCAAGTGCAGAGGCTCCAGTTGTTGCGCAGGTGTGGGTTTGATCTCTGGCCTAGCGTGGGTTAATGGATCTGGCACTGTTACAGCTGTGGATCAGAATCAATCCCTGGCCTGGGAACTTCCATATGCTGTGGGTGCACCCATAAAATTAAAAAAAACATTAACTAGTTTTTGAAAATTTATGATAATTTATTTGAACATATAGATAATATGGGAAAATACATTTTACAAATTACAAAATTTGACAATTAAAGAATCAAAGATCAATGACTCCTATTAAGTTTTCAATTATTCACTATTTTTAAAACTTCCACAAAAGAAATTCCCAACCCAATGGATACAATGACAAATTCTTTCAATGTTTTATAAAGAAACAACCCAACATTAACAAATTTCAGTTAATAAAAAAGAAAACAAGCTTCCCACCTATTTTACAAAGGCTACATGATATTAATAACAAATCTGAAAATGGCATAATAACATTTCCCTCATGCAGAAGCAAATATTATAGATAAAATATTAGCAAACCAAACCTGGTGGCATGTACGAGGAGCAATGCATCTTGTTTAAGCAGGGTTTGTTTGAGGAATGCAAGGCTGATTTAACACTTTAAAACCTTCTGTATAATTGTACATAAAGCAGAAGAAAAAAATATATGTGATCTTAACAGATGGAGATAAAGCACTTGATAATACCCATCAGTGATTAATGAAACTCTTTTTTGTGAATATAAGGAAACTTTCTCATCAGACAAAGGGTAGAAATAAACTCTATTAAAGTGTTTTCTTTTGGGTCTAGGACTTGGTTTGAGTTACTTTCTTAATTGTGAACCTCTTGCAATCTAGGTGTGAATTGTTCTACCATTTTTATTGCAACACTAATCAGTTCTATTTTTAGAACTGATTGCAATGAAGAATGATTTGGAAATGTTATCAATGATCCTGATTGCAAAATAAATTTGCAAATTATTTGCAGAGCTGGGTTTATCAACAGGCTTCCCTCTAATGTGTCAGGAATGATCATTACCTCTTCAGACCTACCTCCTGCTGCTGTCATTGGAGAATAATTCATGATTCTGGGACACTTGTTCCGGAAATTGTCATTGCCTGGCTGTTTGACCTTGAGCACATCAACTAACTATGAACTTTTCTGTTCCTTGATTTTATCCACCTGCAATAATGAGATAATACCTGTTACAGACTTACTGTGATGATGAGTTACTATTTCTGAAAATTCTTGTAAATCATAAAGAGTAATAGAAGGTGTTTTTATTATCTTGGTTTAGCTTTAAAAAGATACTCCAAAGAAGCAGTATCACAGACAAGTCTTTTTTAGAGCCACGAAGTCTAGGGAAGTTCACATAAAAGTAAATGTATTGTAAGCACTAACTCCAGTCCATGAAATAAGCTTAGAAGTAAAGAATGGGGCTCTAAAGTTAGAAAGAATTCACAGTCACAGTTTTGTCTTTAATTGACTCTTTGACCTTGAAAAAATTAGAAAATTTACCTGAGCTTTCAATTTATAGGTAAAAGGCAGGTAATATCTACTTTATAACCAATTACTTAGGGTAGGCTAGGACAGGTTATGCTCTGATAAAGAATTCCACAATTTCAGTGGGCTCTATAACCAAAATGTGTTTTCCCTCTCTCTCATGCTTTATGTCTTTTGTGGGTTATTTGAGGAACTCTACTCCATTTCTTCTCACTCTGGAAAGTTTGTTGATAGAATAGTTGCCACATAAAATTCTGTCGATAACTAGGCCCAAGGGAAAGTGAAAGCAGGTAATTGAGTACTGTCTCAGCTATAACTGCTTATATTTCCCCAACCAAAGAAAGTCACATGCCCTCACTCAACTTCCTGGGGGCCAAGAAGTGTAATCCCAGCATTAGGCCTTGGAAGAGAATTGGAAATAGTTGAAGGACGGCACTAATCACTGTCACAAATAAGTTGTTTAAAATTATATGAATAAAGGGAGTTCCCATCCTGGCTCAGTGGCAATGAACCCTACAAATATCCATGAGGATGGCGATTTGATCCCTGGGCCCACTTAGTGTGTTAAAGATCTGGTGTTGCTGTGAGCTGTGGTGTAGATCACAGATGAGGCTCAGATCCCCTGGCAGCTGCAGCTCGGATTCGACCCCTAGCCTGGGATCTTCCATATGCTTGCAAGTGCAGCCCTAAACAGCAAAAAAAAAAAAAAATTGAATTAAAAAAATTGCATGAATACCAAATGCTTATCACAATGTCTGGGCATATACTAAGAATTCAATAATGTTTTATTATTATGTACTTATGATTATTTCAGTTGTGTGTTTACAACACAGAAATAATTTTGAACCATCATCTACACTTACAATGCCTTGACCTGTGAAGCAGAAAGATGGAGAATCTAATAGAAACTTGAGTGTCCAGGTTATTTTGAAATAAAGGATAATAATTTCTCTCTACTTTAAATATTTTTCTCCTTTAAAACTAATCTCGAAAAGAAATATTGGGACTGGGAAAATATTATATTGCAAAGCAGTCTGAGCTTTTAAGAAGTACCTGTGTGATAGGCATTGAATCTATTTTTTTATTGAAACATAGCCCAGAGCTATTTTTCCTGATGCTTCAAAGAAGGGATAAAACTTGCAAATAGATCCTGCTTTTAAAATGACTTTGAATTTTTTTTTCCCCTGGAAGGCCTCTGACTGTTCTTCCATCCTGCATGGAGAATGTTATTCAGGTTAACTCTCTGTGATCCCCAAAATATCCTAGCTTCTAATCCTGATGACAATTACAGATAAGCAAGTCAGAGGGAGAAAAATGAAAAACAAAGACATTAACGGAAGGACTAGCATAGTTGCTTGGCATGCATCACGCTCACCGGGGAATATCTTTTTAGTTAGATGGTTTGCATTTTGTCCTAGAGTTGTCCACTTTGCTGAAACCTGGTGCCAATTACTCAGGTTATATAAGAATAAAATAAGAATTATATAAGAATAAATATCCAGGCTTTGTATTTTTATGTCCAGTGTGAAAGTATCCCCTACAAAATCACAAATACGTAAAGTGGTCATATTCTGTAATGAACTTATGGAAGCTCGAGGAAATGGGTCATGCGTATTTGGTAGTGGCTACTCCCATTCCTCATTCCCTCCTGCTCCTCTGCATAGCTCTTGTACAGGCTCAAAAATATTCATTAAAAACCGAATGACGATGTTTAATGCCAACTCAGGTATTGGGGTGGTTATATATGAAATGCCAGAGGTTCTTCTGGGAGGTGGTGCTCTAAATCCGGGTGGCAGCAGTAGGGAGAATTCTTCACCAGTTTAGAATGAGGAGTTAGAAGAATGGTTGTGATAGTTCCAGCAATCCTCTCCGTGTTTCCCAGCCTACCAGCCCCATGACCAGATGTGCGTAACTATGGGTCCTTTTAGACACACTCACTGGTTTTGAGACAACGACTCTCGGTTGCTCTGGAAAGTCCTATTTTGGGGATGTGGGCGCTGTTAGATATTCAGTTTTACGCAGGTGTTCTATCTCAGACAATCTTTTCTTTTCTCACGCCCCCCCCCCCCGCTTTTTCCTTTTCTTTTTATTTTTGTAAATCTATTTGTTGAAGTAGAATCCTGGCCCAGAAAGCCGCAGCATTTGTCAGTGGGAGAAGGTGTGGGTGGAAACAAATGTATTTTTCGAGTCACTGCCTCCCTCACCACTCAGAACGCGACTCCTCCTCTGGGGATGGATACCTGTGAGTCTTCTTCCTCCTGGAGGCAATCTCCCATACTTAATTTATGGACGTGCTCAGCCCGATTTTAGAAAATATCGGTGATGTAAGACTAAGAATCAAGGAAAAAGATCAAGTTCTCACAGTAGCGGCTTGCTAGTTAATCCTGGTGATTAACCACCTGAGAGGATCATCTAAGAATAGCTGTACCGGGCAGTGTTGTTTTTCTTTTTTCCCCCCTCTGTCTTTGGCTGTCCACAAGAAGGAAGAAATAGAGGATGTTTGAAGTTAATATTTTAACAGGTTTAAAAAAATAATCAAAGCTGTGACTGTATAGCAAGGGATTATATCCAGTCTCTTGGGATAGACCATAATGGAAGATTAAAAAAGGGATGGATACATATGTATGACTGGGTCACTTTGTTGTACCGAAGAAATGGGTACAACATTGTAAACTGACTATACTTTAAAAAATGAAAAAAAAAAAAAAAAGCTGTGATGATTTTTGCTTTGGCGAACTATAGCTCTCCAATAGAAACAGGCCTGCCTTTCTTTTCATTTGCCGTCTCATTTACTTTTTCAAACAATTCAGTACTGGGATACCTTCAGATGTATGCAAAAAGCCGTATGACAGATTTGATATTTTCTTAAAACCCAAACTCTGGAGACAACATTATCAATTCTAGATAACAATATCCATTTTGTTATGAAGTATGTAGCCCAGTTAGGACTGAAAATTTATAATTAATGCTTTCATCATATACACAAAATCTGAATTAATCCCTTTAAAATTATCTAAAGTATGTCATAATTTATTAAGTAGTCTAAAGGGTTCCACTGCAGGAATGTTTGTACACATGCATAAATTAGCAATAAATTATTCAAAAATGTATTGACCACCTATTATATGACAAGCATTATATTTACACATAAACTCTAATACGTCTTCATGTATTATCTTCATATCTTCATAACATTGTGTATTCAAATATTTATTTTAAATCTGAAGATGAATGTGTTGGCTAAAATAGTCATAGAGTGAACTTTATTGTTCAATAATTGTGAGATGACATACAGTTCTACACCCAGATATCTCTGATAGCATTTCACCGCAGATCACTCTAGATACTTTTCCCTACGTATACACATATGGACTATTTTCATAAATAGGATCTACAAACCATTTGGAAACAGAGTTTGATTTAAAAGATTTAAGTATGAATGTTTTTTCAATTGCATTACTTTTTTATTATTGTTACTACGTAGATATTTATTCTTAATGGTCCATATTCTGCCCTCTGAAAAGTCAAGTATGCAGGTAGTTCCTTGGAAAGGAACTTCCCTGAGGTTCATCATCCAACAGTCCATTAATTCCTTCTATGGTGAAGTAGGAAGATGGAAGAGGCTCAGAAACTCTCCCACTAATTAGACAGGACCTTCAGCAAACATTTCCCATCCCTGAACTTCATTATGTGTATCCATTCAATGAAGGAGTTAGAATAAATGGCTCCTAAATCTTAGTGACTTCATCTAATCTCTCCAGAAATGTCAGTGCTTCTTCTCTGATACTCATAACCTGCCCCCTGCTCTGCTAAGATAGGTCCTGGACAAAGAGACACAAAGGAACCTCCTTTGATTCTTTCACTCAACAAAACATTACTTAGCTCAATTTCTGTGCTAGGGACTCAAAATATAGGGGTAAACAAGCAGATAATAATTTCCCATCTAATAAATCGCATATTCCAGATACTTAAACCTTCCTCTAGGCTAGATTTGGAGGTATTTCTGAAATTATGGAGGCTCATATTCTGAATATCAGGCCAGGAGATTAAATAGGTAGGATTTAGAATTAAAACCTAGCTGGTAACAAAGAAAATCCTTTTTTTCTGACTTGTTTACTGCATATCACTCAGTTTCTAATCTATTGTTGTGGTTACTGATGAGAGAGCATTCAAGAATTTAGAGATCTTTATTCTGGTCACAGGTCAACATAGTTTTTTGAAGGTTTAAAATTCTGTCATATGTGGCTAGGCCTAATATACAAGACATTTTTGGTTCTTAAGCATTTGTTCAAAATTAGTTATGGTGTCATTGAGCATTTCCAGCACCTGGCACGTTGTAAAGACCTAATATATGTTTGCTAAATGAATTAATGACTCAGGTTTATCTCTTTTCAACTTGCTGAATCCACACACTGGAATAGAAAGGTTAAAAGCAGGATTCATTTCATCTTAGACGTGAGCTAGAACATACTGATTGCTTCCCAGATTTGCAGAAAGCGAAGGCAAATTAGAAAAGGGAAAATGGCCAAAGACTACTGTTCCTTTGCCTTCTGAATCCAGTGCTTGCTCATCATCTACTGAACTGATCGTGAGTGTTCTTTGAGTTGAGGATAGAACAAGGACATTATAGAATCAGAGAATTCTGTGCTGTTTCTTTATTGATGCAATCGTTTTTATCGAGAGCCTAGAATGCCTTGAGTATGTTCTACATTCTGTACGTTAAGAAGAAAATAGATGTTTTTCAGTTCACCTAATGAGATCTTTATACAAAAATAAATCAAGCAAATTTTATTTTAGAATGAGAATAGCATAAGAATGTCACCTCAAAAATCTTTTCTAGGAAGTTAAATTTTTAAAATCACATCACTGTTTTTAATAGTATCATCTGCAACTGTGTTTTAGAGGACAATAGCATTCATAGATTCAAAAAACAAGGGTGTTCTGGTCCTTTATCTCATTGCTATTCTGGTTCTTAGGGCTCTGTTTCTCCAAAACTGGCCCTTGAGATATACATATAATTTTTTAGGAAGAAAAATATCAGTAAGGTGAAATTACTGCAGGATTTTTCTTCTCAACTGTGTGCAATTCGTTTCTTTTGCTATGTGTCAGTTACCTAGGAAACCTGAGCAGGGTAACATTTGATTGGCTGTCATCTTGAACTTATCATGAGAGTTCTGAGCATAGAGTTAGAGTGGCATAGCCCCAGATAAGTTGTTCTGAAGATATAACAATGCACCTCTGTGCTTATTTGTAAGCAGATGCAAACTATACTGATTTTGAGGTATCACCATGTTATAGGAAGAACTGTGCCTGGAATTTTAAAAGCTCTCATAACAGACAGTACACAGTGCTATTTTCTCGGTATTGCAAACTTGATCTCTTACCAGGTATCCAAGATTTGTTCTTTAACCTCTAGTCTGGAATTCTTAATTTAAGGTCCAAATTTGAGATTCTTAATTGTACTATCCATCCAGAGAAGTAGAGCTATTTATTAAACTAGGGTATTTTACTTGCTCGCCATTGATGATTAAAGTACCTAGGAAATATTTTCCAGTACTGTTGCACTCATTACGTAATGGATTTAATAATTTTAATATCTGTATTAAACTGTTTATATTATATATTATCTCATTCATTTCTTTCTGGAACCTAGGACATATAGGACAATTCTGATTAGTTCACTTAAAAGATGAGCCATTAGGAATTACCTGGCGGCTCACTGGGTTAAGGATCCAGCGTTGTCAAGGCTGTGGTTAGCATCTAAACTCTAGTGCTGGTTTGATGGTTTGATTACTGGCCCGGGAAATTCTGCATGCCGCAGACATGGCCAAAAAAATAGAAAAAAGAAAGATTAGACATTAAAGTCTAAAACATATAAAGCTATTTGTGTGTGTTCACACAATTAAAAAGTAGCAGAGCTAAAATTTATGTCTAGGTCTGATAATTAAATACAGAGCTCTCCCCATAAGAATTCTGTTTGTCTACATCTAATAAAACAGCATATCCTTGGTGCCTCTAGCTCCAAAATACATCCCAAATACATCTATTTTTCTCATTCTCTGTTAGCTCACTTATTTTTTTCCCCTCCAGACTTCCACAGTAGACTCCTAAATGGTTTCTTTGATACTACTCCAACTTCCTAAAATTCATTCTCCTCACAGTAGCCAAGTATTTTTTAAATTACAATGTAGGTGTGTTTGAAATAAAATTTATAGGCCACAAAAGACACAGATTGTAAAAATACAATTAAATGAATTTTGATAAATATATACCATGTAACTGCTAACAAAATTGGGATGTAGGACATTTTCAGAACTCCAGAAATTTCTTTTGTGCCTTCTTCTAATCCATCCCTCAAAGGAAACCACTATTTTGATTTCTTTCACAGGGAAACTTACATAAATGAAATCATGCGGTATGTGCTCTTGATTCTGGCTTTTTTCCTCAACACAATATTTTTGAAATGCATCCACGTTGTTGCATGCATGAGGAGTTTGTTATTTTTAGTGCAGTTTAGCCATCCTTTGTAAGCATAACCTAAATTTGTTTACTCACTTTTATTACTGATGGACTCTTGAGTTACTTCCTATATTTTATTATTATGCTACAGTAATTTTAAGTAAAAATCTTATCTTAGTCTCAGATTTACAAAAAAGTTGTGAAGATGGTAAAATGAGTTCCTATGTATCCCACGTTCAGTTTACCCTTTTATAAAAATTTTACGTTGGTGTGGTCTGTTTGTCACAATGATAAACCAGTGTTGACACATTATTAATACCTCTAGTTCATACTTTATTCAGAGACCTTAGATGTTAACTAATATTATTGCTTTATTCCAAGACTCCATCAAGAATACTGTATTACATTCACTTGTTGTGTTTCTTAGGCTTCTTCAAACTGTGACTGTTTCTCAGACTATCCTTGTTTTGAGTAACTTTGGGAGTTTTGGAAAGTAGTAGAGAGGTATTTTTTTAGAATATGTCTGAATCGGGGTTTCCCTTTTTTTTTTCCTTTGCTTACAATGGAGTTATGGGTTTAGGGAAAAGGGCTGCAGAAGTAAGGTGCCATTTCATTGCATCACATTGTATCAAAGCAAGAATTCATGCTACCCTCGTGACCTCACTGTGGATATAAAATGTAATATGTGGCTGAGGTAGTGTTTGTCAGCTTTCTCCACTGTAAACTTACCCTTTTCCTCCTTCTCAGAATGCACTCTTTGTAAAGAAACCACTCTACTCAGCTTATACCTAAGGGGTGGGGAGCTGTGCTCACCTCCCTTCTCCTTCGGGAAGGAGTTTCTGCACAAATTATTTTCAATTCTTCTGCAGGGTCAAATGTGCTCTTATTTATTTATTCACTTATTTATTTTATATTTTATCTTATAATCTACTACCATATTATTTATTTTGCTCCTCAAGTTGTTGCAGCGTTGTCCATTGGCTTCTGTGCCCTTTGGCATACTCTGTAGTTGTGAATGGCATTTTATTTTGTCCTGTTTTGTTTCGTTTTCAGTTCTTCCTTATTTTCTGGTATTATAATACATTCCAGACTCATCTTGTATATACCTACCCCAGTTCTAGAATCATGCTTTCTGCAAAGAGCCTTAGCTCCTTTTATTTGTGGAATAGTATTAGAAACCAAGCGCTTCTATAAGCTCAGTTGTGTCTTTCACAGATTAAAGTATTTCAATTTTAATAAAGTTTAATTTATTACTTTTTTTCCTAGATGTGTTTTTGCTGTTGTATCTAAAAGGCCATCATCAAACCCAAGGTCACAGATTTTCTCCTATGTTTTTTCCTATAGGTTTTAAATTTCTTCATTTTACATTTATGTTTATGATCTATTTTAAATTAATTTTGTGTAAATTATAATATATGTGATTAGGCTAATATTTTTATACAGATTTTTAATAATTTTTTCAGCACCATTGGTTGAAAAGACTATCCTTTCTCCATTGAATTGCCTTGTGCCTTTGTTAAAAATAAGTTAACTGGGAGTTTCCATTGTGACTCAGCAGTAATGAACCTAACTAGTATGAGGATTCAGGTTCAATCTCTGACTTTGCTTAGGAGGTCAAAGATCCGGCCTTGTGACAAGCTGCGGTATAGGTCACAAATGGGGCTTGGATCTGTCATTGCTATGGCTGTGGCATAGGCCAGAGGCTACAGCTCCAATTAGACCCCTAGCAGAGGAACTTCCATATGCAATGGGCACAGCCCTAAAAAGACAAAAAATAAAAGAAGTTAACTAATTTTGTGTGACTCTATTCCTGAGTTTCTTATATTGTCACATTGATCTATATGTTTATTGTTTCCCAAAATCAAGCTACTGTGATTACTGTAGCTTTATGGATAGTCTTGAAGTAGGGTAGTTTATTCATCAATTTTCATTTTGCTTCTTCAGTATCATGTTGGCCATTCTTTGTCCTTTGCATCTGCATGTAAATTTTAGAATCAATCAGTTTGTCGATATCTACAAAATAACTTGCTAAATTCTTGATTGGAAGAGGATTGAATCTATAGATCAAGTTGGAAAGGACTGACATCTTAACAACAGTAAGTGCTCCAGTCTATGAAATATTTCTGCTTATTTAGAGCTTCTTTCAACACTGTACTTTTAGTTTTCCTCCTACTGATCTTGTGTGTATTTTCTTAGATTTAATTTTGGAGGGGCTAATATAAATAGGATTTGTTAAATATTTCAAATTCCAATTTTTTTGTAGCTGGTACAAGTAGTAATTTTGAAACATGCAGGAATATAATGTTTAGTCACTGAACTTAAAATGCAGATTCCTTATTCTGGCCTATAAGACAGTGTCAGTCTCTCTAAACTAAGCACAAACCAAGTTATCTTTTGATCCTGAAGTTCAGTCTTACTGTCTTTTAAACTTCCTTGACTTATTCCAAGCTCGTTTATGCCTTGGGGCTTTTGCCATTCGTTGTACCCGTTTTTCTTCTCTCCTAATTGTATTTCTCTTTGGTTCTGGCACCTTTCATCCTTCAGGTCTCAGTTCAAATTTCAGATGTCGCAGTGGCCTTCCCTAACACTCCATCTAAAATAGCCTCAACTTTCCTTCTTTGATTCATCTTCATTTATCATTCATGGCCTTCATAGTACTTATCACTATTTGACATTATCTTGTTTATTTGTTACCCTTACTGGTTATTATCTGTCTTTACACAAGTGGAATATAAGTCAGATTAAAGTAAAGACTTTTCCTTTTTCATTCACTACCTTATTCCCAGTCCTTATCACCATGTCTAAAGTACAGTAGATGCTTATGTAAATATCTTTGAATGAATTAATATATTTTCTTGTAACAAGAAATATACACCAAAAGTATATATCTCAACTTCAACAAAATCTTCCTTGCAACCTGTAAGGAACTGCTGGAAACTGGAAGTGACTTCTCTCCGCTCTGAGTTTCCCTAAAAATGTATTCCCTCTTACATAATAACTTATAGTTCTTCTTGTTTGTATGCATATTTTGTCTCCAACTACACAATAAAATCACTGAGAACAGGGATAGTAATTTATCCATCTTAGTGTTTTCTACATCTTTAAAAAGAATCTTCATTTGAATTTAAAAAAAAATAATTGATAGTGGATTAGCTGGGAGCTAGAAGACCTTGGGTCTGATCAAACTTTACCAATTAATTATGCAACTATTGGGAAACCATCTCACCTCAGCAGGCCTTATTTTACATTAAGGGCATTTGGCTAGATTGGTGGTTTTTAACCTTTTGTTTTCTTTTGAAGAAAGTATGGCAGACACTGTCAGTACTCCACCTATATCCCTTGGGAACACTTTGCCACTTTCATAAACATCAAATTCAACTGTATTCTTACTCCCAACTGCTAGAACTTTCCACTCTTTATTAGAAGACTGCCTTAAGGTTTTCTAAGAAAGCTTTATCTGCAAGCTGAAAAAGTCAGAATTATAACCCCCACCTGTGCCTCAAGAAGCCAGGAGCCAATGACTAAGGATAGATAGTATACGTGTTTTAGTTTCTTAGGCCCCTGTTACCCACGGTTCTGAGTGAGGGATCTAAAGCTACCCTCAGTGGCACTTTGATATGTCACCCTTGCTTGGCATTCTTCCACTCCCAGTCTCACTTCCTCACTTGACAACCTGTCTTTTCTTGGAAACATTTCCCAACACATCACTTTCACATGAATTCTTATCTCAGAACTGCTTCTGGGGAACTCATCTTGAGACTTGTGACAATGGGTCAGAGACTCCTTTGAAATTCTGCTAAAAGCCCAAGCTTCGCTTCAAGAAATAAGTGCTGTATTATTTATACAAAGTTATTTATAAAATTAGTGGCTTTTAATTTAAGAATCCTTTGACTAAAAATCCCTCAGGTGATTTTTTTTTTTTTTTTGTCCTTTTTAGTGCTGCACCTGTGGCATATAAGAGGTTCCCAGTCTAGGGGTCAAATCTGAGCTGTAGCCGCTGGCCTACGCCATAGCAACACCAGATCTGAGCCACATTTATGGTCTATACCACAGCTAATGGCAGTGCCGGATCTTTAACCCACTGGGTGAGGCCAGGGATCGAACCTGCATCTGCATGGATACTAGTCAGATTCATTTCCACTGAGGCACTATGGGAAATCCTCAGGTGACTTCTTAAATTCATTCCTTCCTTCAAAAATGTTTATTAGAAGTCTCCTATATACATGTCATCATTGTAATTCCTGAAAAAAATCAACCAGAACTTGGCATCTGAGGAGTTTATGTGGAAGAAGATGATAAGAAAATTGGTAAAAAGAATATCAGGTAATGTTCAGTACTGAGATAACTGAAATAGAAAACTAGTAACTATCTTATGTATAATGAGGAAAAGAGACCTCTGAGAAGATGAGGCATATAAGTTGAAACTGTAATGAGGACCAGGGGCCAGCCATACGAAAACCAAGGGCTGGCAACAAAGGCAGAGGGAACAACCAGTGCAAAATCTGTAAGTTAGGAACAAGCCTGGTTAAGTCTGAGAATCAAATGGGTCTAAGTGTCTAAAGCATAGTGTGAAAAGTAGAGAATAGTGAGATAGAGTTAAAAAAGTAGTTAGGCATCTGATGACAGGTGAATCAGGGTAAGGAGTTTGGATTTTGTTCTAAGTAAAATAGGAATAATGATAATCAGTGCTAGTTTTCCACTGGAACATTCCATTGCTAAGTGTTATAGTATGGGATTTGGACTCTAGTGTTCCATGAACACTAACCCTTTATTTTCTTTCCTCACAAATCCCTTCTTCGTCACCTGACTATAAGTTACGTGGTCCCTGGTTCCTCCTTGCTAAGTCTTCCCCTATAGGAGGCAAAGAGAAATGACATGCTCAGTAATTGTGTAAACTAAAAGTCGTCCCTGAATGACCCTAGCTCCATGAAAATTTACACTGATAAAATGAACCATTCTTGACTTCTGAATATTTCCAGAATTAGGCTTCTATTCAGGGGATCATCACATTAAGTAAATAAAATCTTAGAGCATTTAGGGTATATGCTTTGCTCTCTTCACTTTTGTTTATATTCGGTGGGTGAAAATTTGGATCGATGGCCATTGTTGACACCCATATGGATTTAATTTCAAAGAAAAAAGCTACAGATTTTCATTTTCTTCAATCCCTAAAATTCAGTGGAAGTTTGTCTAAAAAACACAGTAGATGTGAACAGAATCTCAAATTCAAGCAAAAAGAAGTCACAATGTGGCTTCTGAAATATTTTTATTCCAGCTCTTTCACTGGCACCATCATAGTTGTTCTACAATTCATGAACTCATGCCCCCTAACAGAAAAGTAGTCTTTCTGACAAAGCAAGCTTGATAAGACAGCTGGAGTTTCTTGGAGAACGTTGACCAAAGTAATTACTGTATTTCTGACAGCAGCTGTAAAGTTTATGTTGCTAGAAGTTTAACCCTTAACTAACTGAATTCAAAGAAATTGTTGATTTGCTGACACACACATGAAGACATACTTTAAAAATATGAGCTGTTTGGAGTTCCTGTCTTGGCTCAGTGGTTAACGAATCCGACTAGGAACCATGAGGTTGTGGGTTCGATCCCTGGCTTTGCTCCGTAGTTTAGGGATCTGGCATTGCCGCAGGTTATAGACATGGCTCGGATCCTGCATTGCTGTGGCTGTGGCGTAGGCCAGCAGCTACAGTTCCTGTTAGACCCCTAGCCTGGGAACCTCCATATGTTGCGGGTGCGGGCCTAGATAAGGCAAAACGGAAAAAAAAATGAGCTGTTTAATTGGATTAAAACCATAATGGTCTCTTGCTTCACACCCTGGGTTCAAAACCTTTGCAAAAATATCTTTGTAACAGATGAAGGAAAAGTGATTCTCTTTAGCACTCTGCCTATCCGTGGTCTGCATGGACCCCAGCATTTAGCCTACTTGGCAAGCAGCAGAACATAAGCTGCTTTTGGATACAATTAACCTTGAAGCAATATGGAGATAATATTGAGTAAAATTCAGTGCCTCCTCTAATCCCAGATTGCTAAAATTATGTCTAAAATTTCCGTCTCCTACTCTTCTCCTAAATTATCAAAAATCATTGTTTTACAACAACCAATTGCCAGTTATTGGCTGAGTATATGCTATGTGCAAGATACTAAAAACTAATGGATTACAAAGAAAAATAAAACATAAATTCTGTCTTCTGAGTTTATGCCAGGAATATGGCACTGGGATAGCTATGCAGAAAAATAACTGTCAAGAGTAGGTAATAAATTCACAAGCATCATCATGATTGTAAGTTTATTATTTAGAGCCTGGTTGTTGTGAAGGAGGATTCTGAATAATGTTCAAATAAATTATGTGCACAACGTGGTTTTAGGAATTTTGCTGATGTCAAACTGTGAGAACAAAACGCTACCTTGATTACAGTAGAGGTCTCCATGCTAGTCCTTAGTAGTAAGAGAGTAGGTAGGTTTAAGGATAGCAAGCATTTACTAATAATACACTACATGCCACCTGCTTCACATTGATTACACAATGGAGTAAGCACTATGAGCTGCATTTTTACAAATGAGAGGCCTGAGGCTCACATATATCCCAAATTAGGAATTCAGTCAGAATTACAAAGTCAGGACTTCTTATCTCTGTCAAAGATAAGGGTGTTTAGGGTACTAAACACATCGAGTCAGCCTTCAGGGAGACTAGATTGGAAACAAGTTTAGCACATGTGAATCCTGATTCGAACATTCAGTCCTGAAGGAAGTATCAATTTATTTTCTATAAATCAACCTAAAACCTTTTTTTTTTCGCTTCTCCAGCATGTGGAACATCACAGTGGTTATTTTCATTCCAACTCTGGTCATTTTTACAGAAATTGTGAGTTTAAGATGGGCAGGAAAGCATTTCCTTCTTTCAGTGGTTAAGATGCTCTAGTTGATGTGCCGAACTTGGGGTTCTTACATCTCGGGCAAGATTGAGAGCTCTGTTGCTAAGCTTCCTATGTCCTAGATAGAGCATGCAGCCGTCCTCTCTGGCATGTTGTCTCCTCAGACCTCCATCCCTTCCCAGGTCAGGGGATTTTCCTGACTGCTGCTGCTTCTCAAAGAGTCAGCTGCTGCTTCCTCCTCACCAAGAAATTCAGCACAATTCTTGATGGCTTACACCTCAAGAAAGCAAAAAGTGGACTTGCATGTGGCTTGTAGGTCACCTTTCTTTCATCTCAGAAACAGAAATCTCTCTTAAGACAAGGAGACCAACAGGGTCATGTTCTCTTTGTGAAATGGGTTGAGAATGGGAAAGGGCCATGATGAAAGAAGCAAAATGAGGATCTCATCGAATCGCTCTATCACATAACCCTCAAAGACAAGTAGGAGTGAGATAGGCAAGGAGGACAGACAGGGCATAGTTCACCTGAGTATTTGCTGACCTCTGTGTAAAGCCTGGCCACAGAAGTGTGTGGTCCTAGCATCAGCAACCAGTGTATCACATGTGAGTTTGTTAGAAACCCAGAACCTCATTGTGATCCTACCTCAGACTAATGCACCCTAATAAGTGGGTTCACTAATAACTTTTAGTAAATATATTTTAACAAGATTCCCAGGTGACTTGTATACATATTATAGTTTGAGAACCACTGGCATAGGGGGCTAAAAGCACAAGGTAGGTTCAAGTTACAGTAAATAGATCATTTGGCTAAAACGTGGGCACAGAGTTTGTGCAAGAGAAAAAGTTTGACACATCTAGAAAAGGTGACTGATCCAAAGGGTCAAGAGACTTGATAACCCATGTTTAAGGACTAGAAGTCTTCATGCAGTTATAGGGAGTGACTGGAAGCTTGTGCACAGAATAGTGACATAATCAAAGGAGTGGCTTAGGAAGATTTTTCTAGCAGCATTGGAAGAAACAATCCATTTGTGGAAGAACATGACGATCTATAGTTTCAAACTCTAAGATACCCCTTCAGTTCCATTAGACACTTTCAGAAATACATAGGCTTTTTCAGGCTGCTGGAAGACTGTTAAATGTGCTAACTTTTTATGATGCAAAGATATTCCTATTAATAACTGGGCGGAGTCATTTTAGCTTTTGGTGTCACTGGGTTCTGCACAGAGTCAGTGTGAGCTACAATCCCAGGGAAAAGAGAGTGAATGTTCATAGCCAATTAGAAATGAACACCAAATGGACAGAAAATGTAGGGCAAACAGGGCCCTGGGAACACAGTAGATCAGTCTTTTGGGCTCCTTAATGCTGTGGATAGTACCTTCTTTCACCTGTCCTTTGGCAATTTCACCACTTATTTGGATTCTTACTTGAGGATGTTCAAGCAGCAGAGTGAGCTCGATGTTGTCATCCTACTGCAACAGCCTCTAGGTCGGTGGTTTGCAACCATCACTGCACATTAGAATCACCTGGGGAGTTTTAAACACTACAGCTGCCCAGCCATATCCCCAGATCAATCAATTGATTATTTCTAGTAGTTCTAACAATCAGCCAGGTGTAGCTAGAGTCAAGTAAATGCCCTCAAACTGAAAATTGCAATGAAAGAGAAAATATTATTCTGGTTCAGTGTGTGGAGTAGAATATAATGGTTACCATTAAGTCCAAGATATATGACAAACCCTGAGTTTCATGAGCATTATCTGTGTTTCATGAGCGTTATCTGTTTAGGGCCCCCCATAGACAACTTGTGGTGTCAAGCAAGATTTCCACCATAATCCCCAGCTTACAAAATAATAAACTGAGAGGAGCTCCCACTGTGTCACAGAGGGTTAAGGATCTAGCATCCCTGCAGCTGTGGCATAGGTTGCAGCTATGGCTCAGTTTTGATCCCTGACCTTGGAACGTCCATATGCCTCAGGTACAGCCAAAAAAAAAAAAGGTAAACTGAGGCTTAAAGAAAAGAAAAATGTACTTGCCTATACTCAGGAAGCAGTCAAGACCTAGACCCTGATCCTTGGTACAAATCACAGATTCTGAGAATTATTTGTGAATTCATTTGTCCTTCCTATGCTGAACCAAGGCTACTGAATGCAAAGTAATTTTTTTTAATGTTATGAAAGTAACATATTCTGTGATTCAGTTTGTGAATGCTCAAATTCTTGGCACAATGGGTCATTTCTAAATGCCAACCATATATAGTAAGATGCCTTGCATGTTGCAGGCATTCAATAATTGCTTTGTAAGTGATGAAATACACGAATTCATGGGACTTTGTAAAAGAATAAAGAGACATCTGATTAAACCAATCTTTTTAACAGCCATTGTCAGTAGCTCCACCTTACTTGGTTTACCTACCAAATATGTACTTGTCTTCATTTTCAGTCTCACTTTCTCACCTTACTCCAGCTACACTGGAGCTCCTCAATCTTGTCAGCCTTTTTCCTATTTCCAAATGGGGAAGATGTCACATTTTCTATTCTCTCCACTAGACTCATCTCCTCCAAGTTCTCTCCTCTTTCTTCTCCAAAACCATCACTACCACTATTTGCCTGGGTAATAGATTCCCATTGAAATGTGATTTTTTTTTTTTTTACACAGCATATAATGACTTCTCAACACCCCTCTTCCCATAATTTCCCCTCACTATTACCCTCTTTTCTTAAAACACAGTATCAAAATTTGCTTTTATGTACCTACTTGCAAGTTGATTTATTCAATAACTGATTCTCCACTAAAATGTACCTTCCTCAAGCAAGGGATAATGTCTTGCTTTCCACTGTATTTCTGTGCCTAAAAGAACTTGGCACAGAGTAGGTGCTCAATAAAGGCATTGACTATTAGGTGTTTTTTTTGTTTGTTTGTTTGTTTTGGTTTGGTTTTAAAAAAATGTATTGAAGTATAGTAGATTTAAGATGTGCTCATTTCTACTGTACAGGAAAACGATTCAGTTACACACGTGTATATTCTTTTTCATATTCTTTTCTATTATCAATTATTGTAGGATATTGGATATAGTTTCTTGTGCTGTATAATAGCACCTTGTTGTTTATCCATTCTGTATGCAATAGTTTGCATCTACTAATCCCAAACTCCTAACCCATCGTTCCTGTGTCTACCCTTGCCCTTGGCAACCACAGTTCCGTTTTCTATGTCCATTAGCCTGTTTCTGTTTCATAGGTAAGTTCATTTCTGTCATATTTTAGATTCAACATGTAAACTATATCACATGGTATTTGTCTTTCTCTTTCTGACTTACTTCACTTAGTATGATAATCTCTACTTCTATTCACGTTGCTGCAAATGGCATTATTCCATTCTTTATTATGGCTTACTATTCCATTATATGCTGTATAATACCACATCCACTTTATCCACTCATCTGTTGATGGACATTTAAGTTGTTTGCATGTCTTGACTATTGTAAATAGTCCTGCTCTGAATGTAGGGGTACATGTATCTTTTCAAGTTATAATTTTGTCTGGATATATGCCCAGAAGTTGGATTCCTGAATTACATGGCAATTCAATTTTTAGGTTTTTGAAGAACACCCATACTGTTTTCCATAGGGCCTGAACCAACTTATATTACTACCAAAAGTGGAGGAGGTTCCCTTTCCCCACTCTCTCTCCAGCACTTATTATTTATAGTCTTTTTAATGATGCTCATCCTGACCAGTGTGAGGTGGTACCTCATTGCAGTTTTAATTTGCATTTCTCTAATAATTAGTGATGATAAGAATCTTTTCATGTTCCTTTTGGCCATATGTATGTCTTTGGAGAAATGTTTTTTTAATGCCCATTTTTAATTGGGATTTTTTGGTGTTGTTATTGAGTTATTGCTTGTATATTTTGGAAATTAAGCCCTTGTTAGTAACATCATTTGCCAATATTTTCTCCTAGTCCCTAGGTTGCCTTTTCATTTTGTTTATGGTTTCCTTTGTTGTGCAAAAGCTTTTAAGTTTGATTAGGTCCACTTTGTTTATTTTTGCTTTTATTTCCATTGCCTTGGGAGAATGACCTAAGAAAACATTGGTACTATTTACATCAGAGAATGTTTTTACCTATGTTTTCTTCTAGAATTTTTATAGTATCATGTCTTATATTTAAGTCTTTAAGCCATTTTGAATTTATTTTTATGTAGTGTTAGAGGATGTTTTAATTTCATACTTTCACATGTAGCTGTACAGTTTTCCCATCACCATTTCCTGAAGAGACTGTCTTTTCCCCATTGCATATTCTTGTCCTATTTGTCAAAGATTAATTGGCCACTGGTGTGTGGGCTTATTTCTGGGCTCTCTATTCTGTTCCATTGATCCGTATGTCTGTCTTTGTAACAATACCATACCATTTTGATCACTGTAGTTCTGTAGTATTTTATGAATCTGGGAGAGTTATGCCTCTTGCTTTGTTTGTTTTCCTTATGATCACTTTGGCAATTCCAGCTCTTTTATGGTTCCATGTACATTTTAGGATTATTTGTTCTAGTTCTGTGAAAAGAACATTTGGCCTTTTTAAGTAACTGATTAATTTCTAAAAGTAACATTGTTTTTTCTTAATTCCCAGTCTTACTATGTGATCTACATTATATATACACTAGTCCCTACTTACCACTTGCAGCAGTTTCAGTTACCCATGGTAAACTGCAGTTCCAAAGTATTAAATGGAAAATTCCGGAACTAAATAACTCATAAATTTTAAGTTGCACACCATTTGAGTAATGTGATGGAATTTCACTGTCCTTCTCTGTCCTGCCCTGGATGGGAATCATCACTTTGTCCAACATATCCCACCCATTAGTCACTTGGCATCTGTCTTGGTTCTCAGATTGACTATCACAATACTGCAGTGCTTGTTTCCAAGTCACACTGACTGTACTTAATAATGGCTTCAAAGTGCAAGAGTAGTGATTCTGGCAATTTAGATCTGCCAAAGAGGAGCTGTAAAGTGCTTCCTTTAAGTGAGAAGGTGAAAGTTCTCAAGTTATTAAGAAAAGAAAAAAGTTGCATGTGACGTTGCTAAGATCTATGGTAAGTATGGATATACTATCTAGGAAATTGTGAAAAAAGAAAAAAATATGTGGTAATTTTAAACTATTTGCACATTAAGCTGTAAAATTTATGGCCATTCAGTATGATAAGTACTTAGTTACCTTGGAAAATGCATTAAATTTGTACAGTAAGATGTTTTGAGAGAAACTACATTCACATAACTTATAGTATATTATAATTATTCTATTTTATTATTAGTGATTGCTAATTTCTTACTATGCCTAACTTATAAATTAAACTTTATCATACAGATGTATTATAGGAAAAAAACAGAACATATGGGGTTTGATATAATTTTTGGCTTCTGGCATCCACTGAAGTCTTGGAACATATCACCTGTGGATAAGGTGGTACTACTATAATTATTTTTTCTCACTTCAGTGTTTTCAACTGATGCTTAAAAATAAATAGCCAAATCAATATGTAGTATTTCCATTCAGCAGCCTGCTAGTTTTTTTGAAAGCCATTAACCTACAGGAAGTCAGTGAGAATCACGTAAATTCAAAAAAATTACCCAGACATAGAAACTAACCAGAGGATGAGAAAGTAACCATATCACAAAAGGGGTTTTGTGATATGACCTGTCAATCTGGAGAAAGAATATTTTACCTCAGCCAATTTTCTGGAATTTTTCAATAAAAATTTTTAAGAACTGGTTTAGAGAACTGTTTTAAAGAACTGGTTAATTTTCACATGTAACTATATTATTCTCTTCCAGTAATTCACCTTAAGAGATAATTAATGATGACTCAGACTTTGTATTTGTTTGGACAGTAGAATCCATTCAGTGCAGAATGAGTGTTTACTTTCAAAAACTTTCTATGGTATTTTTTTTCTGATTGTTATGTGTTTATCCATTTAGTTAATTTATTTCAACAAGCATTAATAACATGTCTACAGTGTCACACATCCAATGCTCCCTGCTTTTGGAATACAAAAGAAACCTATAAAAAGGTATCCAAAGAACTTCTGGTCATATTAAGGTCACAGGATAAAACCCATGATTTGAAGTAGGGGAGAGATTAGAATGGAAAATCACATGAGACATCACATAATTAAGTGAAAATACTGAGCACATAGGGAGCTTGCGATACTGCCACATTGACAAGCCCACAACTAACATCATATCCAGTGGTGAAAGGTTGAAAGCTTTTCCTTTAAGATCAGAAACAAAGCAAGGATACTCACTCTCACTACTCTTGTGCAAACAGCATTGTAAGTCCTAGCCAGAGCAATTAGGCAAGAAAAAGAAATAAAAGGTATTCACATGGCTTAAGAACAATCATCTTTGAAATCATCTGACCTTTGTTTAAATTCTGGTTCTGATATTTATTAGCTTTGCTGGTTTCCATGGCCTATTAATAGTTACCTCAATGAGTAGTTATAAGGATTAAAACATGCAAAGTGTATCACATAACATTTCTCAAAAATGTGCAACTCATCTCTGATTAGAGGAAGAAAAGAGAAATATTAAATCAAGGGAGAAAGATCCATGGAGAAGGAGAGATTTGAAATTTAGTCATTCATTCAGTATATATTTTTAGACCTAATATGCATCAGATATTTTAGATGCTGTGTTGAAGATAGGCATATTTCTTGAATTCTGTATTTTAATAGGAAAAAACAGACAATAAACAATTTTAAAAATACAGTTCAGAAGAGAAGACCATAAAAATCTGTAATGTGATAGAAAGAGATTTGACTGGATTTGGAGAAGCATGGGGATAGCCACTCTGAGTAGGTCATCTGTGAGATAAGGCCTGCACAGGCAGCTCACCATGGGAAGATCTAGAGGAAGAGTCTTCCAGGCAGAGGGGCAGCAAGGACCAAACTCAGAGGCAGGAGTCGGCTTGGTGTGGATGGCCAGTGTAGCTGGAGCAAGTGAAGGAGAGAAAGACCGGTTGAGGTGAGGGTCCAGAAGAAATCTGGGCTCTAACATAGAGTGCCTGGAAGCCCATGGAGCAAAAGGATTTTGTTCGATGAATACGAAGTCCTCATCAAGTCAGGCAGGAAAACAGTGCAAGAAACTATCATGGAAGAAAAAAAAAATAGAGAAAGAGAAACAGAGCACAAGGCATGAGACAAGGAGAAATCAACCTGGCTGAAGTAAAAAGTCATAATCTATGTAATTTCTTAGAATAGTACTTTAGATGTAAGCAAAGGAAATTCTATGCCATAATTACTAGTTTTTCCTAAAAGGTACCTACTGTCAACAGGAATTCATCACCAACTCTGTCTTCCACAGCTTGTTTCTTCACTTTGCATTCAGCTTTCTTCTTGATCAAATCTTAGATAATTTTGACATATCAAGTTTTTAAATTCCAAATACATTATATTCTACATGGAGAACACTCCTCAGAATAAAGTATTAGGGAGGTAGAATTTTTATTATTAAACAGCACGTCTGCTTTGAGTTTTTTCTATTAATCATCAAGAGACCCTACAGTTTTCTTTTTTCTCTTATTTTCCTTACACCTTTCCAATCTCAGAGGCACATTCGGTGGCTTATGTATCTAGAATCCGCATGCATAGTACTAAATTGTGGTGAAGTATGATAGATTTTTCTTTCAAAGCAAACAGATATTATTTAAATAACAGATGTTTTCAAAATCACAATACTCTGTCCCTTTGCTTTCTTTAAATCAATTTGCAAGAAAAAATAAAATATTGGAATTTGCCTAAATTATAGGAAATTTTTCTTTTATAAGCGTATACCACCCCTTTAGAATGCACAGGTTTTTTGTTGTTGTTGTCCTTGTTGTTTTTTTTTCCTTTTAGGGCCACACCTGTGGCATAGGAAAGTTCCCAGGCTAGGGGTTGAATCAGAGTTGCAGCTGCCGACCTACACCAGAGCCACGGCAATGCCAAATCCAAGGTGCGCCTGCGACCTACACTGCCACTCATGGCAACGCCTGATCCTCAACCCAGTCAGCAGGGCCAGGGATCAACCCACATCCTCATGGATGCTGGTTGAGTTCATTACTTCTGTGCCACAATGGGAACACCAAGAATGCGTATTTTTTTTTTAAGTTTATAGTGGAGTGCCACCATGCCTCCTGCTGCTACCCACATTATATTCTGTCCTCTATCCAGGCAATTGTAGAAGGTACCTGATCTCCTGGGTCTCTGCTTCCTATATATTTGTGAAGAGAAGTAAGCTAATATATATTAATTGAGGCACAATGCTCAACACAGAGTAAGTGCTCCATAAATGAGGAGTCCTTGCACAGTTTAGAACATTTCTACTTCTGAATCAGGTTCCCTTACAACTTATGTGCTAATGAAAGATGCTGGAATTAAAAGTCCTTCTATCTGGTTTCTTATCCCAGGTCTAAAGATGTCAGGCTCTGTTCTTCAATCCCTGATCACTCTGCAGCCTCTGACCAGGATAAATATTTATTTCTCTAAATCTGGATGACAGATATCATCAATCTGTTCTTGACCTGGTAATAAAATGTCTTTACTTTCACCCTTTTGATCTAGATTAATCACTATGGTCAGGTTACCACTTGGCATCTTACGTCTTTCTTGATTCACCTTACTATTTGAGAATTTCTGTATCATACTTCTTTGGATTCTTGTGTAGGGTTGAGGTAGAAGCAGACTGACCTGAGTTGAAATTATATCGTTAAATGGTCAAGTGACCTTGGGCAAGTCCTGTAACATTTTACAACCTCAGTTTGCTCATCTGGAAATTATAGATGGAAAATTCAACCCCCAGAGACTACTGTGATGATTAAATGAGGTAAAATACATTAAGCACTTAGCATAGTACCTGCCACATTTCCATTTTCAGGCAGTTAGTTAACAATGGCAGTATAAAACACACACACACAGACACGCACACACACAAAGGGACAAAGACAAAGAGAGAGGAATTGGTTTAATTCTACTGCAGACCCAAACACTATTACAAATGGTAACGTTAAAAGATCTGACCTGGGCAGAATAAGGAATGTTATCAGTCACATGAAGAAAGGAGTTAAATTCTTGCTATAGTGGCTCTTGGTATTTGAGCCAATTTCAAATGATATGATGATCAAAGCACTGTGAATGGAAAAAAGTTTACTAGAAAAAAAAATTAAAGAAATGAGAATTCATGTTAGCCATCCCCTTACTCCTCCATGATTTATATCCTACCTGTCATTTAAGAGACATAAACTGAAAAATACCCTCTTCCTCTGCGTAAATCAGTATAAGAACACGTTCCAGCCAAATGAGGATGTATCATGCCTTGAGGTCTTTACCTCAAGGGATAAGGATACACAAATACATTCTGAGGAAATTTACATCAATGCGCTCTAAAACAACAACAGAAAAAAACAGAAACAGACTCTGCTAATGCACTGCAACACTGGATTGTCAAAAGTAAAACTATCTACACTTGTCATTGTCATTCATCACGTTGACTAAGCAGAACTGCAATCTCAGAGGAAGCGGGAAGGAGATGAGAAGTGAGAAGTAACATAAAATGATTAGTTCCGCATATGCAGGCGCAGGATGATGGTGTGTGAGGATCAAGTCAAGCATCTTAGCTGTGAATTTGTTTGTGAACGTGCCTGTGATTTGCACCATGAGGAAAAAGTGAAAAGAACATGAAAACGCATTTTAGGACTGCATGTGACAGTGAAAAAATAAGCAGGCGCTATTTTATTCTTGGTGTTATTTCCTAACAACTTTGTAGAACCAGCAGAAACCCTCCCTCTCTCTCTCTTGCATTCATACTTCCACATGTGTTCCTGTTAAATTTAACCCTGCTAGTAAAGGTAAAATAAACAAAACATGGTTACTATGAGTCAGAAGGATTTAACATTCATTTTCATTGTGGCTTTCTTAAAGCAGGACAGTTTAGCACTGTGGCTAAATGTGCTAACTCTTCAAGGAGAATGACCCCGTGTGAATCTCAGTTCTGCCATTACTTGCCCTGTAAACCTGGGCAAGTTACTTGACCTTACCTTGTCTCAGTATTCTCTTCTGACTTAAAAGATGTTGAGGATGATAAGAAACCTTCTTCACAGGCTACTCAATTCTGTACTGTAGCGTGAAAGCAAGAATAGGCAGTATCTAATGCGCATGGCTGTGTTCCAATAATTTTTTTTTTTTAATAAAATAAGAGGCAGAAGTGGATTTGGCCAACGATCCAGAGTTTGCCAGCCCCTGATTTAGGTCTTAAAATCTTAGGTCTGGGAGGAACTTTAGAGATCATCTAGTTTGACATCCTCACTTTACACAAGAGACAACTAAGAGGAAAACACCACAACTTGTCCACTTTCTTTTTTCCTCCCTTAATCACACAGCTATTTTTTTAAATAAAACTAGTTATTGTTCTTCCATAACTCATGATACTCTCATCTTTAGAGTTCCAATAATGATGCCTTATTTTCTGGGAGAAAAATAATTTCCCCTATTATGCATGTCAAATGTTCCACTCCTCTTGGGTTCATTCCCAGAAGCAGACCAAAAGAGGATTCAAGGGTAAATGATAGGCAGGTAGGGGAATAGAGAGGGAAGGGAGGGTAAACCAAACAAGGGTGAGATTTCAAGCAAAAGCCATTCATAGGATAAGTCTGAGCTTGATTCCACAAGGGAACACTGGAGGGCAAGTTGCTTAAAAACTGTTTTATTTTCCAACAAATAATCATTGGCTAATGGACAACCTGGGAGGCTGTAAACTTTCCAGGTATTTCCCAGTTGCCCAAAGCTGCCTCAGAAGCCCCAGGGTAGTATACTGAAGAGATTTTATGTAGGAACTGACGATAAAATCACTCCCTAAGATGTGTTACCTGTGTGTGTGAAATCCGAAACGATCGGAGGGAATTCAGTCCGAACCTTGCATTGTCTTTTGCATGACCTTAATAACAGGGAATAATAAATAAATTTACTTGTTTGAAGTTATAGAGCAGACAGTCCTACTGAAAATTAGATTTTTATTTCACGTTTTTGTTTTATCTATAAAAATTTGTGAATTTATATTTTACCTTAACATCTCAATGATCACTTGAAGTTCTTTTCAAGTCTATGTGTTTGAATTGCCATCTTCAAAAGTTGTTTTAACTGATGCTTGGTTTTCTAAATCTTTAAACTTTAGCTCTTAAAAATCACTCTCTCACTCTATTTTCTCTCCCTGTAGAAGGACAGTTTTAGTCAAAATAACATCTCAATGGTTTTCTAGTGTCCCATTTATACGTCCTTCTCCTTATAGAAGGATGCAAGGGGCTAACTAGCTCCTTGTATCCCAACTACCCCTAGCTCCCAAGAAGGAGATAACCATTTATTTTCATATTCAGGTTTCTTACAGTAAATTTTTAAATGTTTTTCCAATCTAATTTTAAAAGATTACGGGATATACTGTTTCTTCCCCAAGTCAGTTCGACTTCACACTCAGATTAAAATGATCTATAAAGCCATAACATTCCTGCCAAATAGTCTTGCGCCCCTTTGAAAATGGACATGACATAAAAGAACTTCTCAAATCACTAGTGCCATTTATATGATATGTGAAGTGTTTCGTTTGCTTGCTTTTTTTTTCTAGTAAAGATGGTACTATATTTTGTGAGTAGTAGATTTTTGTTTTCTTGCTCTACTGCTCCTTAATTAATGATTCATCTTTATTGTGTAGGTTTGTCGATGGTTGCTTTCAAGTTACTAATGCAGAGCTGAGTAGCCTGCAAATCCTCAAATATTTACTATAAGAGAAAATCTGTAGATCTTGATCAAAGTGGTATAGCAATTATAACATCGCCTATATAAGAAAAAAAGCTGACTGGATTCCAGAGTACCCTGCCTCTGTCTACACAACGTTCAATCCTTATCCTGATACCAAGATTCTCCACAACTTGGCTGACTTTGCCAGGCATTTATGTCTCTAAATTAGCCAGACACTGATATGTTGAGGTAGAAGCTTACCTAAAACTTCCCCACTGCCTACTAACAGCTGCAGTAATGTCTTGACCACTCTTCAAGTTTCACTTCAAATAGCATCTTTTCAGTAAGGGCTTTCTGTTTAATTCAACCAGCTGTGAACTCTTTTTCCTGAAATCTCCTTGGACTACAATCTCCTAAATTGATACCTTTCCTGTGACATTATATTCTACTGCTTAATCATTTTTGCTAGCTTCCTCACACTTACCTGCTGCAATTTAGCTCCTTTAGGGGAGGAATGTTATCTAATTCATCTTTTTGTTTCCTGCAAATCCAAGCACATATCCACGTGAATAGATGCTCAGTATATTCACTGAATTGATAAATTAGATTTTGATATCCTATATCACAGAGATGATCCTATTGTCTGAAGATGTGCAGGTTTACTTCACATCTCTTGCTGCTGATCACTCATGTCAGTGACATCTAATGAGCAGAGATTCCAAAGGGTTTAATGCATGACAGTTTCTCTTACAGAACTTTGGCAGATTGTTCCTGCCCAAACTGTTTAGTCAAAGATTGCCAAATGTTTGCATACCGCCTACATTATTTTTGTCAAATCCACATACCACCTGCTCTGCTCTTTTATCAATATTTCCTTTTATTTACTCACCTTTAACTTAAATAAATGTGTTTAAAAGAAAGGTGACATTACTAGCACTGTTGACATAAATGACATATAGTCATAATGATAAAAACAAATGATCTGTATCTAAAGACTTACTCCTCTCAGTTAATGGACAAGCAACAGGTCGTAGAGGAATGTTGATGGCATCTTGGCATCAAACTGATACTTTTGTGTCTATGTCATAACAAAAATCATCTTTTGAACCGTCAGGGGTCTACATGACAGCTTCTTAATAAAGTGCATGGGTTGGAGCACACCAAATTCCCAAAGTACTTGCGGCTTCTTCTTGATACATTATTGGTTCCAACAGCTACAGCATTTAATTCTAAACCCCCATTAAGGTAAATTACATTTTAAAAAAGTTAACATTGGTAGCTATTGGTAGTTGGGCTTTCTTGACTAAAAACGACTTTATATTTTATAGAGCAATAGTTATACTCTCGCCACCAAATGCCACCACCCTCGGTAGGAACACTTCCATTCTTAGCTCTTAATCACTTACTTAAACCTAAAACTAAATTCGCTTTCTCAGGGAACAAAACATGTCTTCATGTAGCTTCTATTATGGGAGAATTATGCTAAAACAAATGGGAAGAAACAGTGGTTACTATCACCTACTCTTGAGGTTTCCAATTAAAGAAAATTTTCACTCTGACAGACTTTGACTAGTTTTTCTCCATTCCTCATTTTCTGAAGAGAAGTTTTCTTAATCACAATGTGACACTTTTGGAATATTGTGAAATGAGGATAATATTAGAACTTACCTCGTATTTTGGGAAAATTAAATGAGGTGTGGAAAGGGTAGAATCTAAGTATCCGGGAAGATAATTTAGAATCAGCAATGACATATATGTGTCATAGTTAAATATTAAACAGAGTGTATTTTTAATTAAGGAAAATCATATGTTAACACTAATTAAGAAAATATTCTATGATTATTAATATGGAAAATATTTAAATGCTCAGATGGCAAAGAAGTTTGTTATGGAATTCATTTTTTCAAAAGTTAACTTATTAAACAAATACAGAGAGGTCTTACATTGTGTAAGTGGATCTAATGCAATTATTTGGCATTAACAGTATAATATTTTTACTTAGGTGGTCTATGTACCCAAACTATTACGCTATGAAGGATCTTCTATCCCTAGTCATTCTCGTTCATAATTATGTTAAAATTTTCCATTGATTCTTGCAAGTATTAATGTTATGACTATTTTAAAACAATGTTCAGGGTGATTATTTCATGCATGACTCTGAGTTGCTCGACTGTGAGTAGTAGTCATCCATCCTTGACATGAATCTCAGAGAGAAGATGTCCTAGATTGATGTATTCATTTGTTCATTCATCCTTGTCGGCCAGTTGCAGGAAGATTCATATAAGACAGATATGGTGAGTTTGGTTCCCCTTTCTAATCATATCCAAGTCCCTATGAAACAATTTCTTTATCAAAAAGATACAGTTAGTAATAACACCTATTCTACATTTAGTAGACATCTGTAGCTTTTATCTGTTCAGCATTCATACCTCCTCTTCCTGGCGAGTGCACATGAATGATTTTTCCTTGGGTAATCATTCCTCAAGCATTCCCAGTTCACAAGGTTTAGGTATGGTTTACCCTAGTTTCAGGATCAGGGGTGAACAGAAGCCCACCATTCAGAGAAAGTGCTAGGTTGAAGATAGAATTATGATCCAACCACCCACAGAGCACAGTTTTAGTGGCAGGAATAAATTGTTAATCCTCTCAGGGTTAAACCAGGGCAGCTGATGGTCATCTTTGGAAGACAGCCTGTCGGAGAAAGAAGCCAATTTTACTGAATTAGGAGATGAAATAGTTTAAGACTCTGTATCCACCTGGACCCAAAGCTGAACACCCTTAACTTTTGCAAGTACATGAGCTAATCGTCACTTACTTTAGACAGTTTAAATTTGGTTCCAGTCACTTTCAGCTCCAAGGGTGCTGAATAATATACTTAATAAAAATAATACACTACTGACTAAAACACTTCAGTGAGTTAAATGAGTAATCATTGGTGTTTATCACAAAGTAAGCCAGCTAGTAAGGAATCATTCAATAAGTATTAGCTATCGATAATAATTACAGTTATAATATTTTAATAACTGAGTGCCTTATTTAAGTTAGGGAAATGCAGTGAGGTTGGGGAATAATAAAAACAAGAGTAAAATTTCCTAGTAGAATTACCAAGTAGAGATGTTTCCAAAGGGAATTTAAAGGAAAAAAAAAACCCACAACCAAAACAGGAACAAAAAAGCAAAATACTGCAATTGACATTAGGTGCCTAGAAGTTGGGAGAGTAACTGCCTGAGGTTGGAGGCAGCTGGGGATTTTTGAGACCTTCATATGCTCAAATCCTTTTGAAGACCCCTTGACACATAATATAAAGCACATTAAAATGTACCTTTCCCATGTGAAATTTAATTTTGTATAATTGCAGACATAGTATAATGTTTTATAGGCATTTAATTAAACATTAATTAATTTCAACATTGCAGTTTGCTTTTTAAAACTTCGTTCCAGTATGTACTTCTTTTTTTTTTTTTAGCATTATAATATTTTTTATAGGCCATCAAAAAGCCTGTAGACCCTAGGCTTTCTAACTTGGGCATCTAGCAGAAGAACAATCCTGGTAAAGGCCTTAGATTGTGTGACTCACATTCTGGAAAACTCCATCTTGCACATTAGATTACCTATCTTTGGCCAACTCTCACCGGCCATCCCTAAGAAGCCAACCTGAAAGACATATTGATAAATTATTCGTTAGGGCTGTCAGTGTCACTGCTTATACATCAATTTTGCTTATTTACATATACTGATAAGCACGCCTCTCCTCCCTTGCAGGTGGTCTGAAGAAGCGGTTGGTAAAAAGAATTTCTCACCTGTTCTGTCCTTTTCTAGCATAAGGGATGTGGTGTTTGTTGCTGCTGTGACTGTATATGAATACAATTAGTATCCCCATAGTGTCAGAGCTCAGGTTATTGCCTCATCTAACAATTTTACCTCCATTTGGAGCATCAGTAATTTCATTTTGTACTTTGAGGCACATTCTTCTGTACTCTTGAAAATCAATTCATCTGAGGTGGTGCCAAAAGGTATTTTCCTTCAAAAAGTGTCTAGCTCTCAAAATTTCCTATTGGTCATTTGCTTGTTAAATCAAATTTCTGTTAGATGCAGAGAGCTTTTGTCTGGGCTAAAATTTTATTTATGTTAATATTAATTCAATGGGTGAGACAAGTTGAGAAATCTAGACAAGTCGGCAGGATTTTTATATATAAGGGCACATAGTTATCAGGAAGAACCTGAGTCCATTAATATGTTCCTATAAACTGTGTAATCTTATAGATAATATCTGCTGCTGTTTTCCTCATAAGTAAAATGGGGTTAATAATTATTAACATTTTATAGACATACCGAGGGTTAAATGTGTTACAATATATAAAACATTCGGAACAGTACCTGTCACTGATATTATTTTATTATTATCACTTCATGTTATATTTTAGTTCAAAAGTTTAAATTGATTTATATGTCATCAGGCTTACTGTGGTCAAAAATTTTACAAAGAATGAGGTTTAGTGATAGTTCTACCTGCTGAAGGAGAAACAGCCAGGACTCAGCAGGTTTAAAATTCACGTTGCTAATTCTGCAGAGCAAAACCACATTAAGCCAGACGCCCATAATTTGGAATTCATGGTAATTTAGGAGAAATTTAATTTTCCAGTGTATTTGTGAAGCCAAAGGTTGCCAGACAAATAAATGAAGGGTATTTTTGACTAGTATAAAGGGAAAATATTTGATAAAATTAAACTACTCTAGGAATAGTCTTATCACATAAAAATAAAGGTGCATTCATACATAAGATATTTGGAGAGGTTAATTAAAAATGGTTCTTATTTGTATATTATAGTAGCTCTAGGAACTGCATACTTGACAACATTTTATTAATAATTGGTAAGTTGGTACTGAAAGCAATCAACATGTATTTTCTTTCAACTTATTCTTTATGACTTTCTCCCTATTCAGTATTACAGTCACTTCTACACAATATAGACCCAAATTAATATTTAAAGATAAAATATTTATTATTTATTAAAAAATAATAAATATAAGGAATTCCCGCCATGGCACAGTGGGTTAAGAATCTGACTGCAGTAGCTCAGGTCGCTGTGGAGGTGCAGCTTTGGTCCTCTGCCTGGCAGTGGGTTAAAGGATCTGGCATTGCTGTAGCTGTGGGGTAGTCAGGTCGGATTCACTTCCTGGCCTGGGAAGTTCTATCTGCCAAGGGTGCTGCCTAATAATAATAATAATAATAAATACAAATGTTTAATCACTTTGGCAAAATAGCTAACCCCCATTCCATTAGCACCTCCTCCATAATCATCCTCTCTGATGCTGTACCGGCAGCAGGAGGTCAGGGAAGATGCTCTGGCATCTGTGGGCATATCTGATATTTGTTCTTCAACAGGAGAATGGCTATGGTATAGCATACCACCTTACGCTCCCCCCAAATGAAATGTGTAAGATTCTAGGAAGGAAATCATGGTGGCAGAGTGACCTAGTGGCTCACAAATCTTTTTAGGGCCACACCTGTGGCATATGGAAGCTCCCAGGCTAGGGGCTGAATCAGACCTATAGCTGCCAGCCTAAGCCACAGCCACAGCAATGCCAGATTTGAGCTGCATCTGTGGTGACCTACACCACAACTCATGACAATGCCAGATCCTTAACCCACTGAGCGAGGCCCTGGGTCAAACTCGGGTCGTTGTGGATACTAACTGAGTTTGTTACTACTGAGCCACAATGGGAACTCCTTAAAAATTTTTTAAGGATTTCATAACAATTGGCTAGACCTTCCTCATCGGAATATTCTCGTTCCTTGACTTCGATCACACCACAATGATTTTCCTCTTACCTTCTGGGCCATTTACAGTTTCATCCTTCTGATGGCTCTAATTGTCTTTTTCCAAAGGATTCTCTTCTTATTCTGTTCATCCTCCCTGCATATCTCATCTACTCCCGTGACTTAAGTTGTTTACATCTGCAGGATCATCAAATACAGACTTATTCATTAAAACATACGTATTATGTTTTTACTATGGACAACAGGTGCTAGAAGACAGCCCTTAGCAAAACAGGCAAAATTCTTTGTTTTTCTGAACTTTCATTTCACACAGGAAGATAGAATAATAATGGCAAAATAAAATGATAGATAATAACATTTTCTAAAAAGAAAAATTCAGACAGAATGGGAAGTGTCAGGATAGAATATGGAAATTTTGTATTGGCCTTACGTCAGCCCTCAGTTCTGAGCTTCAGGTCCAAAAATCAAAACGTCCAGTGCACCTTCAATGGCTAGCTGGTACCTTAACCTTATCTTAACACAAACAAATTACTATCACCATCAACTTTTTCTTCTGCCAGCACCGAGTTGCTCGAACCAGAATGTAAGAGACATTCTTGAATCCTTCTTCCCCCTTATTTCCCATATCCCATGTGTCACAAAATTAGCCAGTCCCCCGCCTCCAACTCTAGTCACGTCTCACCATCTTCACTGTCACTATCTGATTTCAGGCCAACATCACTTCTTGCCTGGATTCCTGTGCTAAGAAATCCCCAACAGCCATATCACCTTCCTCCCATATGATTAAAACTCATCTTGTCAGTCCTCGACTTCAACAGATCAGTGGAACCAATGGCCCCTGCCCAGGTACCCAAACCATATCACTCCTGAGGGACTCTGACCTTCTTCTAGTCTTAATGTTCTCCATTCATTCTTAATTTAGGCCATCCTTTCTTGGCCCAGGATATTTTCACACACTGTTTCCTCTTCCTAGAATATTCTTCCCTCAGTTTGTCAACCGGCTAATTCATCTTTCAGATCTCAATTGAAACATCACTCCATCAGGCAGGTTTTACCCAAATCCTCAAACTGGGTTATTTTCACCAATTATGGATTCCAATACATGCTACATCTGTTATTACCTCCATACTGCTCTTTCCCACACTGAAGACGATAAGGGCCATGTCTGCCTCTTCAACACATCATCCGCAGTGCTTGTAATATAACATGAACATGGAGTAGGTGCCCAACATATATTTACTGAATAAGTAAATAAATATTATAGCAAAGACAAACAGCAGATGATTAGTGACTGTTATTGCTTGGCAGTTATATGCTTCATACTCAGAGATGACTCTGAATCATGATCTCTTAAGAATACTTACATTTTGCCTTCTCATTGAACATCTGGAATCATGGAGGATGCTCTCCAGCAGCTGACACATTTCCAGAATCCAACACTGCCTTCCCTTGCACATTATTGTTCTATTTTTCATATTCCTAGGCATCATTATCAGCCAAGACTTCCAGAGAGATGTCCTAGTGTTGATTCTGATAAAACAGAGACTCACTTTAGGAATACATTGACCTCAGATTTTGTAACCGGTAGGGACATATCTTTAATCATATTAGTTACAATTATTATTAAGAAATAACACTGAGATATGTTACCACATAAAGAAAATAAATATAATCAATTTTATCTTTATCTTTTCTCCTTTTTTTTTTTTTTTTTTTTGGTTTTTAGGGCGGCACCTGCAAGCATATGGAAGCTTCCAGGCTAGGGATCAAATCAGAGCCACTGCCAGCCTTCATCACAACAACACGGGATCCAGGCCATATCTGTGACCTACACCACAGCTCATGGCAATGATCGAACCCCTACTCACTGAGCAAGGCCAGGGGTCAAACCCACATCTTCTGGGATACTAGCTGGATTCATTTCCTCTGAGCCACGATGGGAACTTCCATCTTGACTCCTTTGGATTGCTGTTTCAGTCCTTAGTTCATTTCCGTCTTAACCTTAATTCCCTTGAAATATCTGCTCCTCTCTTCTCAGTCTAATCTATGCACCAAATTGATGTCCAGGCAGTATTTACAGATTAGTGCTATTAAGCTTGTTTGTTCCCCTGTTCATTATGACTTAATTCAATAAAAACTTACTAATATTTATGAATCACATGTCAAATGTTGCACATACATTTACATTGTTCTACAACATTAAAGGAGGAGGCACTATTATTTTAATTTTTACAGAAGAGGAAACTGAGGTTTAGAGAGGTTAAGTGACCGGCTCAAATCACAAATATACTAAGTATTTGAACTGAGATTTAAGCCCAAATCTGACTCCATATCCTCTGAAACTCTGCTTGCACTGTGCTGTTGTTTTAATCTCGGAGCCCAGTTACGTTTATTTTTAAAACTCTTTGCCCTCCTTTCCTTTAATTTTCTGTACATTTTGGATCTTCACTAAATACATGTTTAACCTTTCACTGGGCTATTATTATTATTACTATTATTATTAGTGGATGACTAATGACGGTACTCATGGTTTCGTTCTGTTCTTTCAGTCCAAATTGAACCGAGCCTAAATAAGAGGGGCTGGTAGCCCAGCAAGTGGAACGTGTTTGGAGGTATTTTCAAGAGGAAGAAAATCCTTCTAGGGTTTCACCAGTTGGTGAAATTCACATTGCTTTGGGAATCCTCTGGTACCATGTTAATAAAACCAAACTTTGCACCGCACCCCACCCCCCCCAGCAGTGAGCTTGTGAAAAGATTCCCATCGTGTGTGAGCCAAGAGGAAGAGGGAAAACGGCAATTTTCCTGGGCCATAGGTCTGTATTTTGATTCCTGTAACTCAGCCCAAGTAATTGCAGATAGGAGAGTTACAGATCTTCTCGCCGTCCCCCCCCCCCCCCCCCCGTCTCTAATCCAGAAACTCCCTTTGTTACTGAAGGCACTGGCTCTTGCTCGCTGCTACCCGCCTTCCCAGGGGAGCTGTGGGATTCCTGCCTAGCAGCCCTCCGCCTCCACACTTCCCTTGGAGTCTGTCCTCCAGCGTCCACAGAGGGACCCCTGACCTTGGCAGAGGAGGAGGGAGTTGGTCAAAAGGGAAATGGGTCAAGAGTGCCTCTGGGACCAGGGCCTTAAGGAGTCCCTGTGCAGTGGCGGGCGTCCTCCTCCCGTCAGCCAATGTCGGCCAGGCCCCCCCGGTGCAGTGTACGCGCTCGCGCCTCCTGCTGCCGCCTGGGCACCGCGGGCGCTGGAGCAGCGCGGCAAAAAGGAGCGGGCCGCGGGAAAGGTCGCGATATGGGAGTCAAGACGGTCTAGTCTAAGGGTTAGGGACTCTGCCTTTGGAATCCAATCTCCGTTTCACTACTAGCCACTTGGGTAACCTTGGGCAAGTTTCTTAGCTTTGGCGCGCCAGTTTCTAAATCTGTAATGTGGGGAAAGTGAGGTGCTAGGTACACCTGGGCTTGGAAGCCATCAACTAATGAAGCACTCCTGGCACGTAGTAGGCTCTCTGTTAATGGAGGAGTTAGAAGTTACTCTTTGGGTTCTGGAACGTAGGTTCCAGCACTGACTTTTACAGTTCTTCACCGAGGAGAGGGGGAGGGGTTAGCGAGAGCACCTGCCCTCCCCTCCCCGGCTCCCCAGTTGCCAGATAAACTCGGGAGAACGACAGTCGTTCATCCCGAGTGGGGACGCCTCGTAGCGTCTGCCGGCTCCTGGCACGTCTCTTTCGCTCGAGCCAAAGAAAGATATCTTCCGTGAACTGAGTACCTCCCTCCCTCTCCAACCCGGGAGGTCGCCCGTTGCTGCCTCCGGCTGCCCGCGGCCGCAGAGAGCCGGGTCGAGCCTCCGGCGGCAGGGAAGAGGCAGCCCCGGGGTGTGCGAGTCTGTCCTGGCCCGGAGCAAGGGAGCAAAGAAGAGGTGGTCCGGCGCCTGCGGGAGAAAGCGTAGCCCCAGTTGGACCCCGGTTCCTCCTTCTAGGGCCCGCGCTGGTAGTTCGCGTGCTGAGGCACCTCGGGGTGTCCGTCCTCGCCACCCTCCCTTCCCGGGCCGGGGGCGCCAGAGCAGCGCAGCGCAGCGGGAGTGGGCGGAGAGCGCAGGCTGGCTAGGTAAGGAGGTGCCCTCCCTTCCCGGGCCGGGGGCGCCAGAGCAGCGCAGCGCAGCGGGAGTGGGCGGAGAGCGCAGGCTGGCTAGGTAAGGAGGTGCGCGCCGCGGGCGGGAGGACGCCGCACGTGTGCGCGCGTGCGCGTGCCCTGAGGGGGCGTGAGGGGAAGGACCCGCGTGTCCCACCCCGCCGCCTGCCCTTCTCGCACCAGGTAGCCGCCCGAGCCTCTCGGCCCCGGCATCCTCAAGCTCCCATGTCCCATCACCCCACCCCCCAAATCTCACCCTCCCTACTAATAATTTCCCAATGCAGAATCAGACTGAAACCTGGAGAGATAGCGCTTTCTGTTCTCCTCGCCATCCCCCTCCCCTTTCCTGCTATAAATAATCGGGACTGGCGGGTCAGGCAAGTCACACGACAAGGAACCGAGACCCCGAGGTTTTCGTCTCTGGGAATAGGGAGCAAAAGGTGAGGAGAAGGAGAAAGGAATCTCTCGTGAATAGTGAAGAAGAGCTTGCACCTTGACTTCTAGAAAAGACCAGGCATCATTTTCCTTTTCTTTTTTCTTGTTTTTCCTCCTCTTTCTTATTCTCCACGCTACCACCCCCCTCCACTCTCAGCCGCGAATTCAACGCATTGCTCCTCCCACTGGTTTCTTCCCTCCCTCCCCGTTCGACTCCAGCTCCCACTTACCCATCCCTCTCCCCGCTACACAACCCCCACCTCCAGCACCCATCTCGCCCCAGGCAGGGGATGCTATTTGCCACGGAAAATAAAGTTCAGGTTCCTCTCCCCGCCGCTTGCTGAGACCAGAAGTGGGCTCCCAGGCACCCATCTTCCTTTAGCACTACACACCTGCTATACCTTAAATTCCTAATCTGGTTTTGCATATTTAAAAGGAAACACACACACACACACACACACACACACACACACACACCAAAACCCCACAACCGGCGAGGTGCAAAACTGCCTTCTGCAACTAACAAAACTTACCAGACGCTCTAGTTGTTTTTGTCTTAACAAAAGGACAACCAAGATTTTACCCTGGGTCCTCCTGTGGGGTGACCTTTCTATATTATTCCAGTATGTGTATACTATACATATATATGTTTTTCCTTTTTCCCCTTTAATTTTTTTTCCTTTAGCAAGAAAATCTTCTCAGTCCCAGGCAACCGCTGCTGCCCCTTTGATGTTTTGGTACGCCGTGCGCATGCGCTTCACATTAGAATTACTGCACTGGGCAGACTAAGTTGGATCTCCTCTCTTCAGTGAAACCCTCAATCCCATCCAAAACTAAAGGGATGTGGAGAGTCCGGAAAAAGGGCTACTTTGGGATTTGGTCATTCCCCTTAATAATCGCCGCTGTCTGTGCGCAGAGGTAAGTGTGCCAAGCATTTCTCTTTTTCCTTTCTTACTTTGAAGGGCTCTATTTGCATACCTCTGTGAGCAGGGATCTGTAGTGGGAATCAGATACTGAAGACACTGTGCCTGCTGTCTTACTGATGTCTGTTTATTGTCTTTTCTTTCTTTAGCGTCAATGACCCTAGTAATATGTCGCTGGTTAAAGAGACCGTGGATAGACTCCTTAAAGGCTATGATATTCGGCTGAGACCAGATTTTGGAGGTAATGAGGTTGCCTTGGAAATAAGAAACAGCCCAGCAGCAATAGCCTAAGCTGTCTTTTAAGCTTTGTGCGCTGTCTTCCCTCTCCCTCATTGTTGGCTGCATGTGATATACTCAGTGTGTCTGTGTGTTACCATATTGAGAAACTGATCCAAACTTAAGCAGGTTTGTTACTATTCAGCACTTAGATGGTCTTTCACAGAGACCCTCTTAGCCTGTACAGGTGACTCTTGTCCTTCAGCTTTAAATCCTTTGCTTCACTGTCTTTGCTTCCTTGAAATACAAATCTCCTAAGTTTAGTTAATGGTATGCCTAGTGAGCCTGGCTTACTGAAGGCCATTGTGAACATTTTTGAGGACAAGATGTACAGACAATTTTTTGAGAAGTGGCATTAACCCCTTGTGCCTGCCTACTTTGGAAGAGTTCTGGCCGCGGTTTAAAGTGGCTGGTATCTGGATATTATCCGGTCCTAGAAGCCTCACTGCAGGGGACTGTGGGGTGGGGGAAGGGGAGTTGTGGGGGGGCAGATGAGGGGGACATGTGCCAGAGACATCACTTGCTGCAACCTTAGATACACTGCTATATCCATTTAATTTTACTTCGGGCTCTAACAAAGCTCAGAGTTAAAACCTGCATGGAAGGGGGAGTGGGGAGAATGAGGAGGGGTTTCAGTGCAATATTTAACAGTACCTTGGGCTAGCCTGATTCTGGCGCTCTTGTGAGTTGTGTGGTATTCTGCTGAGAAATGTACATATGTAGATCCAGCTGGAATCCCTCACCCATCCCAACACGTGCATGCCTGTTCAATAGAACGCTTCCCAGAGGAGTACCTGCTATCCTTTTTTAAAAGGAGCAGAGAACTGAAGAATTTAAGGCTTATCAGTGGGGAGGGATTTGGGGGCAGAGTGTCCCATGCCTGGGGACTACTCTTGCAAGAATGCATGAAGTTCTGATAAATCACGTGGCTGGCCGTTTTGGTTTGCAGGTCCTCCCGTGGCTGTGGGAATGAACATTGACATTGCCAGCATCGATATGGTTTCTGAAGTCAATATGGTGAGTATTGAGGTTTATGGCTGTGTCTCCGCAGACCTTTGGGGACAGGAAAGAGCAAGGATCCAACAACTGAGGAGTGGGGGTGGGGTGTGCATGAGTATGTGAGTGAAGGGGGGTGAGGGTAGGGGATCTTGCTTTGGAACTCACTGTCTTTGGGTTTCAGAGCTGGCCTTTTCTGGTCCTTAAGAATTTTTCCAATCTGGCTTGAAATCCTGGGGCTTGGCGTGCAGAGAGTAAAATGCATCACACATTCATGTGCAAAAAGCAGCCACATGCAGGAGAATCCCTGCAGAAGTCACATTTCCTAAGATTCAGTGGGAAACCTGCTTCATCAAGTGATGTTCTGGTTTTGAGGTGCAGTCAGGGGAATAGAGAAGAGGCGAAGGTTTTGATTTGACATTTCATAGAGAATATAACCTGAGAACTGAACTGTAGCAAAGAGGATGAATAAATGACTCGAATGCTGATGTTCACTTGTTGCTTTTGAAAGTGGCCTCTTTACAGCCGATGACAAGCCCCTCCTGCCAATTTTTTACCTGCTCCTTTAACCCCTCCTGCTCACCAACATAAATGAAATAAAAATTGTCCACTCTTTTTTCAAAAGGCAAGTTCAGACCTTTGTGTCATCTCTGGTCACTTCTGCAGTGTTATTCACCACCTGTCCTAAGCTTGTGCAATTTGTGGACAGCAGCACTCCCAAGTGGCTACCTCCTTGGGCTTGGAGCAAGCAGAGAGAAAGTCGCGGTGTTCCCCTTTGGGGAACACATGTGGGGGGTTTACTTCATGCAGGAGCGCCCCCTGCTGCCCATGATTTGGCACTGCAGTCATATAAGAAAATGAGAGGTGCCCCAGTTACCACCACCCACCTCACTTACTTGGGCCATTACTCCAGTGACTTTTCTACCTTGTGTTTTTGAAGTTTTCACCTTTGGAAAAGTTCCTATAAAGTCCACATTTGAATGTTAGATGAAATGTGCTGTGTGCTTTCAGTCCTGGTAGCACACAGAACGTTTCAGGAGATTGTATAGTGGCATGGTTCTGCCTAGAAATTGTATGCACTCTTAAAAGAAGAGATTGTGGTATGTAAGCTTTTATGCAAAATGATTCTAAGCAAGCCATCAGGACTTGAAAGTGAGGACACTCATTAATTCACTCAAGAGAGCCAAGTACTAAGTTGTGGACATGCTGTCAACATGATATAAGTTTTCATCATCCCAGAATTCTGTTATAGAGGAAGCTCAAATAACCAGCCCAGCCTAATACAATGGCCTAAAATAGGTGATAACCCTGAGGTTTCACAGGCTTATGAAACATCTTACGACTACTCCAGAGAACATTCACCTATTTCAGTAATATTTTTGATAAGATTTATCTTATTATGTTCTAATTATTGGGAAAGATTTTTATGATATGGAATATGAACACAGATTCAAGACACTATTGGGTGATTCAGAACCACTGATTTCCCACACGTTATAGTCTCCCTTGTGTGGGTAGAGAATATTTTTTTTTTCCTTGAGAAACTACCTTCTTAGATATACAAATAAACACTTTTGTGGCATTTTTCAACATCTTTCATTGACTTATATCATAAAAATAGAAAATATCCTCACAAGGGTACATTTTAAATCCCAAGTACTTGAATCTTTATAAACTGTGTTGTGTAAAACAAAGTGATAGGGAAATAGGTGTGGTTCTGTGTATCCTGTCTTCTAACTTTTGATTTGTGTCCTTTTTTCTCACATTTTATTATGATTATGATTAAGAGCATCACAAAAATGGGATTTTTATGGAAAAGTTAAGAAATATTTAGTTACTAAAGAGATAATGATGAGATGATAAGAAATTGCTGCAATAGAACTTTGATGTATAAGTTAGGTACGAACTTAGATCTATTATAGCAAAATGACTTAGAGTAGTAGCATTTTTTTCTTCTTAAGTTTTGTTCATTTTTCACTTGCGTGCAGCATTTTGGAGCCATATCAAAGCTGGACATAATGCCAAGACCTGCTAGTCAAAATATAGACCCAGCTAAGGCGAGGTGTCATCTCTTAAAGCTATTTACTGTTGCAGAAAAATCATGGGATGTTGAAAGTGCAAAAATAAATGTCAGGTTGTAAATAGGCCAGTACTGCAGCATTAATGATTAGAACCAAGTGTTAAAAATCCCATGCTAGATTCCTTTCTTGGACTACTGCTTACACACGTGGACTTGTCCAGATAGTTTTAGTTGTTGAAAAATTAACACTTTTATCATAATGACTTCAAGTTAAACCTTCAAAGAAAAATTTTGTGATATATGTTGTTTTTTTAAAAGTATGGTTATTTGATTTGTAGCGACAGATGGGAAATTTTTATCACTGGTGTCCAAATAAAAGAAAAAGGTGTTTATGGCATTTTGCCCACTCTATATAGGTCTGAAAGGGGGAGGATCTTTTGATTAGATTCAGTTCTGAAAGAATGGTTGATTGATTATTTATTTGAAACCTCAAAGTTGATTAACCCATGTTTCTGCCTCATTATCCTTTGTGGCCTGCAACCTTGGGTAATTGCAGCTTTCTTTTATTATAGCAAATCTTCCTTTGAAGAATGATAGGTAACAGATCACTTAAATCGTCATTGATTCATTTGTAAAGAAAGAAAAAAAAGGCCCATGTTAATGTGGTGCTCCTGGTAAATGACAATGATAGAAAGACATAAATACTAGTTGTGCTTCTGCTACTCAGTCAACCTAATGAAATTCACAGCTCGATGAGGCTGGATTTTTTTTCACCTGTTAAAATGGAGTAATCATCCCATATTATGTATCTCAGGTGGCTGCCAGAATTAATGAAATGATGCAGACAAAAGTACTGGTGTTTCAGGAACAGAGCTTATGTAGAAGAATGAACATCAGGGTCTAAGGATTCTCAGTGTTCATCCTAGCTACTGCCCTAAGGGCAGTAAGTGTACTTGGGTCTGTAATTTACATTACATGGTCTGAGTTTCCATATGTTTGAAACGAGAAGGACATGCCAAATTGACTTCCAATTCTAATTTACCAGTGTCTCTGTTTTGGTTTTATTATAATAATTCTACTGGGTATAAAGAAGTTCCAGGAAACCTGGGAAATCCAGCATAGATGTTAGTAAAATGCAGGATTCCTAAATAAGAGTCAGTTGTGAGTTCTTAGGAAGGTGATGGTGTCTTACTTCGCCATGTGGCTCAGGTGACTGTTGGTTCAGTGGAAGATCTTTGGAAGAACGCGCTCTCAACTGTAATATTTCTAGGCAGAACGCTTGGCTTTAGAATGAAGCATTTTTAGATGTCTTGGTTAAATTGGCAGGAATCTTTTTGTTAAGATTCTTTGATGAAAAGTGCATTTTAAGATCCAAAATTGGCTCTGAGGATTATGGACTGAAATAGCTTTCTCTTCATTTAAAGCAGATACTTCTCCATCTTGAAACAACACATTTGCCAACCAAAGAGTGAAGCAATAATTCACTTTTGAGGAAAGAGTTCTAGTAAACACATACACAAATTACCTTTTCATGGAATGGCGAATGGAGAAAAGGGCTGCCTTAAAAAAAAAAAAAAAAACATGTTTTCTTGCATCACCAGCTGCACAGTTTAAAATTCAATTCAACACAAATACTCGTTTAGCAGCTACTATGATCAGCCATGTGTTAGGCCTTAGGGACGGATCAGTGAACGAGACTGACTTGTTCTCTGGTCTAATATCTAAGTGTTTACTATTATTATTTCTACTGCTGGCTCCTATGATATGTACGCCTAAGTATTTTTCTTTAAAACTTCTTATGAGTAGTCATTTGAGTACCTAGTGGTCTGTATCTCCCCTGTGTTCCTTTGTCACAGTTGATTTCTCCATTCATTTGTTATTTGGTATTTCACATTATTTGATAGGTTACGTATTTATTGTGTCTTCCTAATTCATGTGTATAAATTACATGTGGCCAAGGTTATAGTATTTCTCTTTCCATGGCATTTTACTTTATATACGACGATTGGTTGGATTTTTACTCCTGTTTAATATCACATATATTGGGTGTACTATTTATTTTCAGAGCAGTAGTTTATTATTATTCACTAGGCACAGTATCATATATGTGGAGAAACAGCATTCAAGGCACTGTTTACATTGGTATTTAAGTTAATAACTGTAGAAAGAACCACAGTGTAGGATCATTGAGTTCTTTGCAAGCTGAAATACTCAGGCGTATTGGAAATAAAGAATTCTGAGGTATTATATAGAAATTACTAGATGAAGATGAGAGAAGTCTGTGGACAAATGTTCCAAGCAGAAAGAATGGAGAAAAAGAAAACAGTAAAAAATAAATATATTTAAGGATTTGCAAGTAGCTTTAAGTGCCTGAATTTGTGAGGGGAAATGAGAAGGTGACAAGAGTTGGTGTTGAGATCTTAGGTGTTGATCAAATTATAAAGACTCTTTTTGTAGCTTGCTGAAGAGGGTACATCTTGTTCCAAAGGATATAGGGACCCATGAAATGATGTCAGTAAGGGAATTGCTTGACGAGATTCACATTTCAGGAAGACGCTTTTGAAGTCTGGAGAGTGGAGCAAGACTAAGTTTGGGAGATGAAATGAAAATCCAATGCAAAAATCCAGAAAGCATTGATTGATGGAGATAGATGTATAATGAAGATATAAAATCAGGGCATTTATGAGGCAGAAGCGACAGTACTTGGTGAATTCTAAGTTTCTCATGGGGTCATTTACTGATATGGTGAACACTAAAAGAGCAGCCAGGTTGGGGTAGGATGGGGGATGAGGTGTGTGGGTTGACAGTGAATAAAATTCGGAGATTGGAAAATACAGGTCTAGTGCTATGTAAGAAGTCATGATGACGGAGATGAACTTGGGTATGGTCACTGTCAATGTGGTACGTATAGCCACGTGAATAGATACAACTAAAAAGGGAAAGTGAGAAGACAGCTAAAAATGAAGATCTGGTAACCACTGTAATTTAAGTGGGGAGCTCTGAAAAGGAGGCTGCAACGGCGATTAATATGTGGCTAAGCAGTAGTCAGAGAGTTAGTAGGAGAACCTGCAGATAATGTTTTCAAAACCCAGGCACAAGAGTGTTTAAAAAAGAAGGAAATGGTCAACTACATCAGATGCCACAAAGATCAACTGGAGTAAGTTTGGAGACTTGTCTCTTAGATATAGTAACAGGAGCATGTTGTGAAATGTAGCGAGAAGTTTTAGTGGCTGAAGACTACACCTTTGAAAGTGTGGGTCTGAAGTGAAGTGGGGAGAGAGCAGTTGCTAAAAGAAGTCTTGTATCGTTTTGAGAAGCAGTATCCCTTAGAAGAGTAGGATGCAAATACAAAGCTGGAGGTGGGACAGAATGTGAAGCATTGGTGAATGGGGTGTGACCATGCACTGACCCAGGCTTCGTTCTAAATAAATTATGCTTAGAGCTATCCTACCCAATTTTAATAAGCTCTTATGTTCTCTCCTTCTCTTCTTTCTCCTCCTTTCCCTTCTCTTCCCCCCTCTCCTCCTTCTCTTGGGCAGTGTCCAACATTTTCCACCATCATAACACTAATAAAAGAATGTAATCAGTTACTGCTCATGAAGACCTGAATGTGTACAGGGGCATCCCATTGGTGTGCGTTTTCTCATCCAATCCTCCTTTAACAACAGTGCTATGGCTACTGTCCACCTGTTCACAAAGGAGGAACCTAAGGCTCAGAGAGGTTAAGTGACTTATTTAAGGTCACACAGCTAAAAAATGATTGAATTCACATTCTTCAATCCTAGTCATGTGATTATACTACATTTTTAGATGTATCAAGGCCTCATTTTTAAAAAATCATTTTCATTCCTTGAGGACCTTGTTTTGTTGTAGTTGTTTTTATTTATTTATTTTTTGGAAATGGTGGGTGGATCAGATAAACTAACCCTATGTAAGATGCTACTCCTCACTCCACTTTGAAAAAATATCTTAATTTTATTAAAGTGATTTTATCAAGTAGTACTTTATTCAATATACATTAAATATAAGATGTTTTCTGTCCTTGAGAAATTTATACTTTATGTTACATCCATTGAGCACAATTTAAATCAAGAAATAAAGGGATATTTATATAAGTTCTAAAAGAGTCAAGGATATTGCTTGTGTCATAATTTCTTTCATTATGAATGGGTACTGTTAACTTGTCTAATAGCTTTCCAGTTGCTCCAGCAGAATCTGTCCTATAAACATTAAGGCCAATAGTTGTCACAAAATTTTAACTGATAAAGTTCAAGAACTGTAAACTATATTTTGGGTGGACCCTTTCCCTTTTTTTCTTTCATTAGCAAGACCTCATTTTCAACTGAACTTTTTCCCATTGAGAATACATTTTTTTGTGTGTGTGTGATTTCTGATAAATTACTCCTGCAGATAATTGTCTTAAAGGTGGTTGAGTGTTTTTCTTCTCTTCCCGTATCTTTACGCACACTAACCCACATATAGTATAAATGAGGTTCACTATAAAGATTACATCATTAGAAGACTTATTTCATCTTTTTTAAAACAATAATGCCCCATGATATTGACGGTTTATAAATCGTTTTCTCTTGGTTAACTCGTATGGCAGATCCTTTGCTGTTGCTTTGTAGGACTTTAAATAATGCACTTGCTTAACTGTGTCATGAAATAAAGATCTGACTGTGGGCTTACCTGGCACAAGAAGGAAGGGGAGAGAAATAGTTCAAGTTTGCTATTTTAGGAGTACCTCAAAGTGTAGTGTGCTTTAATGTGATCTCTCCAACATCAGGATTAAATGGTCTTAGGAATTTCTATAAGGATGGAAATCAGAGGAAGTTTTTTCTTAACACTTGGTGGGGGTACTGACTAATTTCAAGATGGGGCTCTGGCTTGTTTTGCCATCATTCATTCTGTAGCATTTATTTGTGGTCGGTGCTCTGGCATTTTTCATTCTGTCATGTGTATAGTAATATGTTTAAACAGCATCTCTGGCCTCTACCAACTACATGCCAGAAGTATCCCCTGCAGTTGTGAAAACCAAAAATGCCTCCAGAATTTGCCAGTTGTGCCCTGCAGAGACCCTCAGTGTAGAGAATGGTGTTGTGTTTTTGTCTCCAATGAACTTGAGAAAATATTTTCTCATTGAATAATGGTTTTTGTACTTAAGCGCCATTTTCATTTATGTTTGGTGGTGCATTATGACAAAATCAATTTTAAATTGCCAACAAAATCAAAGCCAAAGATTATCTGATCCCCATCACTTCATTAAAACTCTGTTAATTTGTCTATCTCACCTTCTGCTAGTCTATTTACTTATTCATTAAGTAAATAGACTTACTTTATACATTATACTAATTTTAAAGAGAGAATTTTATAGTATATATTTTCATTTAACAGACCAAGAGTATTTTTTTAGTTTTATGTTTTCTTTAAAAAAAATTACTACAACCAGTGTAAACTAATGTGTCTTTCTGTGCCTTTTTGGTGATCTTACAAACATATACAAAAATATGAATATGTTAGCATTTTATTTTTTATTCATTGTGAATTTTTTCAAAAAAGCATTTTAAAGTACATTTTATAGAGTATTAGTCATAATTCCAGCTATAGATTGTATAAAAATAAACATAATTTATTTTTACTTATGTACTATTAACTATTACATAAAATCATATATTAAATAGAGAATTGAATTCAAATAGCATATAAATGGGAACTTTTAAATTCTGTATATCAATTTGACTCTGATTTACACAGATATTCTTTACTTTGTTTCTAGCCTGATATTACTCAGTTTTTCCAAAATCCATTTACATTTTTGGATGACATAAAAATACTTTGAAATAGGCAGTTAAAAGAGGAATAAGAAAATAGATGGTTATGAGTTTTTAAAACATAAGAAAATTTATATGTTGCTTCCAGTTGTGCATTTTATTTGTAAAATATGTATTTTATAAAATGAGAAAAATGACTTTATATTATTCTTTATTAATATAGAAAAATATGGGCATGTCTTTAACTCACTGACTCTTGCTGGTGCTCATTTTGTAAACATTCTTTTGTCCTTTTTATAGCCAAGTCTCATTTTCCTTGCTCTGTAATTTGGCACCTACTGCCCACTTACTTGCCAAGAGGTCTTAACTTAGAAGTAATTGTTTGGGCAATTAAAGACGAAATACTTTTTTTTTTTCCTAACACAGTGTCTACAGTTTAACCGATAAAGTTTTTAATGTGAATCTAAATGTATCTTCGAAAAAGGATACATGAATAAGCCATGGAGAAATATCAGAGATATTGAAGTGTGCAAATGCATGGCCAGTGTCTCTCTGTATCCCTTGAGCCTCGCACAGTGCCAACAATTAGTAGACACTCAACAAGTGTGGAGTGAATGGAGGTATAGGAGAAGGTAGTTGAAAGACTGCAGTATATCAGGCTACCAGGAAGTATTTGTCTACTGCTCTTTAGCCAGCACCATGCCAGTTAGGCTATTGTTTGGAAGGATATGAAATGATTCCTACACTGGACCTAATGTTCAGTCCAGTGTTGAGAAAGATTAACCTTAACTGCCTGAAGGAGGGAGGTGAAGGTTGATGGAGAGGTGAGTGCTTCAGATGGTGAGAGAGGAGAGTGGTGTATTCCTGTGATAGAGGAATCAAAATAAAATGTTGAGATCCAAGTTTTCGTAGTGATTCTCAGACTTTACTGTGCAACAGATTTATCAGAGTCTTGTATTAATATTCATATTTTCAGGGCCCGGGTTCAGAGACTGATCTAGTATGTCTGGGGTGGAGTTCAGGAATCTGCTTGTTTAAAAGCGCCCTATATGACTGGCATATGTACTATCTGAGGGCCACTGTTTAAGAAACACTGGTTTTATAGTCAAGGTGGAGGCTGATATAATCGCTAATAAAAGAATTTGACCACAGGCTGATCTCTAGTTATGAGTTTTCATGATGTTAAAGACCCAAGTGGTCAGCGTAGGTGGAATTCTAGAAGCCTTCGTGATAGAGAGTTGTACTACACAAAACAAGAAGGATCAGTGTGATATGAGTGGATAGAAAATAAGACAACAGTCCTGTGGGAGGGTCAGTGGGGGTGGAGACAATTTGAGGAAAGCCATTACATGTTAGCAATAATAATATTGCAAAAATAAATGTTTAGAGTGCATACAACTAAATAGTCACAGAAGTACAGTGATCTTAGTAATAATATCCTCTTTTATAAATGTGGAAACAAGGACTAGAAGGACTGTAAAATTTCTAAGATTGCACAGCTAATATAAATGGGTAAGAATGGTCAGGTCCATATGTAGGGTATGAGTATTTGTGGTGAAGCTTAGCTGAATAAGACCTTGACAGCTGTGCAAAGGAGACACTGAAATTTCTTGGACACATGCTATAACCTGATAAATCTTAAGCACCTTCACAAAGAATAAAAGCAGGTGACACTTACTGAGGGAAAGTGTGAGAGAATTGAAAAACATTTTCCAGATGTCATTTTGATTTTTATAAAATACCCTTTGGGACCTCCATACTAATTTTATGGATGCAAATGAGAAGAATTATAATTCTGTATTTTAGAAGTTAAAGAAAGTTTGTGAAATGGGGGTAGGGGTAATCACTTGGCACAATGTTTGGAGCTATGCATAAATTAATACACCTGCATCTGTTATTTAAAGATGTCTGGGAAATATCAGAAATACTGTTATCTATGTGTTTTAAGATAATAATATGATTTGACTATTCCTTCCTGTTTAGAAAGGTAGCTATTAGATTAGTGGTTAGTGCTAGTAGTGTTATGCATATGCATATAGGTAAAATGCCATTGAAATAGCTTCATACACATTACGTTTGGCTGCCTAATTGTAATTCTTGAAGTTCATGCTTAAACTTAAGGTCTCGGTGATTAAACATCTTGAGATTGCTCTTCTGCAGATCAGTAATTAGCGACTAATTCATTCAAGTCCATCAAATCAAAAATTAAAAAAAAAGTTCACTGACTTTTACAAATCTCTCTTTTAACTAAATAAGTAATCTTTAAAGTCACTTTTTATTCTATTTTATTTTTATATGAGATAGAAATGGTAGTTGCGTCATGAGAACTGAATCTCAGACTACTTAACTTGCTCAGTGAATAAATATCTCTGTCTGCACTGATATGTAATGTTCATGATAAAAAATATCCCAAATAGAGATATAAAGAGAATTTGATAAAATGTATGTAAAGTTATAATATCTTAATCTTATGCTCACCTTGACACTGGTTTAAAGTTTTTATTTCTCATAAAAATAAGAATATAATGAATAATAATGGAAAATAAAGGTCTATTCTATTCTGCTAATGGGAAATATTGGATAGCAGGGTTTGTAATATATATAATTTGCGGTCAGACACGTTGTCCATTGGTCCACCTTTGTAATATGTATAATTCAAAGATGACTGCTGTTTTTTGTGGATACACCATCATGTAGTCCTCCCTTGTAACTTCTAAAGCATCAGCATAAGAAAAATGTTTTAGGGAGTGTGCTGTTCATCCCTTTGTTTTAAAATAATTATCTAATCTTCTTACTTCCTAGGACTACAAATTAATTGGATTGACCAAAAAAAAAAGCTATATAAAAATAAGACAGCTGGCTTTTAAACAGATAGACAAAGGTCATCTTTAAGAATCGTTCACTTTTGCGAAAGTATTGACATTTCAACTGTAAATCTTTCAGGAAATATTGTTAATTTTAATCATAAGTAAAATGATGTAAAAGCCATTTTAAAGATCATAAAATAAGCAGATGTGTTATAGAGTTTTAAATATGTGAATAGGTGCCAATTATTAGCTAGTAAAATCAAATGACTATTCTCTTTTCATTCCTCTTGAGGTCACAGTGATTCCCCCCAAATCAAATTTAAATGTCTTTTCTCTTTGTTTTCCTTGACCTACAGACAAAGAAAACTTACTTTGTAAATATGTAATTCTTTTTTTTGTTTGTTTTTTGCTTAATGAGCCTTTGAGTTAATAGACTGAGGATCTCTTGAAGTGTTCTCTGATCAGTCAGTTGTATAAACTATTCCTCTTTCAAGCATTGCTAAGCCAGTACTCTCCTTCGCCACTGATGGGGCTGATCTGTGAGGCTGTGTAAATTTGCATCTGGCTTATGTGTTGGAAGAATGCTCATAAGTGTTTACTTGAATCCCATCAGCATGCCTGTATGTCAAACTATTTTTCTAACAGAATTCATTAGAGATTGATAACCTTCGTTATTCCGATAGTCAGATATTTTAAGCACTTGCCAGATTTACAGAGAAAGATCTGTAGAAACATAGACCACATGAAAAACAGAGTTTATTTCTTTTGAAAATTTTATGCTTTATTTTAGAGTTAAGGTTTTGGAGGCAAATTTTCTGTGATATAATGAACCAGTTTTGAGAACCACATTTTAAAATGGCTTTATCTTGCTATTTTACTAACTGTGATCATCATTACCAAGTAGATGGCTTAAGTGGAAATGTGTAGCAGTGGAAGCTTCTTAAGATGCTTTAGTCAAAGTGAAGAGATGTTATATATTCTAATTGTAATATTTCCAGACCTGGGACAGAATATCTCTTAAATATTTATGTTCCCATTTTAAAAAGTAGCCACAATTCTGGAGCTCTGAGTGTCCTGTTTTGTTGTTCTTGTTTGAATGTGTAGTGCAATCATAGCAGGAAGAAAACTTGATTAAATTAAATGCTTTTAGACTTTAAAGAGAGCAAGGGAAATAGAGTCAGGAAGACCCAGAGAGCGACATGGGGAGAGAGAGAGACAGATGTGGTTTCTGTTCGTAATGCATTTTCAGTAGTTGAGAAATAGTAGAAGACCTTTTTAAGAAAGTATCTGGGTTTTGTTTTTTGTTTAATATAAATGAATGTCATGAAATATACAAGGATTTGCCATATAAGAATGTGTATATAATCACGGCTGTCCTTTTGAATTTGTGATATGTAGTCAACAATCTTAAAGTGCATGTGGATTCTTTTTTTTTTAAGCATTTTATAGTTTGTAAACAAATAGTTTAATTAAAAGTGATCAATGAAAAACAGTATTTGAAAAATTGTATTATACCTTTGACATATAACTAAGATATATTTTATGATTAACAATGCTACTAGGAATCACTATTGATATATTTTTATGAAAATTTTATTGATAACTTTTATGAAATTAATTTTTCAGTGACTTCACCTTTAATTCTCAATAAAGCGCTATGGCATTTATTTTATCAGATAGGTAAACTGAGGGTCAGAAGATTTATATGACTTAGAAGACAATGTAGCCTTCCTTTATTTTAAGCCAGAAAGTGCTGGTACTGGATTTAAGGTCTGTTTTGTCTCCTATCACATTTATTTTATGTTTTTCTGAAGTTAAAGGAAAGGGAAGTTAAAAAAATTCAGTGAACCTGTCTCCATTATAATCTCCCAGCATGATTGTCAGTAATCTACATTTTAGATTCCCAGATGACTTTTGGGAAACTTAAAAAAAATAAAATAGAACATAAAGGACAAAATCTGTACTATGCAAAAATAGCCTGTCATTTGGAAATCAATTAAAATAGTAATTATCACTGTTTTGACATCATTGGGGTTTGTGGATGAATTTAAGATTACGATTTAATTTTTCTTAGTTTTTGTAAGTCATATTTTGTCAGTAGGGAATGAATTCAAATCTGGCTCAAAATAAAAATCTTCTCTAAAAAAAGATATACAGTAATCCTGAGAATTGAGAATAAAATTAAATTTTGATTAAATTTTATGAGATGATTTTAGAACCAAGAAAATATCAGCCCTTCATGTTTTACTTATTATTTTAATGAGGTGGGACATATCTCAGAATACTCAGTAAAATGATGGTTAAGATTTGTGTGAAATAATAATTGTGATGTATTTCAAGGCCAATTCACAGGACTTCGATTTGAATACATTTGTGTTCCTCAAGCTTGGGAAAATAAGCTTAAACAAAATACTTTTAATTTCTTTTCTTTTTTCTACTTTGTCAAGTATAACAATGAGGTTGATAAAAAATTATGAAAAAAATAGGTCAAGTATATCATTTATGTCTGAAAACAATATACATGAATTTCAGTATATGAGCATATGTACCTTTTAACATAATTACTTAGTTCTACATTTCTTTTGAAAGCAAGTAATCCTTGAACTAAAATATGATATTGCATTTTTTAAAGATTATTCCTATAATTATTGTGAAAGGTCAGTATTTATATAAAAAGCAGGGACTGAGGAGTTCTGGATTTTTCACTGATGATAAAACTTTGTAAAACTTTCTTAAATTTTGGTCCAGATTTTCTATATTTGAAAATTAAGGAAATTAAATGAATGATATAAGGTAATTTCCAGCTGTTTGTTATGTTTACTTTGTAAAGCAGGTTAATTTATCACATAATTTTCTTAAAGGTCTGCAATTAAAAAAAATCTGAATTGCTTTTATTACTTATTACTATCCATTGTAGAAAAATCAGTAATAAACTGTAATGAAAAGGGAAAATCTCCATTAATGTCATCACTCAGAAATAAGCCTGTAGTGGCTCAGCAGGTTAAGAACCCTCACTCAGTGGGTTAAAGATCTAGCATTTCTGCAAGCTGTGGTGTAGTTTGCAGATGCGGCTTGGGTCTGTTGTTGCTGTGGCTGTGGCATAGGCCAGCAGCTGCAGCTTTGATTCAACCCCTAGCCTGGGAACTTCCATACGCTGCAAGTGCAGCCCTAAAGAGAGGAAAAGGAAAAAAAAAACTATTGTTAGCATAATGAAACCGAAACCTCAAAACTTTTTGGAAATTCACATGCATGCACATGAAATAGAATCAGTATTATACATGATGTTTTATGCTATGAGACTTCTGTACTACATATTTTGTGAACATCTTTAATGCCATCTAAAAATTTTGTACTACATGATATCCATTGGTTGCATAGAATTGCATTGTATGGCTGCACCATATTTATTAAATCAATCCTCTCTTGATGGACATTATGATTATTTGGGGTATTTTTACTATTTTGAACTAAACTGCATTAAACTATCTGTGTATTCATTTTTGATGCAGTTTAAAAAATTTTCCTAAATTCTTAGAAATGGGATTACTGGAACTCAGAGTGGCATTGATAAGTATTTTCAATATTGATACATTTTACATATTTATGTATTTAGGTTTCAGTACATATTGCAAAGCAGTGCTTCCTTTAAGAAAGTCCTGATTTATGTTCACACCACCCGTGTAGGAGAGTTCCACTTGCATACACCCAGATCAGTGCTGGGTGTCTCCCTTAGTATATTATAATTTCCACCTTTGTGGTAAAGTTGGCAACTTCCTTTACTAATTAAAATTTTTATTGCCAGGTAACTATCTCAAATATATTTTTTGTTTTTATGGGTTATTTGCATTTTTTTCTTTCTGAATTGCCTTTTTTATGTCATTTACTGATGTTTTTCTATTAGAAGATTCAATTTTGTTACTGATTTCTTGTGGCTTCCTATATATTAAGGTTATTATCCCTTTTCTTATGTTTTAAACATACTCTCTTATGTAATAACTTTGTGAATACCACTTTTGATGTATTAAAATACATTATGGATTTTGATCTTGGTTTTCATACTTAGAAATCTTGTTTGCCATAAGATTAAACAAAGTTCAAGTCATCTTTCAGTATTTTAAGTAATTTTTTACAAGAATATTGAATCCATTTGAAACGTAATTTAGAGTAAATTCTGAAGCAGGAGTATATATATAGTTAGGATAGATAGATAGGTGTCAGGATAATATTTAATGAAGCAGTTTGTCATTTCCCTAATGCTTTGAAATTTTGTCTTTATCATATAGGAAATCTTATAGGTCCTTAGGTCTTTGCTTTTCATTTGCCTCACCAATAATTTTCTTTATTGTTGTGCCAACACTATGTGATTTTAATTGTTCTAGCTTTAAATATTAAGACATACCTCCCACAATGATACCTCAAAACTGTTAGACTGGCTATCAACAAAAAGTCTAGAAGTTGATAAGTATTGGTGATGGTGTGGAGAAAAGGGAAGCCTTGGGCACTCTTGGTGGGAATGTAAATTAGAACAGCCACTGTGGAAAACATTATGGCAGTGCCTCAAGACATTAAAAATGAAACTACCATATGATTCAGAAATTCCACTTCTGAGTATTTATCCAAAGGAAATGAACCATATTTATAGCAATATGTATTACAATATATACATTGTAATTACATATATTAATTATTTATATATATATACTCATTGCAACATTATTTACAATAGCTAGGACATGGGAAAAAATCTGAGCATCCATCAGTGGATGGGTTAAAAATGTGACGTATAAATATATAAAATATTTACATATACAGTGGAATATTCAGCTTTTAAAAAAAAGTGTTGCCATTTGTGACAATATGGTTAGACCTTGATGGTATTACACTGAGTGAAATGTCACACAGAGGAAGACGAATACCTTACGATCTTGCTTATAGGTAGGATCTAAAAACAAATAGACAAAATAAAGAACTCATTGATACAGAGAACAGATTTGGTGTTTGCCAGAAGCAGAGTGTGGGAGGTGGGAGAAGTAAGTAAAGAGGGTCAAAAGATAAAAATTTCCCTTTATAAAATAAATACACTGTAAAATTATAAAATAAATGTCATGGAGATGTACTTTAGAGCATGGTGGTTACAGTTAATAGTACTGTATTGCATATAGAAAGTTGCCAAGAAAGTAGATCTTTAAAGTTCTCAACACACGAAAAAATTTATAACTATGTGTGGTAATGGGTGTTAAGTAGACTTATGATGATCATTTTGCAACATATACAGATATTGCATTATGCTGTTATATAGTGAAACTAATTTTTATGTAAATTATGACTACAGAATAGATAAACCTCTTCTCATTATGCTTCTGCTTAATTATAATTAACCAATATGAAACAGTTAAACTAACATACAGCCTTTAAATTTTGGCAGGTTAAAAATAACACTACTGGTATTTTGGTAGTAATTGCACTGAAATTTATTGAGAATTTGGAAGAAAATTTACTTCTTAATAGCATTGGTTCTTCCTATTGAATAACATACCACATCTCATCATTTATATATATTCATTTATGTCCTTCTGTAAAATTTTATAGTTTTCTCCCTATAAGCATTGCAGATTTCTTGTTAAATTTATTCTCATAGGCCTTACATAATTCTTGTTAAATTCTGTACTTTACAGGTTTTATGGTTATTGTGAATGGGATTTTTATATCCAATGATTATTTTTGATTCCTGGCCAAAAGAACAAATGCATGTAAGCATCCTAGAATGAGCATCTTTTAACTTCACAACTCAGAGCACCATTTATATTTCAATTTATGCGTGAGGTGCCTTGGGTATCACTAAAATTTAAAATGTATATGCAAAATTGTTGTGCATTTTTTTTGCAGTTTGTAATGTTTTTGATTAATGCAAACATTTTATTTCAACTTCAGTTTTGTACACAGGATAATATTTATATTATAATTTTATTACATTATAATTTTATTTTTATTTTATTTAATTTTAATTTTTATTTTATTATAATTTTATTATATTATAATTTTATTTCAACTTCAGTTTTTTACATAGGATAATATTTTACACAGGATTATTTCAACTTCAGTTTTTTACACAGGCTTCATTTACTTGACCCTGTAAGAACCAACGCAAATTATCGGAGAGAGTATAGTCTTAATATATATATTTTGTACATATAAACTTTATGAAAATAAGGCATTTTTTAATATAGTTATCCAAATTATCATCATGTGCTACCTCTAAGCTCTGGTGTCTATGACTTGAAATATAGATGGATTTAACTATAGATAGGTGAAGAGGGACTATTTTGTGTTGAGAGCAGTTACAGCCAGACCATAAAACAGCATAACTGACACACTGTGTTTGTATTGCCAGAAATACCTGTTTTCAGAGTGAAGACATGGCTAGATTTAATGTTAAATCTGATCATGACTTTTATCCACAGACTTGATCACCAAAGATTGAGAACTATAAACGCTCTTTCATTATGGCAAATTCTAAGTCATAGTTCATTTGACTGTTTTGAATACATTGACTTGTCCATCTGAGCAATCATAATTATCATGCTGAACCCATCAGCTGGAATAGTTGTGCATGAAGTTTGAGTTTCTAGAAAACATCTGAATATGTATAACAAAAGTTTGGAGAAAATATGCCATATGCATTTTACTGGATTTAGTGACTGCTTGGTTAAATTGTAATTTTTGTTTTAAGTCATAAGTGCCTCAAAGAGCAAAAGCTCACAAGTTGTAGGAGAAAAGAATTCTGTAAATTAGCCCTGCACTGTCAACAGTGTTTAGCTGTCACACACAGACACATGCATGCATACATGTACAAATGTAATATAAACCAAGAATGCAATGATCATATTTTTTTCTGAGAATTACTTATCACTAAGTGATCAGTTTATTAGGTTGAAATATTTAACACTGCTAAGCTTAAGATAGATGCATTAGTAGACTGGGATATAACGTGAAATAATAATACCACAAACACCAGCTTAAAAAGACTGTATACATCTCTGGGTAGAATGATGTACTTCCTGTGACTTAATATAGGCAAACTAAAACAAAGCTGGAATTCCCTGTTACTTTGCATGAGTTTACTGAATATCCATTTTTATATGCAAAATTAAATGTCCATACTAGATTTATTTGTACTAAATATTGATATGCTGCACTTCAGTAAATTCAGACTTAATTGATGTATCAAGAGAGGCTTGATTTTTTGACAGTTGTGTTTGGGCTCTGGATATTTTCATAAGAAATACGAATATAGTACTATGATAAATAGAATATTTTCTACAGCACAGTTGAGAGGGAATACAGCTTTATTTTCCCTTTTAGAAGATAATTGTGACATTTTATCTTCAAAAATGTACTTTACAATATTTTTTAAACTGGATTTTAATGAGACATATTTTTGACAATTGTGTTCATCTTTTTCAGCTAGTGTTGGCCCAAGAGTATTGATATTTTAGAGCAGAAGTAAACTAAATATGGCTGGGTGCCTGTTTTTAAAAATAAACTTTGACTGAAACATACCCAGGCCTATTTGGTTACATAATATCCCTATGTACTTTTTCACTATAAAAACAGTTGAGGAGTTCCCACTGTCATGCAATGGGATTGGCAACGTCTCTCCAGTGCTAGGACACAGTTGATCACCAGACTGGCACAGTGGATTCAAGGATCCAGCATTGCTGTAGGTCACAACTGCAGCTTGGATCTCTGTGGAATGGCTGAAAGGGGGGGGGGGAAGAGTTGAATAGTTAAAACAAAGACCATATGGCCTGCAAAATCCCAAATATTTACTGTGGGGCCAATACAGACATAGGAAAATTTTGTGCCCTTTGTTT